>JAUMJK010000909.1:232500-249423 GCA_033558105.1 Coccyzus lansbergi
GTTCTGTCTTCTTGGATGCTGCACAGCAGCACTAGCAGAAGTTATTTTTGGAAATAAGGTGGGGGAGGGAAGATAGTTAAGAAAACCACAAGATATCGAAGAATAAAAACATATGAGAATATAAAGCAGAACACACTGACAAGAAACACCTTTTATTTTTCCCATGTTGAGTATTCATGCAAGATATATATCACTGAGTTTATAAACTTTGTAAGCAGCTATAACTTCTGGAATTGGGAAAAAGAAAGTCGGGATCCTACTTTCAGTGGGTCCTTAACTAAATGGGGGGGGGGACTGTACCAGTACTGCTAAACCAGCTGGGAGGAGAACACCTAGCTAAGTTCATTCCCATGACCTATCAAGGCAGAAGTACATGAAAGTTTAGAATGAAGAGTGAGAAGCGTGTACATTTCAGGACCTTCAAACACTTTTTCTGGTGCTCTCACACTCAATGAGCAGAGGAAAACAGTACCTGAATTCTCACCAACACCACTACGAGACCTTATGTAAAATGCAAACAACTTAAGTGAAACCAGCATTTTCAGAGATGCCAGGAAACCCATACACATTAAAGAACATCTACTAAAACACTCAGAAGTGCTAATTCTGTTGGAGCACACAAGTCTTTCAGAAGTAATACAACATATGTGCATTCATTTACACTTACATCTGATTTTTAGCCGCTTGTCTCTGAGCTTTCCGTTCTTTCCTTTTTTGATCTGGTGGCTTAGCAAAAACAATTTCAATGTTTTCTCCCTCTAAATCTTTGCCATTCATTTCTTCCATTGCCTGAAGGAATTAACCAGACTTTAAATATACTTCTAAGCATATCCAAAGTAATTAATTTTATTCTTTTAGAGCATGCATTTTAAAATTTGATATCCAGTGCTAAAATAATAACATAAAGCTTAAAAAAAAATTACATCAGACAATATAGTATCACTGGTTACAGAGTTCTGTGTTTCCTCTTAACTTAGCTCTCAAACCCAAAACTGCATTTAATTAATTCATTCAATTAATGAAGTGACAGAATGGTGTTTTGGAAGTGCAAATTTTGCAATAAGGAAACAGATTTCTAATGTCAGCATATGCACAAGCACTGCTAATGCTGGAGAATAGTGTAAAGTTTTATTCCTTTATTTCACATACAATGAAACTTTCTTTTTAAATCTGAAGCCACAAGTCAGAATTTAACAGCCTAATTCTGACAACAAAATACCTGAAACAAATAACCAACAAAACAACTCGCCACCACAAACAGGTACAATTCCCATGTGCTACAGTAACTGCTGTAAGTTAAATTCAAGCAGGTGAATCCTGAAGATTCTATGACTTGCAAGGACTGAACACAGCTAAATGTTGATGAGACACATATCCCATGAAAAGACTCATCCCAACATCTTCCTAAGCATCTGCTTTAAGGCATCTGGATGAGCAAGAAAAACCGACAACCCACATGTATACTGCATCCTCCCACAGAACATAAAATAGAACTACATTTTCCTTTCCTAGGGACAGATACCATCAGTAAAAAAAAACAACACACCAAGACCAGCCTAGCACAATCCAGGAATGACAATCATCCAGCACCTCTCAAAAAGAAAAGGTGCTTATTCCATGTCATAAGAAGGAAGGCATTCTGGAAAATTAAAAAATTACCTAAGTTTTTATCACCTGCCCTATCGAAACTGCTTTAGATTCTACGAATTATGTGATGAGAAGTCATTTAACTTCTGGCACTTCGGTTCATATGTTAACACATACAATTACATTAGATATTCATCAGTAGAATTACTTAGGACAAGGTGCCTCTAAGATCCACTTTTCCAGATAGCAACCATATCTTCCTAGGAGGCACTCGGACAGGACAGAGTTATAAGTGACAGTGTGTTACGACTTCTCCACAGAGAGCTTTTCCTCAAGCAGTAATACAGCTTCTAAATTTTATGTTTACTCACTACATACACAAACACACGGTTATAATCCTTTTCACTTACCTTTACAGCACCATCGCGTTCATCAAAGTGAATGAAAGCATAATCTTTCAGCTTCTTCACTCGCTCTAGCTTTCCAAATTGACTGAAGGCTTTTTCTAGTATCTCCTCTGTTACAGTATTGGCAAGATTGCGTACAAACAAAACTTTTACCTAAAAAAACCACACACACACAAAAAAAACAAGGGGGAAAAGAAAGTAAGGACTTAGAAGAATGATCTAATTCTAACACAAATGAGAAAACGTCATTACATTTTATATATGGCATATACATGTACATATATATTCATACAGTATGAGTCGGCTCCAAAATTCCCTGACAGGCAGAAATATTAAACCAGTTTTCAACCACGATGACACAGTACTAGCAGCCTGAAAGCCAATCCAGTTTGTGCTGATATTTAAAAGAATTGCAGCAGCAGTAATTTTCAAGTTGGAAAACTTCCCAACCTGAAAGAAGGCTACCAGGATTGGTTACACATAAGATAATTAACTTATCAAAACATTTCATTGTTTAGACAGGTATTTGCAGAACAGTCATCACTATAATATCTAGGTGAGAGGTGACAGGCCTGTGATTCCCAAGCTGCATAATTTGCGGCTCCCATGCTGTAGCCACACCAAACACCTAGCATCAAGGCTGTCTTTACCTGAGGAGCACTTGCTGACCTGAATCCACAGCTAGATGAGACAGAACGGTATACTAAGGCTGACACTGCCAGGTCACCCTTGGACTTTCTCACAAATCAAGCTGTGCCCTTTCCTTGTGAAAGAGCCACTTCCAAATAACTCTGAAAGTCTCCTCCCTCCCCCAGCTCTCTAAAGTATGTAATACGGCACTCAAGCTACACAGACACTGCTATGCAGCTTATAAAATCAAAGAGGTTATCTTTCAGCTATTGAGATATGACCTATTAACCGTCTGATAAAGACTAAATCATCGACACAGTCTCATCAACCACCAACTGCATCCAATAAAAGAAGAGAGCAATCTGACAAAGGCTAAACTAGACTCTTACTTAATCTAGCAAGCCAGACACCAAGAATCATGTATGTTAGTGACCCACTGGTGTTAAGTCACTACAAGCTACACTGTTGCATCTACACAGAGAATTCACTAAATGACTGCACATCAGCATGTTTGCACAATGTCATCCATGAGTTCTCATAATTCGCAAGCCTCTGACTTGCTGGGTAGAATCACTTCCATATGCTGCCACTGTGCCCTGACAGTCCAGTCACCTCCCACTGCCAAAGAATCTCAGCCTGACCTTACTACAAGGCAGCTGCACATCAGCTGAAAATACCTGCAACTTCTGTTCACTTTCCCTCCACTAAAAGAGATTTCAAACTAGCTGGGGACAATACGTGAACAGTGTATATGGCAACACTGACTTCCCACTCCTAACCCCAAAGGTCAACACAAATAGCACAGGGTGCAAAGGGACCAAAGGAAAGTATGTTTAAATTTTTGAAGCAGAGTTATAATCTCCAATCCCATCACACATAAGAACTCGATAAATCCCGACATCCTTTTAATAAGAATTACTATGTAATTAAGTTACAAACAAGGAGGACAAATTTCCATAAATCTCTATCTCACTCAGTAGTCGAACTAGGATGGGATGCAGAGCTTGGAGGAAGAGATACTACACATCATAAATCTGACTCGGTGTAATTAACTCTAGTCTTTGGCAATAGCTACTCTTGCTGATTCTCAGGAAATGGCAAAAGTCACAGCCAGCTTTACAAGGAAAGCTGCTTCCTATCCTGTATTAAGCTTCTCTTACATGCCTTGATGGTAAAAGCAACATATATTTCCTGTAACCCAGATATTATAACCATTTTTAGTAAACTGTTGTAATTGCAACCTTAGCCTTATTTCGTAAAAATTAATTAAATGAAGTTTTGTGATGTAATCAATGGTTTTAAAAACAGGTTAACTTTCAAACAAGTGTTCTTTATTCTTTTACTTCAGGGAAGGATGAAAATTGGAATCGCATAAGGAATCCTAAGCAGTCTTCACTATTAAATCCACAATGACTGATACCATGTTAGACATAATTAAAAACATCACCAATTATCACCTTTTTGTTATAAGATGCACTAACACAAAGATTTTTAAACAACTAAGTGCACACAAATCCATTAATCTCTAAAAGCTAGAAATTTTACGCCTTTGTTTATATTACAGCTCAAACGCATAGGTGAACCAGTCAAAAAGATGTCAAAGCCAGGAGGCAGGTCAAAACACAGGCTGAGAGGAGTTCAACCCATTTTCATATAATTTGGCCTATCTAGAGGGAAGGGTGGGGGTGGGGGGCATGCAGGTAAGTCCTCTTCATTAAGGTGCACAGATTATAACACCACAGATCCACAAATACACACCTAAGCAGCAATACACCCAGCAGCAGCACCCACTTTTGAAGATTAGACTACCCCTAAAGCTTCTGGGATCTGCTCCTTTTTCTCCTAAACATAAACACTTCAGTCATCATTACCACATTCTCCAAGGGTTACTAGCCCCAACTCACTCATCTGCAATCTACCAGGCAACCACAAGCATAAAACTTCATTTAGCCACTTAACCTGCTATTCCAGAACATCCTCTGTAGCCTCAGCCACATTACAAAAAATAGATAAATGTTAAGAAATTTATCTCTGCTACAGGTGTAAGAAGCATCAAAGTAAAACTTAGGAGAAATTAAGCTACCAACACAGCTACTGAAAGTCAAGAGAAGTTCACTTGGGACCAGAAATCAATTATTTAACCAATTATATACTCTGATCTGTCAGTACAAGCACTGATCTCCTATGGTACATTATGTCAGGTTTCAGAATCTAGCTTTCTACCTCATCAGACTCAAGGTACTTCAATATTTGAAGTAACAGCCCATTTAAATTTGACAGATGCATCCATACTGTACCTTCCACAACATTTAAGCAAGACTCTGGAAGAGAGGGAAAAAAAAGACTCAAACATTTCAGAAATTTTAATTACCAGGGGTCCATACATTAATAAAATGACATAGAGCTGCTGCAAGGTACTTTGAACAACACTGTTTACTTTTCAGCTACATAGTTGGTTCTTATGGACTTGTCTTTCTAGCAGTCTTGTCAAGTAAACCACCTGATCAGATGATTATTCTGATAAGAAGTATTCTGCTCCTCCTACTCAGTGTTTTCAACAGAGCCTTCTACCACAGGAATATCTAAGATGACAAGGACCAACAGCTTTCCCTTTGCTCTCAACTGACAGTACTTGGAAGCAATGACAGCCTACTTACAGTTTATATCAGGGAGACAGACTGCAGCGGCAGTTCAGCTGCTCTTTCTCTTAGGAGGAAGGCAGCAATAAACAACAGAAAGTAAGCCTAGTACTTCCAGAAGTGCCAAATGCAGCCAGTTTCTCCAAATGTACAGTAAATGGGCAAGAAAGGAGCAGAGATTTTCCTTGTTGCAAGATAAACTAAGGGATGCACCCAGTGAGAAAGGTGTGACACCAATGCTTGTCTCTACTTCTGCCTTCAGACACAAGGTAGATGTTCTCTATTTTTTTCAATGTTCTCATTCGCATTGACTCCCTTTTCTATGTCTTGAACCCAAACTCCATGCCCTATCTTGGGCTTACTGCGCTAGAAATATATAAGTTGATTTTCTGCACATTGTCTGTATTTATGGGGGGGTTCCCTTTTCATCTCCCATTTCAAATACAAAACAATACAAGGCTTTAACACATTAAACACTACAAAATCATTTTAACTTTTGGAGTCACCACCACCACTTCCAGATGAGAAGTTAAGTACATCAGGGCTATGTGTCATTTTGGCAAGAATTACATTCAACATTCAGTCTTAAGAGCATGAAATCACATCAGCAAATAAGAGTTTTTAAATTCTCGTTGATTCTAGAATGTATCCACATGTTTATCATCTTATATACAATCTCTTTGACAAGAAGGCTGAAAGATACCGTTTAAACTAAAGGCTAATGTCAGGAAGTACTTAGTTTGGAGCAAGGCACTTTAAAAATATTATGATTCTTTTACAGCTTTATTACCTTTGCCATGACTTCAGGATCTGGGTCTTCTATAGGGTCAGCCCATTCAACTGTAACAACATTTCCCCAGACTTTCACTTTGCCACTCATTAATCTACGTCTGGCCTGAGCAGCAGTTTTGTGATCTTCGTATTCAAGGAAACAGAAACCCCGGTTCTTTTTCTTGTCATCAGGCTGATGATACAATATGACATCTGTAAGACCCTCTGAAATGAAGCAAAATATTTACTCATTATGGCCTCAATATACAAATCTGTATTATAAAGTAGGGATTATCTTTCTGATGAGTATGCATCTGACAAGTCATTCCAAAATAGCATGGCCACACTAGACTTCTCAGAACACGTACATAATAAAACCTTCAACACTAACATTTTCAAAGACAAGATATAAGACTATCCTGACTTAGGTTCCATTTTATTAGCTCAGTAACTATGGAAGAATACTTTTTCTCTAACTGAGTGGAGATGAGAGAAGGGCTGTCAAAACTTGTGCTTTTGTCAGTTCTCTCAAAATGCCAAGTCACATCACTTATCAGCCTGTGTTTTTTCCATGAATGTCTAAACAACAAGAATTCAAATATGCATGACATTAAGATAGCTAAAAGATTTCACTGTTACTCCAAGGAACCTGAAGAATACCATTCCATAACAGAGAAAGCCAACACATGTTGCCTTTGCCGGTTGGTCTGCTGTTACCAAGAAGAGATTCTTATCAAATGACTAAGAATCCTGAGGCACAAAACTAGTTACATTCTCCAACTTACTTCAGCTTTGTCCTGCTGAGTTTTGAAACTTACATTGGCATTAAAACTATTAAGCCATCTATATTTTTGAATGGCTTGTTTAAGCACCACACATTTATTCTCTCAGTAAACTTGGAACCACATATACTAGTCTAGTCACAACTATTTCAGTCCTCAGCATAACAGTTTAAAAAAAAATCTAATGGCCAGAACAAATGCTAAGTGGTCTTTCATTTGGATTCACTATTCAATCATCAGCCAAAAATTGGTGAAGAAGGGTCATCACCAATCATGTCTGACATCTCCTCATCTCTACAAAACAGTTACTAACTTACCTGTTACTTTGCTAAATTCTTCAACAATCTGCTCCTTGGTTTTACTCTTCGGAATAGACCCCACAAAAAGCCTATTATTGGCAACAGAGATGCATACACCAATGTGTTTTCCAGAACGAATTTCATGGTTGTTATACTGGAAAAAAAAATATTAGACAATCATCAGTTGCAGGTAATTTTTAACTTCCCTTTAACAGCAGCATAGCAAATTTTACTTTTGCAAACATAGCATTTAGTAATATATTGAAATCTTTGGAGCTTACGATGCGTATTCAACTGTTGCAAAGTATATGTTCTCTAAAATATCTCAGCAATTTCAGCCAAGGATTATCCTTCCCTTCTTGTTCAAACCTCTTTCTTAATACATATTTCTTTAAAGACTTTTTTTATGTAAAGCTATGGAAAGTAAATCTTATGTCCAAGTCGTCAAAGCTTCTCCCATCACAATGGTGCAAAAAAAAATACAAGCTCCTCCAAAGATTGCATCTATACATTCCTGAATTGCATATAAACAAAGGCAGGAGCTTCAATTTAAGACAGATTCCCATCTAAAGTTCCATAGTTGAAACAGAGCTGTGGTCAGAGCAATTGGCAAATACATTTCAAAGCACAGAGATCACGCGTGTAAAGATAGTGAACAGCAAGAATAACCTTCTATTGACTTGAAATCCTAAGACTTACTGTTCAAATGCTTCTCCAATAACAGACTGTTTAGAAAACACCCTGAACAAGTCAGCAGTAAAAGGGGAAAAAAATATTGCTGTAGACATCTGTTGCCAAAAAATGCCTTTCACTGAGATGCAGACACAGAGATGCATCATCCAACTAAGCAGCAGGGAGGTCAACTTGAGGTACATCAACCCCTTTACAACTGGAAGCCCGCAACAGGCAGTTCTTTAGCTAGGAAGACGTATTTTGTGGTCAAGATCATATTGACAAGTAGTAGGACGGCTTTTTAAAATTTGATCTAGCCATTTATTCTGCTAGTTATTTTATGTTTGGTGGTAAACCCTCCTGCATAAGCAAGTTCTCCCACACCCATTTTTGCTTCGTGCAGTAAACTCAGAGTGAAAATGTTTATTTCTATCTTTTGCAAACAAATATTACATGACGGAAAATTTTCAAACCTAGATAACAGTACCAAAAATGAGCTAAAAGGGTAAGTGTACATGTGAAAACTATACAGGCGGGCATCTTCCTAGAGAGGTGGTCAACGCCCCATGCCTGTCAGTGTTTAGAAAGTATTTGGACAATGTTCTTAACAATATGCTTTAACTTTTGGTCAGCCCTGAAGTGGTCAGGCAGTTAGACTAGATGGCTGTTATAGGTCCCTCCTGATTTAAATTTTCTAGCCTAAATGGATAATAGGAAAACATTATCCAACTGTTCCTGTTAAAGTCTAAGAGCAAAGCCTGGCTACAAAGAGCCTCAAAAATCCAAACAAAGAGCCTCACCTACAACTCATGGCAACAAAATTATATTTCATAACTTAAAAGAACTAAGATATTCTACCATACTGCAATTTCACATTAACAGTAGTTTCTAGTACATCATCTTTTCCATACTAAAATATATTAACTACTATTTTCATTGTACATTTCTCTCAAAATCAAGCAGTCTTGAATTAGACTCTCTTGAATATAAACTTTGTGTGTTTTAGGAAAACAGTTTGCATACCATGCGTAAACTTAGATTAGACATGAAGAGGCCCAAATCATGATCTAGCTGAAGCACCAAAACAGTCAGGATACCAAATTAGTTAATCAGCATACTGCTTCCCCCCTTCTGCCAGGACTGGATCAATGACTATAGGCAGTAACAGAGATATTAGTACCCTTTGGACACTAAAGTAGATAAGACCTTTTAAGTTCTGCTAAGTTCTATAAGAACCTACTCAAAAAGAAGTCCAAGTCCACATACAGTCTGCCTTGCCATTTTATCTACTTAAACTCTCACCAGCAATTTTAGTTTATTCCCAGAAGCAAGTGGTGAATTTGTACTGCTATGCATACACGGCAAAATGCTTAAGGGTTACATTTGCATAACTCACCTGTACTTGCACTTTGATCAAGCTTACACAATCTAGCAAAAACCACACCAAATGCTACAATAGTTTTTGGTATCACAGAATCATACAACAGTTAAGGTTGGAGGGGACCTTAAAGATCACCCTGTTGCAAGCCCCCTGCCCTGGGCAGGGACACATTCCACTATAACAGGCTGTCCAAGGTGTGATCTAACCTGGCCTCAAACAACTCCAGGGATGGGGCAGCCACATCCACTGGGCAACATATGCCAGTGCCTCACCACTCTCATTGTAAAGTATGTTTTCCTACAAGCTTCACTTCACAGGTTATTTATCCTGTACACGTCTACATTAAGCTTAATCACTCAGAAGTCTTTTGAAAAACTGAAATCTAGCAACTTCACATGAAATAGGAGGGAGAACTGAACATGCGTGCAAAAGAACACAACGGGAGCTATAACTCTTAACTTTAACAGCATAAAACAAAGTAAACACAAATGTTCTAAGAGAGAAAAAAATGGGTGGGGTTAAAAAAAATAAAATCAGACTTCTGATAGTCAGTGCCTATGTAAACAACATCTGAGATGCCATTTCTACTTAACCAGCAAGGGTTAACCACACTGGATAATGTACCATACACAAGATTAACAACATGTCATATCTGTAATTCTCAGTAGCAGGGCACAGCATCACTCCATTTTTGTCTCAAGTACAGACCCAAAGGTATTTCAAACACAATTTAGGGAATTCTCCCCTTTAAGTGGCTTAAAAAAACCATGTGCATACAGAAAAAAATCAAGGCTTCAGCCTTTCTGAATTGCCAGTGTTCTTCTGGTTAGTAAGCGTGGCAAGTTAACATCAGGTTTATCCAAAAATTCTCCTAACAACTCAATGTAAACCTGAACTAAGACTGGATGATACAACAGCCAAGCAAATACGAATTGTGTGTGAAGTATGTTAAACTAAATACAGGAGCCTGAAGATGGGTCAGTTAATTCTCTGCTGAAGTTTGGGTATTGACAACACTCTCACATCTGCCTCTATTACTCAGAAGCCTACAGGCAATGCAGAGATTCTAACTTCTCATTTTTGCTACACTATGTAGAGTGCTGAGGAGGGAAAAAAATCCCAAAACCCAGAAAACTCTGGAAAGAAGATGGGGAGTAACAGAAGAACCCCTGCCCTAGGGAGTCCAGAAAGCTGGGAAACCAGTTGTATACACAAGATTTTCAACTAAGTGCCACAATCACACTTTGCTAGTAACTCCTGCAAATCACTCCTAGATGACCTGGAAACTTTTAACACCAAACTAGCCAGTCAACTACTGTTGGAACCATTCAAAAGCTGACCAATGCCACAAGATCCTATTTAAAACTAACCCTGCCCTCAAAAACATTAATGTGAAGGCTAAAAAACTACCCCATCAATTGCAACACTTCAACTGTTACCCTCAGTGGCTATTTGACTGAAAAACAGAACACAACACTTTCTTTTTTGCTGCATATCAAAGATCAGATATAAAGGGACACCAAGTACTGCTTTTCCTTGTATCACTTAGTGGAAGACTGAGGATAGGATCCTATGTTTCTTTCACAGAAACACAACCCAAATGACTTTTCAGAGCCTGCTGCCTTTAAGCAAAATCCAGCTATGTGAACAAAAATTCCTTTGTTTCATTTTTTAACTAGGTGCCTCTGAGAACATATTTGATTTGATTCATAGTTTTTCCAAATCACATACATAACTCTTAATTCACACACAATATAAATACTTCAGTTGAGAATGAGAGTACAAAGAGGCATATAAAGTTATCCTCAGCACATTTAAATAAGAACTTATTTTAAAATAAGTTCTTATTAAAAAGTCTTATTTAAAAAGTCAGACAGCATATAACAGATACTTCTGTACTTCCACTTTTGCAGACATTTCTATACTTTTCAAAAAACATTTTCATTTTCAGCTCAATTTGTCTCTACCAAATGACTTACATTATTAATGCCAGCAGGGTACCTTAATGATTTAGGAGGTACCTTACTACAAACCAGAGATTTTAACCCTACTATATTAATACAGCATCAGCACACCTCAGAATGAGTATGGTTAGCACTCGAGGCTCACACCACACACAGATCTCAGCCTTAGTAACACCATAGGAACTACCTCAAAAAAAAAAAAAAAAAATTCAACTTAACTAGACAAATGAAGAAGTAGTGCCAGGATTAGGGTCACATTTCTTTCTCCGCTCCCTTTCTTAGGGATGGATACCTCACACAAAAACCAGAAAGATTATGGGTGGCCTATTCCTTATAAGAAACTATATCACATCTCTGTGTAAAACAGAGGGAATGTTTTATAACCTGGCAGGATTTATGCCTTTTTCTGATCAGCTGTGGCAAACAGAACAGACTTAAACATTAAAGAATGATTACTTCCCATCTGAAGTATCTTATGAAATGCTGTGACTTTGGAAGCATTTTTTTCAGCACGGGGCCCCCTACTGGTGCACAAGCACACCAGAGATCACAGACAATCTGACCCAACAGCAACTCAAATGCCACTTCTCTGCAAAACTCATGCAAGTGTAGGCAGCTCAAAAGTCCCTACTGCTAAGGCAACTTTTGTTAATAATAAAGGCTCACCTAAGTGTACCAAACACAGTCCATCAGCTTCCCTGCCAGTCCCCCTTACAGCCAGTAAAAATTTACAGACAACGTGGCAATATTTAAAAACACCTAGTGGACATTGACAAAACGATCTAACAATTTCATCTTAAGCATTAGGATCAGGACAACTGCTCGTAAACCAAAGAGTGTTAAAAAACCCTCAAACATCCAAGTAAGAAAACTTACCAGTTTAACAGCTTCCTGAGCTGCTTCTTTAGTACAAAAAGTGACAAAAGCATATCCTCTATTTAGACCTGTTAGTGGATCCATCATTAAGCGGAGATCCCATATAGAGCCAGCTTTCTCAAATAACGGAACAAGCTCATCTTCAAATAAGTCTCTTGGAATCTTGCCCACAAATATCTGCAACAGACATAGAAAGTGTTGTTAATACAACATACTTCTAATGAATGAGAATACCTCTACAAAAATTTCTCCTCCTCACCTCAGTACCAACAGAAGGCTGTGGTCCTGAATGTACAGACTCTGGAGGAGGTCCACCATACTTTCTCTGTCCAGTAGTCACATCAAGAGTGTAGCCAGTTCTCTCCAACAGTGCCTTCAAATAAGAAAATTTTAAAACCACATAAAGATTGAGCTAATTTAGATGCACTTCAGTCACAGACAGACACACTTATAATTCCTCTTAAACTGTACTCTTTGAAACTCCCCCAGGCAAACAAACCTACTCCTAGTACTTCAACATGAAACTAGCAAAACAATTATTACAACTATTAGGTAAAGAAACACTGCTAGAAAATGAGAGATTCACATAGAGTTTTCACAATTTCTTCATTTTAATAGTGAGGAAAAAAAAAAGGTCAAGTAATAGAACAGCAAGCTTCCCTTGAATTAGAAAGATCTTAGTCTGAGAAACTTCTTGTTCTGGCATGTCCAATCCTGCAAACATTTATGCACAGGAGTTCCCTTCACTTAATGAGATTACTCATAAGTGTGAAGTTAAAGAACACAAGTGCATACACCCCTGTAACACTGTACAGACTGCTTCGGGTATCCAGACACCGAAGCAGTAGTGCTACTTCCTTAATTGTACCCTGTCCCCACCTCCCTAAATTCCTTGTGAGGGCACAGAGCATCATTCCAACACAACTGACCCCACTAGAATCACTGCATACAGCTACAGATATACTACCAACTTAAAATTTTGTATTAAATTCAGTATGCAAATATATGAGACTCTTCCAAAACTAGTCTTTCTTAAAAATTTGTACAAGAGGAATTAATTCTACACACAAAGAAATGGCATATTAAATAAGCCTAACCGTAACCAAGAGTTACAATTTTCCAGTTGTGAAATTACTGAAGTTATTTGAAATGGTACAGCCACCAACAGTAAAAGTTGTGCTACTTTAATTTTGTTAACTATGTCATATTGTTGCTGGTTTACGTATGACAAAAACTGTATTTTCTCAATTTATAATTAATAGCACTATAGCCTCAAAGTCAAGACTTTCTAGTTCTGCAAGCCACACAGTTACTTGTAATATATAACATGTTCACTTTGTACTTTACACAAGAAATTAAAGACGGAAGATTCTCTAATTTTTTAAGACATCAACTAATCATGCTTAGAAGGCTTTCCTTTCCTTAAGCTTTGGTAAAATTGTTAATCCCAAAATTTTAAAATAAATCGCAGCATGCCTAACTCTTCAGACAGGGGTCTCTTGCTAACAGAAGACTGTGTCCATTATTAATACATTCTGGGGTGCAGTTTATGGTAACACTGATTATGTCATCAGATGTGGGCTAAACCCTAAATCCATCACAATCTGTTTTTTCAGACACATATGGCATCTCCTTCCTATTCTGCAGTTACTTTAAACCTGAACTGAAGGGAAAAAAAAAAAAAAAAAAAAAAAGAACCACCAGCACCTGAAGAGCTGAGGTTATGCATTCTGTACTCAATGATCTACATGGCTAAGTTTCCGAAAACTTTTAACCATGAAAAGAGTATAGCTGTCTCAACTAGACAAAGAAAACTGTCAAATCTTTTTCACTTTTATATACATTCAGTTCCAGTAATTAATACTACAATTACTTTCCTCTCCAAGAGAATTTCAAGATAAAATTGCCAGTGACAGCTTTCAAAAATGACAAATAATCTAAACCAGCCTTTATAAGAAAAGCACAAATCCAAAAGATTCAAGGGATCTGTCAGAACACCTTTGGAGAGCCACAGATAAATGCTGTAACTTCTACCTTCCAGGCACATACCTTAATTTTTGCCTCATCTGGTCCTTTGCTAGAATCCGCCACCTTGGTCCCCTGTTTTTCCCTCTGCCTGTATGTCTTCATGACTCCACATAAAAAGGCACTTTTGTTCTGCAAAAGATACATTAATCTTCAGTTTTGAAAACATGACAAGCCAGAAGCTAATAGTACCATGAATTAATACAGTTCTCATTTTACATATCACATATAGATCACTGCAAAGACTTAGGTAAACTTCTTGACAGTCAAATAACAGCAGCAATAATATTCTAAAGATTTTAACATTACCTGAACATGTGAGAGATCACTGTCTTTAAACTGCTGAAGCACTGCCAATGCACCTTCTTCATTAAATTCCTTTAAAGCTTCAATAGCTCTTTCATCTAGATCACTATGTGCAACTAGACCTGGAGAAAAGAAAAAATAACCGATTACATTTGGGCAGCAATCTTTGTTTAAGCACACTTAACACATCTGACACATTTCAGTGACCTCTAAATCAATCATTAATTAAGTTGCTATACCTAAAAAATCATTTTGTCCTCTTAACTTTAAATATTTAAATATACTTAACTTTTTTTTTAACCAAAAAGTGTCAAAAAAAGTTAAAATTCAGAGTAAGCTACTGCACCTATGTATTTATTTGGTTTCTGTGAAACCCAGATGTTAGAGAGGTTAAGTTTATTTTTAGTATCTTGAAGCTACATTCAAAAGAATCTATCAAAACCTGACACAGCCTGCCTGGCAATGGTACCTTCGGAGGAGGCTATACAGACATATAAACTGCAGCACTAAAAGTGACCATCATAATCCAAAATCCAAACTTAAAAAACGTTAGCTATTACAATGTCTGAGATAACCTTTGCATCCATGAACCCAAATACTATGTCACAAAGTGTCATTTACGTGAGATGAAGACCAATGCTTTAATTACTTACAGTTATCTAAAATCAGCGTAAAAAATGCACGAAGACCACATCACCTACTCCTCCTAAAAATCATCTTCTGCCTATCCCAGCTGTTGCTACTGCTATCCATGTAATTCTCCTCCTTCCCACTCCTCAGCCCAAGTGGCCTGGATCAATATACCTCTCTGAAAAATACTCTGACAAATTAAAGCGCTTGTATGGAAAACACCCACACATTTTGGTAAGACTACAGTTCCCATACTTTTGGAAGCCAGAAAAAGTTGCTATTTCAGCTCAAAGACAGTAGAATCCAATAAAATATTCTAAGCATGCTTTTGCAAGTTTTATACCTTACCTGCAACGTAAATTTCATCTAGTTTTTCAGCAACTTTCTGTGGTAAACCAGCATCAAGCAATGTCTGGAAATGCTCAGAATGGGTAACTGCAGCAGAAGTATCCATGGGCTCTTCAGTACCATTCCCATTAACATGTTCAGTAGCCATGTTTCCAGATATCTGTTCAAACGCAGTAAGCGTCAAAATTAAGCTAAGCAGAACTATTCGAGTGACAATACACGCGACAGACCGCCCAGTCTCTTACAAAAATAATAGCGCAGGCGCTTGCCCGATACTTTTTAGTTTCGGAAGGCACAGAAAATTCCTCAAAAGAAGCACTAACACAAAGGAAAGCCCTAACACCGCTGCCTGGCGGGGGTGGGGTAGCTTTCACTGCAGGTTTTACACAACCCAGCCAGACACTGACTCACGTCCCTCTCTCCAACACTCCCTAAGAGGCTCCGAACAAGTTCGAGATGGAGCAAGAAGCCAATGGCGGGCGTGGGAGGAAGAGCAGAGAGCTAGCACATGCAGCCGCCGCTCCCGGCACCGACACTCTCCTCCGCGCCCCCCCCACCCCCAGCCCCCCTTCCCGGGGTCTCCTCCCGCTTCCCCTTCCCGGTGCCGCCGGGGCAGCCGAGAAGGGAACAAAGCAAGCGCCCTTCGCCGCCCGCACCCACCCGCGGCCGCCATGAGCGCGATAGAAACACGTGCTCCGCGCGTTCCGATGTCCTACAACTTCCTCCCGTGACCGACTTCCCCCCCTCCCCAGCCCCCCCTCCCCTCCGCGCCACGCGGGAGCGGCGTCCCCCACCCTTACCGCCCCCCCCTCTACCCCGGGGCCGCTCCCCACCTCTCACCCTCATGCGCTTGCAACACGCCGGGCCCTCTTCCACCCGATCGCCCTCCTCCCCCCCCCTTCCCCGGCAGGTTCTCTCCGCGAAACAATGCAGGGGCCCCGCCGCCTCACGACGTGACGGCAGCCACGCCGGACACGGGTTTCCTTTACAGCCCCCCCCTATTCTCCCCCCCAGCACCCGCGGCTCCGGTCACCGAAGCGGCGGCGGCGGAGGCTCCGGTTCCTTCTCGCAATGAATGGGGCGGCGGGACAATGAGGCGCGCGCCACGCTGTTCCCCCCCCCCCTCCCCCCTGCGCTAACCCTCCCTCCCTCCGCGGGCTGTTCCACTCACTGCCCACCCCCACCGCCCCCCCCCCCCCCCCCCCGGCAGCCGCCACCGCCCCGATAACACCGAGGCCTGCAACGCGCACCCCCCCCACCCCGGAAAGGCCACGCGCACCCCCCCCCCCCCCCATTCCCGCCGCCGCTGCCGCCTGACCTGTCGCTGCCGGGGAAAAGGGGGGGAAGGGGGGCGGGGGTTGGTAAAAAAACGCGGTGCTTAAAAAGGAAAAAAAAAAAAAAAAAAAAAAAGAAAAAAAAAACCCGGGGGGATGCTTCCGGGGGAGCGGGGGGTAACGGGCTCGACTTGCTGAGGAGATGCCCCCCCCCTTTTTGTGTCCAGCGCCTTTTTTTCCCCCTCCTCGGTGTGTTCCGGACAGTGTGGTGTGCCTGGAGCTGGCGTAAAATGGCGACCGCTCGAGCGCTCACGCCGCTGCTGGCACCAACC
>JAUMJK010000910.1:0-330000 GCA_033558105.1 Coccyzus lansbergi
GGCGGGGGCGGCCATTTTAGGGGCGGGGCGGCCATTTTAGGGCGGGGCGGCCATTTTAGGGGGTGGGGCGGCCATTTTAGGGGGCGGGACGGCCATTTTAGGGGGTGGGGCGGCCATTTTAGGGCGGGGCGGCCATTTTAGGGGGTGGGGCGGCCATTTTAGGGGGCGGGGCGGCCATTTTAGGGGGCGGGGCGGCCATTTTAGGGGGTGGGGCGGCCATTTTAGGGGGCGGGGCGGCCAGCAATACTGGGGAGTAGGGGTGTGAATGGGAGTGTGTATGAAGTGGGTTTGAGGCGGCGTGGAAGGGTGAGAATGGGTGTGGGAGTGAGAGTGGGTGTGTGTAAGAGCAAGTGGTTATTGTGGCCCAGGGCTGCAGCGTTGTATAAATGCAGCTCCAGCCTGCAGTTATTCTTGCTGCCTGCTTAGGTACAAGTGTGACCCGTGGGCGAAGCCTCCAGGCTGTTCTGCACAGTCTCCCTCTTGCCTCACCACGCTTGGGGCTGGGGGTGAGTGCAGATCCAACACACATAGAATCACATCACACACATCATTTCCTGTCCTTAAGCTTTCCAGGCACTCATGGATTGATTCACCAGCACGTGCAAATAACGCAGTTGCTCACCTAAACTGCCAAAATCTAACACCTCTGTCTCTTTCAAGGACAGGCTGAGAATCATAGAATCATAGAACAATCGGGTTGGAAGAGACCCATCGGATCATCGAGTCCAACCATTCCTATTGAACATTAACCCATGTCCCTCAGGACCTCATCCACCCGTGCCTTAAACACCTCCAGGGAAGGTGAATCAACCACCTCCCTGGGCAGCCTATTCCAATGCCCAATGACCCTTTCTGTGAAAAACTTCCTCCTAATCTCTAGCCTAAACATCCCCTGGCGGAGCTTGAGGCCATTCCCTCTTGTCCTGTCCCCGGGGGAATGGAGAGAGTTGGGGCTGTTCAGCCTGGAGTAGAGAAGGCTCCGAGGAAACTTTAGAGCAGCTTCCAGTACCTGAAGGAGCAACAAGAAAGCTGGGGAGGGGCTGGAGGGGTTCAAAGCCAGGCTGGATGGGTCTTGGGCAGCCTGATGCAGTGGGAGGTGCCCCTGCCATGGGGCTTGGCATTAGCTTATTTTTAAGTTTCCTTCCAACCCGAACTCTTGCATGATTCTGTGATTCTGATAGGTAGGAAACAGAGGAAACAGTTTGCTTATAGGCCTTGGCACTCTTAAAGGTCAGCGTTGCAGGTGTCTATATGCACCGAGTGCAATGAACTTGCCCTCTGCAGCAGAAAGACATCCTACAAGAAGCACTGGTTTGGATGGCAGTGCCGTTTAATTAAGAGAGCAGTCAAGTCCATCAGCTGTGAGACTCAAGGAAGGGGGAGAGCCTGAGTTCTCCTGCTGGCAGCCCAAACCAGCTAGGAATTTGTTTACCCCAGGATCGGGTAAACGGCCAGGCCTGTCCAGAGTCTGAAGCCAAGTGTGATGCAGCAGGGAGGGTAAGGAGCAGTTTCCTGCGCCTGTGGCCGGTGACACCCCAGCCATGGTTCCAGCTGTAAGCCAAGCATAGTTCAGTGTGCTATAGGGGTAAGAGTTGACAGCCAAGACCTGCCACAAGGCTGGGATTTGGGCACTGCAGTCTCACCGTATTAAAAAGCACAGTTGTAGTCAGCGTACACCACTTTCACTACCAGCTCCTATGCAAAGTAACATCAGTAATGGTTTGCTACAGCATAGCAGTGTTGTAATACCACCACGAAACCAAAGAGTAAAGAACTAGAGGACTCCAGAAAAAGACGCATTTTTTTTAACACAAAATAATACGTGCAGCACCCAGCATCAGCTCCTCTCCTGCTACTGACTCACTCCTTTCACAAGCTAAATCCTTTGGATGCTTAATAAGTGAGAAATACTACAGGGCATGCCCTCATCTTCATTCTTCTTTCAAGTTTTTTGTTTATGTTCAGAACATTGCTGAAAGGAAATTAAAATCAGAAAAGGGGGAAGAGAAAGCAAGGAGACAAGGGAGACAGAAGCTGCCCAGTGATATCAACTAGGCTTGAAATTGCATATAACAAGTTTGCCAGTAATATTAAAAATTGCAATTAGTTATACTACGTCAGCATTAGAAGAGCATTTCTGCATCAGCTCAGAGCCTTCTGAGCAGTGGCTGCAAATGCAAACTTACTCTTGAGGGAACGAGCATAGAAAAGCACAAATTTTCATTAAGGACTGAACTGACATTTAAATTGCAGTGCTGTTCTGGAAGGGAACAAACAAAATCAAAACTAAGCTTTCCATAAACAAAAGATCACAAGATTTGTGAGGATTGTTGTTGGAACCGGTCACAAGTTGCCCCTGGAAGAGTTTTATGCCAGTGGGAGGAAAAAGCTGATTTGGCAGAAGTGAGTTATTTTGGAGGAGGAAGTGCATTCTCTCACAGCTTGCGCAGGATTTAAGCAGGAGGTGCAGACAGGGAGAGCAGGACTGGCAAGTAAGGAAGGCAGGCAGGGAAGACAGGGCTGGGGACAGGGAGTAGGACAGGCAGGGGAATACTCTGGACCCCCTGACTCCTTTTTAGCAGTGCACTCAACTGTGTGCTCAGCTCCAGCCATCCCAGCTTGCCTCACATGCTCACTTTTTTTACAGACAGTTCTGCTAAACCAGAGGTTTCTGAGAATGCCTTTATTCTAGGAGAAAGTATGGTGGGAAGCTCACTATGTAACACGGACGGGTGAACTGAAAAGAGTGCAGATACCTATTTTTTTCTTATTAATTATATAAAAAAAATCTTTTTGTACTCAGGTGATGCAGTGATATTTCCTGTGTGCTAGACCGACCAGGACCTTGCCCACTGCCATGTCCCCCTGAGAACCAGCTGGGCTTGTTCTCCTGGTGGTGTCACACCCCACATGTCATGTGGCATTTCCCTGGGGCCTCTTTTAACACACAGAACAAATTGTTTGTAACAGTGAAGATAATTATCTGCATGGCTTTGGCTGTGGTGCTCAACCTGCTGCACGTCAGATTAGGTATCTTCATAAAAGTTCTGGTATGACCTCAGACAACAGCTTTGTGTTTGGGGAAGTGCTTTGGTTTGTGCAATGAATGAGGGCTGGGGTTAAATCAGAACAGATTTTCACAATGGTTCCTTTTGATCTCTCTGCACATTAGAGATTGGCTTTCAATAGATGCGTTCAAGAACAGGTTAGACCACCATCTGCCACTGACGGTATCGACACCACTGAACTCGTCTCAGTGTAGATTATCTCTTCTGGGCCTGTATTTCTATGGCAATTTAAGTATTTTCATAGCTTTCTGAAGAATGGTTCAGTTATTGGTCTGACCTCCAAGACCCAGTGACATATGTGTTGTCTTATTTCACACTAAGTGCCCAAACGGCAGCACATCTGCAACCTCAGGGACTCACTGATGAAAATCTGTTCTATTTTTCACTGAAAGCATTATGATTTATTACTTTAACTGGACACCTCCGTGCTTGTGCACTCAGTAGTTTGCACAACCACATGGCCACTGCCTGCACTCAGAAGTGTGGGACTTTAGCTGGGGACCCGTGAGGAAGCCAGCTCTACGGGTCTGCGTTACCCCTTACGGAGGAAAAACATTATGCCTCGAATTTATTAAGCAGTTGAGAAAAGAATAATACTTAAAATGTAATTACAAAGATGAAATAAATAAATAAATGTAATAAAATAATAACTTTGATGGTCTAAGCCAAATACGTACAAAAGGTATTAGAACTATATAAAGGTTTTAGTTTCTTGAGGTATCTTGGGGGAAAGACCTCCTTTTCAAG
The DNA here is from genome assembly GCA_033558105.1 of Coccyzus lansbergi. Lineage (NCBI taxonomy): Eukaryota > Metazoa > Chordata > Aves > Cuculiformes > Coccyzidae > Coccyzus > Coccyzus lansbergi. Next base: position 3,816 of record JAUMJK010000910.1, read on the forward strand.
GCACATCTCAGTGTGGAGATTTAATGACGCTGAACTTTGCTATGTTACACAAGGGTACTTTTCTTGTTAATCATTATGCGAGTTATTATTTCCCTAGAGTTATCTGGGACTGTTCCTTGGCACAGTGTTCCACCTTGGCTGGGGTTGTTTTACACAGGCATCGTGGTAGTGACTATCAGATTATTAGTGCTCCTAAACTAGAAGCCAGCCTTTTCCTGTGGCTGTTTTTGAAGGCCGTTGTTCTGCTCGGATAATCGCAGTCCAATTAGTGCAAGAAAAGGGAGATGCTTGCATCTAGAATCATGCAGGATGAAGCACAGTGGTTTCATAGGGGTTTTAATGTGGTATAGTTAAGAACTTGCCTCTGTGAATATTACAATTAGTCACTGTGGTTAAACTATCTGTCTGGAGGGAGAAGGAAATGTCTGAATTGCAAGATACCGTAGGGTGGACAAACTTAAGTGACCTCAGTGAAATGTCTGTGGGTAGACACAGCCTCAGACTCCTTACTCCTTAGGCTTGACCTGGTTCAGTACAGGTCAAGCACATAATAACAAATGGTAAGTGGACTCACAGTGACGCTGCTGCAGAGTCACCGCAGGCTTAGCAGTAGGAGGGATGCATCTTCCTGAAAAGCAGTATTGAACATGCCTCTTCAGAAATGCAAATTCTGCGCTCGCATCCTTTCAGTCACTATTCAGGAAAGCAAGCAGGCAGATGTGGAAATGTGTTGCTTGTTATTCTGTTTAGCATGTTCCAAATCTATTATTGGTCTTCTGTGCATATTAATCTTATTAAAATGGCTGTACGTCCGAAATAACTGTCAAAGTCAGGGTAGTTAGTTCACAGTGAATGGCAGAGGGGTTATCACTTCAGTTCATGCTGCCTGAGAGCATCAGAAATGTCTGAGCCTTATAAAGTTATCACTGTATACGGAACTTGATGGAAAACTACGGGCAAATAGTAAAAAAGAAACTTTGCTTAGGAAATGCTCAGCCCGGGCACCACAAAAGGAGAAACAGATAAGTGTTTTGATATTGTTATAGCAAAAAAATTGTTATACTGAGGTTCATTTCACATATTTTTCATATGTTTCTTTATAAATTATAAGTTTTTACACAAAGGGAGTAAATAAATACAAAGGTAAAATGTTTTTGTTTGAAATCTACATCTACACGCCATCTGATAAATTGGTGATGAAAATGCTAAAAAACCAACCGGTCAAACAGCAAGATTTAACAGACGGTTTATAAAGACAACGTAACAAGAGGTATGGGACACACCGAATCCCGTTCCACAATGCATACTGCTTGTTTAGCAAAGTGCTGAAAAGCTGCATCCCTTTGTGTTCGTCAGTGAACAGTTTGTGGTGAGTGCGCAGGCAAACGATAAAAAAGGCATTGGCGAACTGGAGGCTGATTCAACCACACAAACGAAATGGCTCGGCTGCTGCAGAGAATGGTAACACAGAAGTAAACATGGAAGTGAAACAATTCCAAACGTCATTCTGTTTTCACAAAATGCCAAGTTCCCTAAAGTTAAATAAAAAGAGAAGCCCACATGAAAAGCAAAATGTCAACGCTGTTCTGACAACGGTCAAACCAGTAAACCTGCTAGTAAGAGAGCAGAAATCCACAGTAAATGATGACCAGACTTTGAGGAATGTTTGCAGTCACAGTGACCATTCAGTACAGTAACAGTACTTTAAGGTGTAAGTACAGCTGGAGTATGAAAATATAATACAAACAATAAAAAGCTGATGCCATCGGTGCATTTATAGATATTCATCACACTCTGCATTTCAAAGTGCTGTAAACAGCTTTATCAAGGAGGATGCTGAGACCTACGCGCCAAGGAGCTGGTGGGGAGAGAAATTCTGTCTTTTCAAAATAGTGCATGATTGAGTCCTGATGGTTAATGAGTTAAGCACAAATTTTGACCGATATTCTGTGAACGTGTAACAAGCCTTTAACTCATTTTCTTTCTTTTCTGTTTGACGATAGACATCCCTTGGAAAGAGAAGTGCTGAATATTTAGGAAAACAAAATTCCTAAAAGGTAACAGAGAAGAATGAGGCAACTAACATCAGACTGTTATGAAAAAAACTACCAAAACCCAGTACTTAGAAAGCTGCTGTTGAGTCAAGCACGCTGGAAAACTTTAACTATAGAGGTGGGTTTCCAGTCTTAGTCATTGAGGGATAGAAAACACTTTCACCGTTAGGACTTCTTTTCCCTTTGACGTTTGTTTTTGAAATTTATTCAAGAAAATGGATGGAATTTCTGTTCTCATCTGGAAAAATCTATTATTTTGTTTAGACTGACTCCTAGAGACTCTTCCTTGTTCCTCACGTGTCATCATAATGAAATTGCAAAATGAAAGATTCATTTGTCACAGCAGATTTGCTTCAAACACAGATTGACTGCGTTTTAATCTGACCCAACCAGAACACCTTTCCTGTTTGATTTTGTTTTACCTTGCAGGCATTTACAAAAGGCCAGATTCTTACTTCACACGGACTTCTATCATAATTCCCATTTATAAAAATGCTAATGCAGGTCTTGGGTTCATATTCATAAAATCTCCATGTACTTCATATATTTAAAATATCCCTAAACATTTTGAAACAACAATCACTGTTTTTCAACAGTTTAAGGCTGTCAGCATGCTTTGGGGTGGGGACAGATATAATCCTGAAAGCAAGATCATGTCACTTAAAGGCCAGGTCAAGAATATGCCTATTGAACATGCCTTTCTGGGTCAGGTTACTACAAACACAACTGTATCGTGCAACTCGGACATATTTTAGTGGGTGAAAACTGCTATATTGGACCTTCCAGAAAGGAGCTAAGAAGCATGTATGAAATCAGAAGTGAAAGAGGAGACTGCATAATTTTTTTCATGCCTCCAATGATTTTGTTTTGATCTGAAAAAACACAATGGCCACAAATAAACCAGCTGCGTAAGTAAGGATGAAAACTAAGGCTGGTTAAAAATGTGTTCAGTTTAAGAAGTCTTTTGATAAAAAAGAAGAAAAAAAATTTTATAAATTATTACATGATAATATTGTCCTTCTTTCAAGAGCTTTTACAAAGAGCTTGCCAGGAAATGAGCTTATGAGGCAGGCTGAAATGGAACAAAGAAAGATCTGTACTGTTGGCATCCATGGACTGTGCCTCCTTTTCCTCTGGCCCTGAGAGAACACCTCCCCTTCACCTGACCCAGCAAGCATTTATTTAAGAACAGAACATATATCTATTAAGTTTAAAGTGAAAAGAAAGTTTTCCTTAGAAATTAATTTGAAAAATCCATCATTTGTTCCATTAGTCATGCTGCTTTTGTGACTGTCACTAAAACAGGACCGTTAGCCACTTTAACATTCAGTTTCTGTGGATGCATTTTCTTGCCTAGCTTTCTGTTCTTCTGTTGCACTGCCAAATGCTACCACCAAATTAGTTACGCTGCTGGCATGTCCTGGTCTGTTTAATTTGTCCTTTACAGACTTGGCTTTCCGAGAATGACTGTGTAAACTCTTTGACCGTACTGACGGGAACCCGGGAGTCCTCTCTGGCTTTACTGAGAGCAAATTCTCTTTGTCGGCCTTGACAGCAGCAGGCATAGAGGTGTAAGAGGCACTCATACCTGCTTCGCCACCATCACTGTCGTCGGTGTCCCCCTGTTTCTGCTCTGCTTGCCTTTCTGCTTCAGAGACAAGGCCAGGGTATTCTGGAGGGCGTTCTTGAGAAAGCTGCTGCTGAACTTCGTATTTCCACTCGGTGGCCCATTGTTCAATCGTAGAAGGGCACACCTGATCCATGATGGTGCTATACTCTGTGGTCCAGTTGTTAACCCCTCCAACCAGCTTCCCACCCTGTGCAAAGATGAAGCTCCTTGACTTCATCATAGTGGTTTGACAAGCACTGAATGTTTCAGGAGGAAAATAGCGCATTGCTTTAGACTTCTCCAAGGGATAAGAGATGGTTGCTTCTAACTTGGTACGTTCTACTTTTAACTGAGTGTTCTGAAAATCTGATCTCGGTACTGACTGGTTGTTTGTAACAGCATCCATTTGGTTTATACTTTGAGGAATCATCCCATCACTCTTAAAAATCCCCTGCTTTTCATCCCCCAAACCATCTGAACCAGAATGAGGTCCGGAAGTGTTCTGTGCAATTTCTAATGTAGATTTACTGTAATCTGCCATGGTGACTGCAGTAGCACTAGAGGAATATTGGAGACTGGCCTGGTGATCTGGAACCAGCATCCTTGGGTCTGCTCCATCTTCTTTTGTACCATTAGAGTGGGCTTTTCTACGCAACCCCATGGCTGGGGACATCGGAGCGGTGCTGTCATCGTACGTTAACTCCTCCCCACCGATGTGGTATCTGTACATGCTGTAGCCATCAGAGCTGTTAACGCTGCTTTGCCTTAGGAGATACGCAGCATCACACTCGGACGAGGCCCGTGAACGCGGATACGTCAGCTCAGATTTGTCAATACCTGCCAGCTTCTCGAGAGCATTTACCATCCGACCAGATAGCTCTTCCAATTGAGAGAGTCGAAGGTCGACAGTTTGAAGAGAAGCTTTCATAAAATGCTCTCTTTCATTCACTTCTTCTAGTCTCATAGACATATTTTCAACTCTGTTGGGTATAAAAGAGGAAGCAGAGAACAGGAGCTGTGGAATGATGCACTAACCCCTTCTAAGCACCCAGCTACTAATTTCTTTGTAAAGAAGAATTTTGTGCTGTCACGCTTCATTCTTTTTTCCTACATGTAGCATCAGAAACATGCATTTTCCTGTTGTCTATGCTTTCCATACACAATATTAGAGGGACAGTGGAACTTTGCTTTTATTTACATGACAGAAGAGTACAAGAGTTGCAGCCCGTAGGGACAGCCTACTATTAACATCTGAGTGTGCCCCCCACTTCACGTTCAGTTCTCCTCTCTCTGTGAAGCATCAATTAATTATATGAAAAATACTTTCTAATGACACGCTTACAGGATGACTAAAAATAGGATGAAGGCGAGTTGTAAAACAGGTTTTGTAGCTGTATGAGAGAATGTATGCCGGCGCACGTGGGATTACTTATGCTCTTCAAATACCTTTCAATTTTTTTCAGCTATAGGGAAGGGAATTATTGTCTAGTTAAATTAAAATAATACATTTCCCCATTCTCTTTTATCATTTATATCATAATGGAAGTGAGGGTACCAGAAAAGTGCATATGGAAATAATGAATTAAAATGGGGCTGATATGGTAGTAAATGAACTGTTGAAATTCAATTAACATTCTTTTGCTCTCTCGCACAAAAGATGATGGAGCATCTGGAGCAAGAAGCCATGAGAAATAAACAAATCTGCTTTGTGGCCATAGACCATAGCGAATCAGTGAGGCTTACCAGCCCTGCTTTATTCTCTGCCACAATACCTGGGATTTTGACAAATTGCCATGGATAAATAATGAGGTAGAAACTACTCGAATACTCGTAGCAGATTTAATTTACTCCTCTATTCTCAAACCTCACATACAGTAATTGAAGGTGTTCAGGTCCTTCCTTCAAGTCAAAGATGTTTATCTGTTAAAGAATTATACGGCTCACAGAGCTACTTCATAAGAAATGTTAAAAGGAAAATAGATATAGGTAAAGATATATAAAGATATGCACACACACATATACACGGTGTGGTTCATCATCAAAATACTGAGGCAGATTAAGGTGAAAGGGTGTTTAAACTGTGTATCATTTGCACTACAGGAGAATTTTTCCTCATTTCAGAGCAGACAAAAGAGCTCGTCCTTTGACTGACTTAGCCCTAGGAACAGGCAGAGCTGCCAGAACAGCCCTGCCAAGCGACCTGGTTAAAAAGTGCTGGAGCCACCACCACTGGGTGCTTACACAGCAACACACAAACATTACCGAGTCCTCAGAATAGCTTAATGATTTACACTGAATATTCCCTGTCTTTTAAATAGGGGAAATTCATACTGAAAAGCTAAATACCTTGTTCAAAGCTTCCAAGAGAAAATGTGGTAGAGATTAAAACTCAGCAGTTGCAAGTGCTGGACCTTAGAGCAAACCAAAGGACCAAGGGAAGAGTCCTCAGTGCTTCTGTCATTAAGCTCCAACAGATTTCTCATGGCTGGACGAGCTGTTGGAAGCTCAATGAGTAGTAATTTGTTCAAATGGATAAAAAGCTTAACTGAGATCTTCAGATGGGTGAGAAGGTAAAAACTCACTGTGAATAACAATGTTCTTATACCAAAGCTACCGAAAGGAGAAGCCTCAGATGCATCAGTAGGAACAACAAAAACTTGCCCTTGCGAGACAGGCACACGCACAGATATTTACTGTGGGTTCAGATCAGCTTCTGAATTGGCGGTGGTTTTCTTCAAGATCTAAATCTTTCGTACTTTAACCCAATTTTAGTTATAATGGAGACACAAAAAAAAGCATAAATTGTTCTAGATAAGTGGTGGGGTTTTTTTTTCTTGTAATAGGTACCTTTCAGACGTAACTCGGATGCGTTCATCATTAGATGATTGCTGCTCGTCCTCTTTTTCCTGGAAGTATTCTTCTACACACTGCTCCTCAAACTCATACAGTTTTTTTAGCTCTTCATCATTCAGAAATAACTCTGTGCAAAACAGGAGAACAAAAAAGGAGTTTCCTTTTTCTGAACTTCTGGCAGTCACTTTAAATCCTATTTAGCAGGTTATTTTGGACACACAGATACTGCAGATTCTACTCCTGCACTAAATGAACAGATGGTTTTGTAAATAGGGAATAAGCGCTTAGCCAAAGATGGCCGCACAGCCCAGAAGGCACTAGAAAGCATTATAACCATCATCTGCTTTATGACCAGCTACTGGGGGACACGTTTTCTCAATGCCCCTTGCACTTTTTAACAGCAGTTCTATGTGTTGAACAAACTGACTATATTTTACAAGGTAATGAAACAATTTAGAGAAGATTTCTTGCATACTTAGTCCCCTGTCGCGCTCATCCTGGTCTCCTTCACCCTTCCTGCAGCGACAGCAGATCCGCTTGATGATTATGTAGATGTGGCTGAAGATAATCATTGGTGGGGGGAGGACAGGTCTGTCATGGAATGTCATGATCAGCTGGTACCGCTGGAACTTCCAGACTTGGTTGGATATTGATTTTACCTCAAAGAAGGTATTGCTGAAAGGCAACATAGGTGCAGTTTCTATTAGACCCCTGAAGTTTACTTATAATTGAGCAAGAGCTATGCTGAAAAAGTAGCAGCTAATAACAACACGAGGCCACGTGATGGCTGGTTTGGATTTTTGTCGATGCTGCTGAACTTGCTGAACCGATGATTAATCTAAACTACTCATGATTTCACTACTTTCGAACGCAGCAAAGCAGGAGGTGCTCTGCATCCCTTATGGACCACCCAGAACAATCTTCTTCTGAGGCTATTTGCTCCTAGTGCATGAAGTCCTTTAGGAGCTAGGGAAAAGAAACTTGCCCCATTAATGAATCACATATTTGGTATTTTGAGGCTTGATTATAAAGTATTTCTTTTAACACATGCCAGTGTTTGATATTACATAAAGCATTAAATCCATGAAAGGTATTCGGTATGATAAACCCAGAAGCTTCACATCGTTTGCCTTTAATATGCTAATCAGCTTGACCTACATAGGAGACACTTGAAGTTTTCACAAAATGTCCTAAATTCAAATTTTATTCACTCAGACTTCTGACTCAAAACCACGGTGCATGTGCTTGTAAACAATTTGGAAGCTACAGCCTCATCATTTTTACACCAGAATAAGGTGTATCATAAAGTTGTTTTATTTTGTAATTCACTGGATATGGAGGAGTATAAGTGATAATATTCAATCAGAAATAATGATAGTCAATGTTATTAAATAACAACTAAGAGAAAGCAGTCTTGACAATTTTAGATAGAGCTTTTCAAGCTATTTTGAAGTATGCATCTCATTCCACGTATATGATGATGATGATATCAACACTTTCTTTTGGTGTTCTGTTTACTTCTTTTCTCACTTTCTGTGCTTTAGAATGTCTACATTCACAAAACCAGTTAAAACCCCTCTTTGAAACCATAGAATTCTTGACTACACTTAACTTTTGGGTTCTGTCCGCTAAGCATACTTGAGATTATTTACCAATGACAAATGACAATCTGCCTTCGTTCTGCATCTCCTGCCCAGCAAGAATTCCCAACTAGATCTCACCCTCCTACAACCAAGCTGGATTGGCAGGAGTTAACAACATGACCTACTTCCCAAACTGCTGATTCCTTGGCCCTTCAGCCAATAATAGCTACCATTGTAACATTCTTCCCTTCCCTCTGGTGATGTGACTGGCATTTCAGCATTTTAAAATTCATGACCTTTTAAGCTACATACATCAAATGAAAGACGGGCTTTGTGAGCTGGAGATTTCTGGGCACCCGATGAACTATTTTTGTGGTTGTGACACCAGCTACCTACGCCAACAAACCCTCCAACACCACATGTTTACTTGCACCAAAAATGGATCGTCCGCCTTTCGCAGGTGGCATGTTCAGAAAGTCTGACTAGCAAGTGGATATTTCAGTTCTGGTTTTGTTTAATCCCTAGGTCAGGACAGGAAAAGCACAACAAAACCGTGGGCAGAAGGAACAAGCAGCAGAAATCAATTTAGTTTTACTCCAGAGAAGTCTAAATATAGATTTGTGGAATAACAAAGACTGTGCACAGTGCACGTTGCTTGGAATGGCTGCTAACCAGGTTCTGAGCGTGAACACAAAACCCTTGCAAAACCAGTTGACAGGTTGTCACAGAAACTCTATCTCAGCAATAAGAAAATAAAGACAGAGCATGATCGTTTGCTTACTTGAAGACAGCAATCAGCAGGTTTACCAACAGGATATTTGCTACCAGGAGGTAACAGGCCATAATAGCAGGAGTGAGCCAGGCCCCTGGGATACACGGAGGGAGGCGTTTGCCGTCGTCATCATAAAGGTTGTCCCCACAAGGAGCTGAAAAAAAAAAAATAGGAAAGCTATTATTCACCATCTCCCAAAACTTAAAGAAACTATTCATGTTTATTTAACAATGATACATCCATCAGATTTTCCAAGCTGAATGAATTTTGTCAGTTTATTTCCAGCAGCAAGCATGTGTAATTTCCCCTTCAAATTCTGTTTCTAACTGCAGCATACAAAGTCATTTCCCATAATAATGAACAGAGAGGCAGCTCCAAGTTTGCTGTCCAGTGTAGCTTTCTTTTAAAATTCACATGGATTTTATTTTTCTGATAGTTCTAGTCCAGGACAAGATCTTCATGTGCCCACGTACAGAGCAGCCGCTGCATTTAAAGAAAACTCTCCAGGAAAACTTGTGTGCATACCTTGCCAAAGGTATAAAAGTATTCACTTAGCAGTCCCAGATTGCTTAGCGTTAATGAAAACTTTATTGGGGCCCTCCGTGTATTAAAGAGGCCTTCATAATCCTGACCAGCTTTGCCTGGGGTCTACACTTCTGCACCCATTTCCATTTCCCTTGTTTTTCACAATAATTAAAATTTTAAACCAAAGAGGCAAGATTATAAAATGAAAATGATAAAGTAACAGCAAGACTAACTGGTGAAAAAGAGACAAAAATGGAGAATATCGATCAGACAGATATAAAATAATTGCCTGAAGTAATTCTGTGAACACGTGGGCTATTTGGGGCCAGAGCTGTCTTGGAGCTGGGTGAATGCAGCAGGTTTGTTCTGCTTTAGGTGCAGTGCCAGTGTTTCTGGTTTCAAATACAAGGCTAACTTTTGGAACTGTCTTGTAGTGGGCAAAGTGTTTATTGGCCACAGGTTCTTTAGCTGAAATCCTAGTAAAACACTAAGCCTGACAATGAGTTTGTTACAGATTTAGTTCATGTGAATAGACAAACCAGTTTTTAAAGCATTTTGCAAAGAACTCAATGCTTCAGCCTCACCTGGAAATTATTTTAAAACAGACCAATCTTATTTACTGTGGACTGAAAGCTGTGTTTAGGCTGTGATTTATAAAATGTATTTTATTTCCTTTTCATACATCAGACCAACCTTTTTCCTGTTTATCATAAAAGAAGTATAGCAGGAAAGTCAAGTGAATCATCATAGCATTCACATGGACCAATGAAAGTACAGCCAAAGAAACACTAACAGCGAGTCTAGGTAATCAAAGGGAATTAACTTTTACCATGACTCACGTGATCAAATTCTTAAAAAGGTTTATTTTCCTGTCAGTGTATTGGAAGCAAGCCATAGTGAGCACAAAACTCCATTAGAACTTGTAATCTCTAATCTGTATTAAAATAAATATTTTTCCTCTGCTTCTTTTCAAATGAAGCTGTTGCAAAGGGAAAACAAGATTCACACCTGAATATTGGATGAGCCCTATAATTAAAATGACACCACCTAGCGAAGAAAAAGATTAATGAATATATTCAGCTAATGAGATAATCAGCTCTCCACAGAGACTTACGATTAATTTCCATGGCATAGACTGAACGGCATTCCCAAGGAACGAAACAGAAAAGGAGGCAAGGAGAGAAAGAAAGAAAACAATAGAATGATATAGAAAAAAAAATTAGAAGACAATTGAAAATACAGTTTTGGCACCAAGAAAAGATAAGCAACCCAAACATCAGAACAGTAGAGACATATGCTTAGAAACAATGTTTTTATTAAAAATGCATTGCAGTCTGCAATTTGCTTTTCATGTTGTTTTCCCCAAATGCTACATGTGGCAGTGAATTCATTATATTAATAATAAACCACAAAATGCTTCTGGCAGATGATCACATAAATATACAGGGGATTTCAGGCAAGTAAATGAAACTGGAGGTCACCACGAACACAAAACAGCTCAGAACTATCACACAAAATCATTCTTTTAGCTATTACGGAAACATTTCCTCCTTTTTTTCTCTCTCTCTCTCTTTTTAAGAGCCACTCTAGCATCAAGCCTGCCAGTTGTTTCTGTTGAACAGCCCTGAGAGAAGTCTGAGACACGACTTACACTGAAGAGATCACTATTCTTTGCAAGGTATGAGTTTTGATTCATGAAGAAACCAAACTATCTACATAAGCAAATGTTCTTGGTCAAAGTGAAGCAGGATTTGAATGCGTATTATGAGGCACAAAGGTAAGGGACACCCTGTTAGTCTGTTTCTCTCCATGGGAGAATGAACCCACTTGAGAGACCTTGAGCTTATCCTGGCTCACGTGTGCACTGAAACTGCAATACTGGACAATAAATGACTGTCTCGACCTTTTATTTGTCAAGAGTAATTTGCTGCATCACAAGTTACACTAATGAGACAAGTACTCGTAAGGACAACAAAGATGGTCTGATCTCTGCAACTGTGTACACTGCTCAGAAACAGGCAAATGACGTTATATTCCTTTCTAAGCAATTAAAGTACGCTTCAATGACATTGGCGATAAAGGTTTCTCTTGATTATGAGGGATCTGTATTGCTGTTGAATTAACTCAGAACTCAGTTTCTTCAACCTTCTACTTTACTACTTGTCAATACATGCAGACAGCTGAAATAACACACGCAAAGCTGAAATCGCTTATATTATTTGAGGTAAAGTGCAGAACGTGTGAGACACACTAGAGGAGGCCAGCTGCATGTTCAACTGTTCGTAGAAATTCTGATCGCTTGATGTTAATATTTGGTAACAGGACCATTTCCATCACTGCTAAAATACTGACAGTTATTTTTTTTTAAACTGTGCAGCTTCTACACTAGAAAGTCTATTTCCGCACCCAAAGCTAATCAAGCAGAGCTTTCCTTTTTTCTTTGTTTTTGCACAGGTGTAGGAAAGAAGAACATGAGCAATTTATGAAATAGAAACGGTTCCGGAAAGCACACAGATGCATCAATGGGAGTAAAAATGTATTAACTCATTGCCTGTGCTGTGAGTTGGGGATGAAAGGATATGTGTATTTTCATCTCCTAGGCAAAGTGTTTGGTTTTTGCTTCTCCTATTGGAACTGTCTATTAGCAAAACGTTGGTTCAGAAGAACATTTCAGAATGACCTTTGTTGATCACTGGAAGTAAACCAAATACTTAATCCTGTTACACTCTTAGACAGGAGAGCATTCCAGACTCTGTCACTCTCAGTGTTAAGTGAATTTGAAGATAAACTGAGTGCAGGTGGGGAAAATAAAATTGTTTAGTCTCTGGAGTCTGTCACGAGAAAACAACAACAATATAATCATAACGACAAAACACTACTTCCAAATTAAAAACAATCATTAATTTGGATCTGATCATCTGCCTCAGAAACAGGAAACAGACTCTTACTATGAATTCTACTCTTACGGTCTATCTGGTCTGCGAACACCTCTCCGTAGATCATCCAGTAGGGCATATAGAAGATGTTGCGAGCTAGTCTCCAAGAAGGCTCCTCATCTGGGTGCAGGATAGCTTGGCGAGCTACTCCGAAGCTCATCAGAACCACGAGCATGATGACCACGAAGTACAGCATGTCAATCATCTGCACAGAGAGACCATTCAGAGGTTCTTATCATCACCAGGTAGTGCAGTTGCACCAGTGGCTGCTTGCCAGCACACGTTAAAGCAAACAAGAAACTATCAAGAGAACAAACACATTCCCCTGAATGATTTTCTTGATGCTGTTCTTTGACTTTAACTACTGCTCATGAATTAAGCATGCAGTAACAGCAGTCATTTAAAGGAATAGTGGATTTATATGTGAAAATACTCTAAATGCTAAAATCTTTGCTATTCCTGTTCCCTTTTGCATCAAGTGCACTGTGCTGTGCTTTTAACACAGACTGCTTCTTAGTTACAAAGAACTGATAGTTTTGTGGATGATCCCAGAGCATCAACAATCTGGTTTTCCTACAGCTTTGAGAGGCAGAAAGCAGGCAAAGTGAACAAGTTTCTACATGAAGGTTTAAAAATCCAACCAACCAAAAGAAAATAACAAAAGATTCCCTCTGAAATCAAGACTATTGCATCTTGCGTGCATGTGAAATTCACAGCCTTTCTCTGGAATCCCACCCAGGTGGAAAAGCCCATTGTAAAATCAGAACTCAATTTCATTTCCCAGGAAGTTCTGGAATACATAACTTACAGTGATTCAGGCACTAACCATCTTTCCGATCATCATGACGTAAGGTCCCAGGTATTTGTTCACACCAAAGATATCTAGTACTCTAATGTACCAGAAAATGATATCTACACAGTAAATCACTCTTCCATAACCCATATAAGGCTGGTTCTGTAGGCGAAGAATTGCTCCGATCATAAATACTGAAATAGCCACCAGGTCAGTAATATTCCAGTATTCCTGGAGCCAAACTTTCACTTTTTGGCTCAGCTTGCCAGGCTCTGACATTAGAATCTGAAATAAAAAAGAAACCAACAAAGAAATCATTAGGAAAAGCTCCAAGTTACATTTTACGGTCATGAAAAAAGATGCATCTTGTCACATGACATTGATGTCTAAAAGCCCCTCTGCTGGCTGCAAAATTTGTGAGATGTGGCAATTGTGAATCAGAGTACAGGCTAAGGGCAAAGGGGAATACAGCAGCAGTTTTTATGCCGTCTTCCTCATACGAAAGTGAGGAGATCAGTCAGACAGTGCTCCTGGCTGATTCCCCAAACACCCCTCTCGCTGAGGTTTTCATCAAGTAATAGAACAATAGCACCTACTGAGATTTCCTTTGTGGGTTATGGTCATGACTTTCCTTGGAAATGGACAACAGAGAAAGCCACTGCTGATCTCTGGGCATTTTTTGGCTGACCTTTGTGCCCAATAACAAAAATTTTAAACATACAGGAACAGGTTATAAATGAAACCCTCTCCAGTCACAGGCATTCAGTAGATATGAGAATCTTCTCTCTTGTATACAGCTTCTCAGCCCTCTGCACAAGTCCAAGCTGTTATTACCTCTAAGAGCAATCTTCATGTTGAGGATTATGAGATATTCTTAAGATCAAACTTTACCTCTCTTACTTTCTCTAAAGCCAACGTCACAATGTAGGAAATGACAATCCATTCCTGGACTGACGGCCACCGTTCCATCCGCACCAAGATGATATAATTAAAAAGCATCAAGTAACCGAGGTATGATATCTACAAAAAGACAACAAAAAATTCCTTTATGAACTTTAGGTGACTGATCCCCAGATCCTTCCACAGTTAGGGAGTATTCAGTCATTTGAGAGGATTTCCACACATACACACAAATCAGTCTCCATTAATTTCCATTAGGAAGTTCTGAACCATTAGTGTAGGTCAAGAGAGCCATCACTCAGTTTTCTGTAGCTACTGGTGTAAACATCAGACTGGTGATGCTGATGTCTCTGTGCCTCACAACAGTCTTTGGTGACCGGCCAAACGAAAACCTTCAGAGCTCTTGAAAGCCCAGAGTTAAGAAACCAAAATGAATTCAGACAGTATAAGCTTTAGTTGTTCATTCTGCTCCATCATCTTTGCATTTTTCCCCTTAATAAGGGTGATGCTTTACTCCACAGATCCCATGAAAGTCAGTGTTATTTATTTATTTATTTATTACTTGGTTATTACTTTTTACACTGAAATCCTTTCAGTTTCACAGGCGTGAGAAAGACGATCGCTATCAGTTTAATCATCATGACTTACTGTGTAGAACCAAAATTTGACAATAGGTGCATTATAGAATTCATAGATCTTTGTTCCGATTGGAAGGCTCTTTTGTTTTTTATTTCCATTCTCTTCATCTCCTTTTCGGGAGCCTGTGTCTGCATTTGCATCCTGGAAGACCAAAGTTGTCAGTTTTCATCAGTATACAGTAGGAAGAAAAGTAGCTTTTCCTCAAGTAAGCCCTGGCCATCTGTTCCCCACGTGATGCTTCCTCCGAGCAACAGAACTCTCTTGAAAAATAAGAAAATAAAAATGCTGTAGATCTGTGCCAGTACACAGATAATTTACATGCCTTGAGAACCCAGCCTACACACCCCTAAAATTCTTCGCTGATTTTTATCCCACAGAAACAGATGAGATTATCACCCGAGCGAACTACAGCACAATCAGAGAAATTAGAAAACTGAGCATGCTTGAGATATTAAGATTTCCTAATAATCTCCATTACTGACCGCGTTTTCCTCCTCCTTTTCTTTGCCTTCTTCATTTTCTTTTGATGTTTGGTAAGAATAATCATCGTAACTCCGAAACTCTAGGAAAAGGATGGTGGGAGGGAAGAGAATCCCTGTTATAACCTGTGCAACAAGAAAGAATTCAATTCAGACGGCAGTATTTGTTCACATTGCTAGATTTCACAACAAGGCAAACCCCCAAAACAATATTTTCTTTTGTACAGTGTTCTAGACACTCTGCTATCCTCACGCCTACGAAACCAAGTAAGTAGTACTGATGATGCATTGGCAAGAAGGCCTGGTGGGGAAAGATGGCACTCTGGAAGGCTTCCCATCTTCAGGAATACATTGAAATTAAGATATTGTGCTACTGAATTAAGAGTTGTGCAGAGAAATTCTGTGGAATGGACACAGTGGTAGTTGGAAGAGTTACCTACTATAATTAGTTTTACTAATTAGATGATTTGTGAAAGAAAAAGCAGCTTTGCAAGCAGCACTGGGAGAGTTCTTTTACGATATGAGATTGCCGAGATACAGAAACGCAAGCATGAGTTGGCAAAGCAGAGAAAAGAAGAATGCAGGTAATGAAATGAGAGCACTAGCAGGTTGAATAATGCTTCAAAGAAAGGAAATAGATAACAGATTTAGAAAGCACCGTGATGCAATGTGAAAGGCAGGACACTTGCCTGAAGATTATAAACAGGCTTAAGAGGGAGACATGCAAAAGTGGAAATTAATTGAGAATGACCGAGAGAGTGCAAGGTGTCAGTCAGCAAGCGTGGGAGCACGACCTGGGGAGACGGGCACGGCGCTTTGTCAGTAATGGGAGGATTTAAGGAAACTAGGAGGGGAGACTGAAGGTGGCACCACCACGAGAGGCCTCCATATGGCTGACAGCAAGAGCATTTTATAAGGAAGGAGAGATCGCATCCACGTGAAAATAGACAGAAGAAAACACTACTCTGCTTCCTCAGCATTGGCTCACTCATGTTTCTCTTTTGTGCCAACCTCCTCATGTTACTTGGTTTTTTTTGTAAATTCAACCGTTGGTAAATATAAAAATCAATGAGAGTGCCCAAATCATCAAATTGCAGAAAATGGAAATAAAACCCACAGTTTCACACAATGCATGCGTGCGTGTCTGGCTTGGTTTTTCTCTAGTCCCATTGCATGGACCCACAATGAAGATATTTTTGCTTGTATCCAACTAACTGTTAATCAAAGGTGCATGTTTTAAGTGAACAGAACTCATGAATCATTGAAAGCTACAACTTCACTGTCAAATTCCAATTACAATAATCCTTTTACGGATACATATTTTTTCCGTTGTCATGTGGTAACATTCCTAACATATCCTGAATTTGGAAACCAGAACAATTAGCTTTAAAAGAGGTATGTTCTTAAAATATCTATAATCAGTAACCAATTTGTTCTGCGCATGCGCTATTTATAATGTGATGTTACAAGAGGAGTACCTTAAGGCCTGGGTTTTTCCGCATGCGGAGTCTCCCCATCCACATGTCTGTTAAGAGCATCTGGCTGCACGTGTGAGCAATGAAGTCCCTGTGTTTAGCTGCCACGGCCAATTTCAGGCAGGTAGAATTACTCCAGTTTTTCAGTTCATAGGTCAGTAGTTTCATGGCAATCTGCTCGTCATGTTTGTAGGACTGATCCAAGAGTTCAACAGCCAGCTGGCCAAAATCTCTGGGAAATGAAAGATAAGTCCAGTGAAGTTTGATTAGAAAATCAGCGTTTGCTTGCATTTTGGGGTTTGGTTCTGATCACAGGGTGTGATGTTTTTCCACACATGTGTACAACAACAAGAGTCTCAAGCTTGATTTGGGGCTAACCAAAGTTCGAAACAAATTTTTAGTGATGAGAGAGAAGTAGTTTAAACTGTTAGTCTGATAACATCTTAAGCCATATCTTCAGGTGCTTCTTAATTCACGTGAGTAAATCCTGAAATAAAACTAGCTAGTTCTACAGAGAGAAGCTGAAGAAAGATGTGTTTGGTCAGAAAAAAATGCAGGTATTCTCCTTGCTAGCCTTTCCTTCAGATTCCAAGACCACCTTTTGGCTTGTTTAGTGTGGATTAATAGGATCCAAATGGCATTCTGTGAACCTACATTCTAGAAACTTTTGGTAAAGTACAATTGATAAGTCAGACACCCCCTATAGCAAGTAGGCAGATACTCTGCTCCGTGTCTACTAACTTGGAGTTGTTGTCCAGGTCCTGGGAAATGTCATCAACCAGCTCACTCTCAGAAGACTCGTGGGCCATTGACTTGTAGAGTTTACAGGCCACGAGTGCCTTGGCCATGGCTTCCTCCCCTCGCTGCCAAAGGAACAGAGCCATCTTCTGCCGCTTCATCAGCACGGCCCATACCATCAGTTCGTGAAAGGGATACTGAAAGCGGCTGACTTCTGGGTCATCCACATCGATATCGATCTCTTCCTCCTTTTTCTTCTTCTTCTTCTTCCCTTTTGTGGGAGGCTCATCATCCTGGTGGGAAAAGAAGCAGAAATGTTCCCATCAGTTTTTAACAGCAGCACCCTGCACAGAACAAGTACCGAGAGGCCACATTAACAGTGAAAGTTCTAATTTGGTTTTGCTCTTTGCTACAATTAATGCTGATAGCGATAAAACTGTGAAGAGCACGTGGCAAAGCATGCACTGGGCAAGCACACACAGCTTAATATTTTATTCCAAGAACCATTTCTTGCATACTTAATTAGAAGTCACCCATCTCGGATAAGTACGGTTGAACCCTCCTATATCGAAGGCTTCACTTTACACTGCACCGCAAAGAGATCTCTGTTGGATGGGTAATTTCTCTGCAGTGGCAACGGAGCTCTAGCCAATCTCAATTCACCATGACTAGGTTCCAGTGTAATTTCTGATTTGAAACGTCTGCATCTATTCCTGCTGCAGATGTTATGATATCAAAGCACTTTTCAGACTGACATGCAGGTGGACAGGGCGGTAACATGCAAATGGAAAAGACAGGCAGGTAGTGTCCTTAAGAACAGCAAGATACTAAAGGGAGTCTTCACCTTTGAATAACCAATCTTCTCTTACGTCTGCAGAGCAAACAGAAGGTATAAGAATCCCATTTCTTAAAGGGATAGGGAGGATAGGCCATTACTACAGGAACCAACATGGCAGTTACGGAAGGGAAGTACTGACAATGAAGCAGGATCCTGAAGGAAGAAAAGCCATGATTGGGAAAATTAGAGTTTAAATAACGTAGGAGGAACATTGCATATGTAGGTGTAGACAGGGCTTATCATCAGTGTAGACCTCAATTCCAGTATCAGAGGTGGATTGCAAGTAAAAGCAACTTCCATTATACAACATCAGTTCCTGTTAAAGTAAGCTCAGCACAATGCACTATTTTTCCAACAAAATATTAATTCAAATGCAAATTCAAGGCACAGGTTTCTAAATTCACAACCCGGGTTTCCGAAAGTGACTTTTCAGCTGAACAATTAAGTATGCATTCCTCTTCCAGCAGTTTTAAGAACTGCAAGTGGTGACCTGTGTCTCTCTTTTGGAAAATTCAGAGGAAATTAATTGTGCACATGTGAATGAAGGTGTCAAGTATCTCTGAAGCACAGGCCACAAAATCTGAAATGGAAGACCAACACCTACATTCTCCCCACACTAGGAAAACCAAATCAAAACCAGATCCTGGATAAGAAAGACAAAGTGCTAAGGAGTCTAAACTTCTGTCTTAGAGCTGCTAAGGCTGGAAATGAAAAAAAAAAGCAAACACCTGGATCTTACTGATGGCTTCAGCAAAGGAATTGTTAATTTTTCTTTCCACCTTATCCTTTCTCTTGGAAGAGGGGAGTGAGCTATGCCTGCTGTCAAGTGGAGAGAACACTTGAGTTCAGGGGATTTGACCACAGGCAGCATTGCTGGATCAGGTTCTCTTCTTAATATCATCAGTGTTCACATCTGAATGAGTAAATCTACAATATGTTCCAACACAGAATGTTGGAAATGCTAAAAACTGCCTGAAGATTATTGAGCAAAACTTTAAGCTACTCTCAAGACCCTGACCATTAAAACCATCAGAAGTGTTTCACAGGCTGTATGCAAAATGGAAGATCTCGTCTAGCTGAAATTTGCTTTAAGCCACAGTAACAGTGAAAAAGCTACAAGTGAGAGCAGAACCGTACCAAGAAATGCTTTGATAAAACCAGTTTTTTAAAATAAATCAAACTTACCTCCATCCCTAGTAGTTTAAGGGCTTTTGGCTGAATATTAAAAACAGAAAAGAAAATGCATTAGACGAGAGGAAAAATTCAAAGACCATACAATACCAAAGAAAAACACATTTTCATTTACAAATGTAAAGTATTTCTTTTTAAACTTACTATTCTAACTCATTTTACCAATAACGGTACAATTAATTACTTTCCTTCTTCATTTGCAGGAAGCCAAGGGGTTACAAAAGATTTTCCATCCTGCACCCTAGTGAAATATTTTGATTCAGATGGATACTTAAGTGAACAATTGAATAATCTACTGCTCCGAGAATTAAAATGCCCACTGTGACCTGTGTGTCATTCTTACATTCTGACCATTTGTGGGGCTCTAACACAGATGTTTTACACATCCCTTAGATAACTTCACTCCCAATTTCAACTTCAGTCTTGCAATGTTCCTTTAAAATTTACCATGTGTTTCACAAGGATAAAGGAACAGAGTATTACTTATTTTTTTACCATCAGCATGATGGACACATCCAGAAAGAACTAATTCTTACCCTCTTTGGTCCAAATAAATTATTATAAAGCGTCCGAAAACTTTTCCGAGTATAGTTGCAGCGATAAGCTCCACCCATGAGATATTCAAGTACAAGACCGATATCTATGAGGCTGATATGATAATCTGGTGGAAGATTTCCCTATCAAAAAAAATAATTAAAATAACTAAAATAAGGATTTTGGAGAAGAAAGCATAACATACATTCAATTGTCTGGCTAGACATATCACGTCAGGTTCAAATCGGCACACAGGTATTATTTAGAACCACTACTTTCAGTCTCTGAATATTTGTACAAAATTAATGATAACTGATACACATAATGAGTAAGTTTTGGGGCCAGATTACTTTTGTGTTGTTGGTTGCAGTATTTATAGTTGAGGAAAAATCTTCATTTGATGTACTCACACAGCATGACCATGTCTATACAAGCCTGAGTCATTTGCAAGGGTTATAGCAATGAAATTAAATAACTTTGTACTGATTATCATTAATCCAGTATAAAAGCGCATGACTTTAGTTTTATGGTGAATATCAGGCATAATTTACATTCTACGGAAACTTATATATCCTCACAATATTATCTACAGAGATAAGATTACAATGCAGAACGTCGTTTAGACTAATGTGCAGCCCAGAATCAAATTAAAAAGCAGACTATAACTTCCACTATCACAGCTAAAAACCAGGCAGTGCTACTGAGTGGCTGAAAACGGCCTCACTACTCAAGCTACATCCCACAACAATTGATTCTACAGCACCACTGAGCAGTTGCTAGGAGGAAACTACGTCCTAAGCAAAGACATCACCTCCATGTTAACCCAACTGAATCCCCGAGATTGCCGCTGAATGAATAAGCCATGAAAATGCGATGAAAAGGAGAGATAGACAGAAAGCAGAATGCAGGAGAGCATTAGTAACAGTCAAAAGATAGACACTGAATGAAAAATACTATGAAGCAGGTCAATGTGAATTATATATTAACCAAGTACTGCATAATTCCCATATCTAAACCTCTAGGGGATAAATGCGAGTTTTCTTTGCAAAAAGGAATACAGGCTATTTCATGTCGCTAAATTTAACTGAATAAAAGCTCCAAAACCTCAAAGAGAGCAAGTACAACAATAAATCTTACAATGATGCTGTTCATATTTAATGAACAAGTTTACACGTAATGGAAACAAATGAATAACAAATGGAGGACTGGTAACTGAGAAACAGATTTTCTCTCAAGTAGAAGTAGGATTGCTTGGGAGAAAAGGAACCAAAAAAGCCACACAAGGAAACAAACAAAAGGGATCAAATTCTGGGCTCGTGACTGGGGCTTCCAGTTATCTTTGCTGGTCTTTCCTTCCACTCTGTGTTTGTAATGCTGCACTGGGAGCTTCTTGTAGAGAAGAAGTGGCATCAACCTAAATCACAATGGTGCATTACACTACTAGGACCTTAACTTTCCTCTCCTTACCTTTTAAATGACTCTCAGTGCAGTACAGCCATACCCAATTTAGACTGACATTGCTTTTTGCCACAAGAGGTAATTAATCTTTCCTTTCCTTAACAGCTGCCATGTCATTTCAAATGTCTGCTTCCTCCCATGCGGTGCTTGCTTTTTCTGTTGACTCACGGTTAACGCAAACACTCAAATGCAATAGTGCTGTTAGTTAAGCTTACCTTTTTCACATCTCTGACTAGCAAATGCAGAGTATTTGGTGGACCCAGTCTCTGAAACAAAAGTCATTCACAGGCCATTATAGCTCCAGTTCTTCAGATTTTTTGCAAACACCACTATAATTAACAATCTAGCACTGTAAGCAGAACTTCAGCAACCACGTGCCACCACACTCCACTGGGGTGAAAAGAAGGAACTGGGCTACACTGACAAACACATCTCTATCAAGAGTTGTGTAACCACTGTCTCACAAGCCTTTCCGTGGTGATTCGACTCACAGCTGCCTGTGGTGGTGTCTGAACTTGTACTTGCTGCAGGAGCCAGAAAAGGACCTGAGGAATAGAGTGAGGTGATCCGTTGTTTGCACATCATGCTAGACTATCTGCCACGTAAGTGACTGGAAGAAGACCTAGAAAGAGTTATGTTCCTGATGGATTTGCTGTGGGCTGGGTCAGGGGGAAGTCAAATAAAAATGCATGATGTTCTACAGTTTTGGAAAAAACCATTTTGCTTTGCTGGGCTGCAAGGACCAATGATACTGACTTCTGCAACGTGCCAAGAATAGAAGTTGCTGGGTAAGTACTATGCCAAATTTACAGGCATATGCCAATAAAACTGAAGCATGTATACATGAAAAATAATTGAGATTATAAGTAACTTACCACTTTAATACATGTTGGTAGCAAACTTTTACCATCTACATTAGTTCTTTAGGTGTTATGAACATGCATTTAAAATATATCACTATATTTACATCACAAACAGCTTCTGAAAGCTGCTGTAAGGTTATTAATTAGGAATGCGTGTATGTGGGAACACAACAGGACACTCTATGTGGTAGCAATGGCTCCCTTTACCCCTATCAACTTCCTTGTATTGTTGGGGCTCAGCTTTTTGGAAAAAGCGACCAAATCTCAGGACGAGAAGAAATGAGATGCTCCTGTTAAATGCAGCAGCAAAGGCATCACAGGGCATTTTATTAATTCTGCTTACTCACAGTATTATAAAGTTCTTCCAGTCGAGGAATAGTGAGGAAGTGGTGCATGTTCACTCCGTTCTCAATAAGCAGTTTCACAAAATCCACCCGATCCAGAACCAGTGCATCCAGCATAGCCTGCTCCAGGGAATTCACCTGAAATTGAGAATGGAGAACGTGAGACTATGTGAGTGCAGAGTTGCTCGTTTGCCAACAACCACCAACATTTTCATTACTTTGGATATTCCCAAATCCCCAAATATGTTGACTAATCTGTAAGTGAAAAGGATTCCCTCAACCCATGAACTTTAATCCAGACAACAGAACAACCTAACCTACTGCAACTGGAAAATGAAGCACTTGGAGATGTTTAATCTGCCTTCACTGGATAAATAACATGTGCGAAGAAGAAAGATGATGTCCACTGGTGGTTCTTACTTCCTTCTGGCAAGTGCTGGGAAGAAGATGCAGCAGGTAACACTGACTAGCAGTGTTGTGGTCTGGCTGCCTGTGGCACATGAGGGATGAGGGAGAGGTTCCTGGCTCAAAGACTGCACAGCACCCCTGCATAATCTAGTGCTGACTTTGTGAGAACATGAAAATGAGTATTCTATAGAATAAAAATGTGTATTTTCCTTCTCTCAACAAAAATCCAAAAAGAATTCTTCAACAGTTTTAATACAAATACTTTCGTCTCACCCAGTTCAGGAGTTCAAGTTTTCTTGGGTCCGTTTCTTCTTCTGGCTCTTCTTTTCCTTTTCCTCCCTTTTTCTTCCCTTTCCCTTTTCCTCTGGCTGCTTTAGTCTGAGCAGCTGGAGATTTCTTTTCCTTCTCCGGAGCTGTGCCATCGGGAGCTGTAAGGCTTCCTATAGGCTGTATTTAATAAAGCATTAAAAATATTAGAAATCTAATTGATTGTATGGTGACTATTTCATTGAATACTATCTTATTGAACTCACTGCTTCTCATGTGAAATTATAATTTCCTTACCTATATGTGACCTTTTTGCATAGCCACAGCTTTACACTTTTTTCTAAAAGCCATTATGTCTGAGATAATCAATAACATTCAAGTCAAACCAGTAAAATAGGTATAGTATGGAGGATTTATCTTACAAAATATAATCAGTGTAAGAAGACTGGTAAGAGATACCAGTCAATCTTGTGACACTTCAGTTTCTTTGCTCTCAGTGAAAGCAACAATTGTAAAAATAAATAGCAACAAACAGGACAAGGAGCTGGACAGGAAGAGCTTAACGAGAGTGTTGTGCGATGCCAAATAGCATCATAGAATCATAGAATCACAAGGTTGGAAGAGACCTGTCGGATCATCGAGTCCATGTACATGGAGCATCGGTACAGCAGAGGCAGAAAGGAGAGGAAAGAGAACCACCAACTGGTTCATTTACATTCTGCAGGCAGTATTTCTGTTTACACATTTCTTCTTTGCATCCTTTCACCTATCCAGCCTATCTACCCAAGCCAGGCAGGCACACACGCCAATAGCTTGACAGTGCTTGTCTGCGATCTGGAGGCTTAACTTGCTCCAGCTAATGCTTAAGTTATATAACCTCCGGGAGCATGAAACCGGATTATGGCTACCCGTGCTCTGCACAGAGAAATAAAGAACCAAGCTGCCAACAAGGCTTTTACTCTGTGGTTTTTTTCTTAAAAAAAGCTCTGCCCAGCTACCAGGAGCCATTCATAAGGCTGGACAAAGCTGCAACTGCCAGCTTGTAGCACAAGTTAATGCAAAACCAATATTTATAAATTTGAAATGATAGGGAATCGCAAGGGGCTGGTGCTGCTTCCATAGATTGTTATGGAGGAGGAGTGTGCAACAGGCCAAAGCAGTGATTGGCCTTGCTTGCTAGGTGGTACCTCTGAATCTAACCACAATAATATGGAGATCGGAACATTCGGTCCAAATAAATGTTTAATACTAATAATTCATGATTTTTAGGATGATAAAATCCCCTCTGTATAAGCATTTGAATGTACCTCAAATACTGGAAAAATCTCGTTCTTGTAAGTGAAGGAATAAAACAGCACAGGCAGCAGTATTTGTTTAAATTTAATTATATGGACTTTGAAATGAAATAATTCTCCCCATTAGCTACCGCATGCACATGAATGGTGTTCCTCTGTATGTCATTTCAGTTTCAGGAATTAAAAAAAAACCTTCCTGGCATTTCCTTCTTACAGCCTCTTTTGGCTGGTTTCCTCAGGACAGTTTATAGTAATTCAGCACCAGATGGTAGGTACAGTAAAGCAGAAAACCTCACTACAGGAGACATGAAACTGGCTTAAACAGGGGATTTTGGTGACACAGATGAACAGAGGCACTGCAGCATTTCACCACTGAATTCAACTACTGCAGCATCAAACTCCAATAGTTTGCCAAAGAAAATCCAATTTCAGGACCTAAAGCTTTGCTGAAGATCTGCTCCTTGCTTCATTTGGCACGGCTCTGCCTGCCAGGGACACGTTTTCTGCAAGGGTTTCTTTTGGTCGTTAGGATTTTGTTCCATTAATCCAAATACGGATTTTCACAGCTGATAACGAAGTGAGCAGCACAATTCTTTCTCATCAGCAGCTCCATGAATTCCCTTCCCATATATTTGACAGGCAGCTGGGACCTTGCCAACTGCTCTGCCTGTGTCAAGGGCACAGGCAGAAGTCGAGGCAATGAGACACAAATTTCTTGCGGGTGACCTGGGCTGCTCTTGTCCAGGTGTACGTAAGGGCACAGATTCCTTCCAGCGAATGCTTCGAAGGAGTTGAAATTAGTGCTAAATATCAGGCAATGGCAGTCGAAGGAAATGTCAAACCCAACAGCTCATTCCTAAAATCATAGAATCACTAGGTTGGAAAAGACCTTTGAGATCATCAAGCCCAACTGTACCTGTCCACTACTAAACTAGATCCCTAAGTGCTTCTACTCCTCTTTTAAACCCCTGCAGGGATGGGGACTCAACTATCTCCCTGGGCAGCCTGGTTCAGTGCTTGTGAACCCTTTTGGTAAAGGGTTAAATTCTTAATTTATGAGACACCTTACATCAGTTTGGCTTAAAGTAGAATTCAATACTCTTTCTCCTGCCAACAAAATTCAAGATGCAAACATTCCACTGCTTACTTTAGCTTATTAACAGTGTGACTAGGAAAGCTTTGTCTTACTGGCCAGTGATGTCCAAAAACAAAGATCTGGCTGCGTGCGATGTCTACACGATTCCAGGCCAAAGCCAAGCTGAGCTGGTCTGGGGCAGACGCATTGGTACCTAAAGAGAAAAACACATAGCTCAGTATTTCATGCCTGATGAAACAAGATTGAACAACCTCCTGTAATTCGCTTCTCCAAGTGTTCGAAAGCAGCAAGCTAGACTCCATATCATCCTGCCATTGAATAATTCCACCACAAAATGGATCCATCAAATCAATCTATTATTCTAATTTCAAAAGGATTAACTAGAGTCTCTCCCTTTTTTCCCCTCAAGTGCCCACATTGACTTTTTAGACATTTAACTATTCTAACAGTCTGCTCCTCTCAGCTCTCCCGGCTGATGCTTTAGGGACTCCAGTGATCTCATACTGAGCCCATATCAACTTCTATGCGCCTGCAGACAGAAAGCAGTCGTTTCAGCAAACATAACAAACCCCAAATAACTATGTAAGTGATCCTAAACTTTTCCCCAAGGCTTAGAGAGCACAACATGAAAAAAAAATCCCCAACTCAAATAAGTCTCTTAATATTCCCAACTTTTTTACTAACTTTATTAATATCCGCTAGAACTGCCATCAAGTGTGTTGAAATAGCAGCAGTGTAGTTGTTGCAGCATTCCAACCCCAGGTTCTCAGGTGCCAAAAGCCACACAAAACTTTCAACCTAGATTTTATGTTTCAAGCTAATCTGAATGTTCAGCCAAGCTTATTCAAGTTAACTTGTTAGAATTCAAGTGAATAAATCGAAGAGTTGAACATCCAAGAGTGAACGTGAGGCAGTGCATAGGACTGGCTGTCTTCTTGGGGTCGGTTTGCGCGTCCTTCCTAACTGCTTGCCAAACCCACCTTTGAGGAGAGCAGTTAAGATCGACATCTCAATGTCGTGTTGCCCTTCAGACCCCATGCGGAACACGGTGATCTGCAGCATGAGATCAAATACACAATATTACAACACGTGAAAGACAGTCTGAGCATGCAGATACAAAGAGCAGAATGGTAAAGCTTTCTTATTTTCTGAAACTTGAGATTTTTTTTTTAAATACAGTTCAGTTCAAGTTTTCTTTGAAATTTAATTTTCGCAGAAGTATTTAATTAAATCATTTCCATAAATTATCCTAAGATATTCCTGCATTGCTAAACATGATAAACTTGAGGAAATTCTTCACCAAATAAGCTTCATAAAACTAAATTTGATCTTCTTGCAGAAATCTCTCTCACTAAAGGGAATTCAGAATCACATATAGTGAACCTGAACAGGAGAGGAATCTGAAACTGGTTTTAGAGGCTTCCCAGAAGACAAAACCCCTCCCTTGGCCTGCACTTATAAATGAACGATCGTGGACCTCTAGGGAGCTATATGGGAAACAAACAAACAGACAAAAATGGTTCAACTGTAATCCTGTGAGAATGGTACTTGAAGGTACTTGATAGTCTCATCACAGAAATGATCTTTGTGAACTACCTTCAGGACACTTACAAGTTCTTTTTTCTTCATGCACTCCATAAGAATGACAAACAGCTGATGAGCTTGATTCCTGTTGTAGTTAAAGGTTTTCTGGATGGTAACTAGAAGCTGGTCCCTAAGGGATTCGCTTATTATCCTAAACAAAAAATGAGACATAAAAGAAGATGTTGCCAGGATTAATGAGTATTCAGAAAGCCTGCTCTTTAAGGGGGGAAAAAAAAATTGAATTTCTTTGTTTCGAAAATAAATAAAACCACATAGGATCCTCACATTCAGTACAGGGAAGGGGTTCGTGAAGATTTAATAGCAATCAGGAAATTCATACCCAGACTAGTTTTTATTCACCTCGGTACCTCAGCATTGATTTAAGAACTGTCAGGGAATTTGAACTATTCTTTCACCCTGACATACAATGCAGGGAGCTCTTAATGCTGTTATGTATTATAGATACATTTCCTGATATGAAGTTCAGGATTTCAGCTGTACACCTTACGGGACCCCCACCTTTACCCTGTAAACGTTGCAAGGCCCTTTGCATATAGCCAAAACCCACAAAATATTTCACACTACTGATATGTTACCTTGGTCATCCTCTTAAATGGAGGATGGAAATTGCTAGTTTACCTGAACCCTCGCAATACACAATAGAGAAGCAAACCAACCAAAAGATGATTAAAGACATTAGAACAAAAATATCCAACAAAGGTCAGAAATATCTGACCTCTCAAAGCAATCTGAAACTGAGCCCTTCAATCAAGGTTTTTTTTATGGACTTTTAATGAAAGGAAGGCACTGAGTCCTACACTGTCCTCCACAGCAAGACACATCTTTGGTGAAGATTTCAAAATCTTACCCTCCTTCTTCCGAATACTTGTGTGCAAATGATAGAATATCCGATGCTCGTCCACTACCATCACATATCACGACAGGGAGAGGGGGTTCTTCTCGTAAACACTCTAAGACAATGGAGATCACATTGGGACCCCCTTCCACTATGAGCCCAACTACAGGAACACCTTGTCCCAGCCCTGCAAAAACCAGAAGAACAGCAAGAAAAAAAAGAAACGTCATTGAAGTTTAGTTCAAGAAGTTGAAAAATTATGACTGGATGTGATTTCTGCATTACAGCATCACTTCAAAACAGAGCAGTTAGGAAAAATTGTAGCCATTTCATGACCAGCACCAGAAAAACATGTCATTATGCTCCTAAGGGGAAAAAGACGCGTCTCTGCCCTTGCTTTTGCATCAGCTCCATACTGATGATTTATTCACTCAGGGTTGGTGAAGTGTTTGTAATCTCTGTTGACAGACACCATAGACAGATTAAATAGCTAACATGATTCTCCTATTACTTCACTGTTACTTGGATGGCTCCCAGCTACTCTATCTTCCATGGTTACCTACAGGAAGTCTTCAGTAAGGTGACACATACCTATGTTTTCTCCTAAGACAAAAAAATATGAAATTAGCATGTTTATCATGAGGCTGAAATGGCTGGCCGATGGAAGAGACGACAGCTGAGCATCCCTTTGCTGTCCCTGCCTCACTGTGATCTCCAGGCATAGGATGACAAAGGGAAGCCCACAGGTCACATGGTCTCAGGAGCCTTGGTCACAAGATACTGGGGGAAATGAAGGACAAAATGTTACCTGAAAGCTGACTAATCCCACTATTATAAGCATTTTAATTCAGTTCTTAATCTGTAAAATGACTAGTGCTTTATAAAGAAGAGGCACAGTTTTGTACAGCTGAGGACGCGTGAAGGAGTTCATATTTTCACCCTCCATTCCTCTCTGAAGAACAGGAACGCCACACACAACAACAGCAGAAGCTTCCTGACATCCTCCTGTCAGTATACCCCAGCTCTGACAAGCAGTCACAGAGCACGGATTGGCCTGTGTGTCCATGAAATCCTTAGTGATTTCTGCTGAGATTTCCAGAAGAGGTGCCTGTGCTTGAAGCGATTAAAAACAAACAAAACAACTCCCTGTATGTTGTTACTAGATTGCATACTGCAGCCCTTCACGGAACTCTTAATTGCTATGTGGATTCCCAACTTTGATCCGTTCATGACAAAAATCACCAGACGCTACTTAAATCAGAACCCATATCCCCAGCCCCAGTGGTACTGAAAGGAATGAGACAGAACATCTTGCCTCTGGGCCCTGACTTCTTTGTCAGGGACAATACTGCACCTCCCTCAGCACTTCTGCTGAAGATAAAACCAAAAGAATCGTGGCTAATGTTAGCTGTGTCTAACCCAAGCTTACCACAGGGACACAGCAAAGCTCCAAGGCCTCCCAGCACAGTTAGATGTCTTGTGGCTGAGCTCTTACTGCTCCTTTTGGCTTTACCTGGCACTCTACTTCATTTTTCTGCTTTACCTATAAGACCACCTAATCTCTACTAGAAACTTTTGTAAAGTGCAATCATTATTATGAATGTTTGTTCTTTATTTATTTATCCTTCAAAAAAATACTATTTTTCCACAAAAATGCCTTTAAAAGATTTTTTCTTCCTAAATGAGAACAAAAAGATTGCTAGAAAGTTGGCTTAGAGAGGCTGTAACAACTGGCAGTATTTTTAAAACTGCACAGAACTCCAAATCTGAAAGCACTGATGTGAAATCATCTTGATAATGGCTTAATTAAAAATCAAAATCCCAGCTGAATTTATCTGGAAGATCAAAGAGTTCCGAGTTTGATATTTCAGCTGAAACAAATTTACATAAAAGTTAAAAGAAAATATTAATATGAACATCTAGAATCAGAAAACACTGAGTTGAATGGGATTCTTGGGAGCAGGAACTGTACAAATCACCATATTCTGTGTGTTTATCGATGCTTATGAATTCTACCTAGAAGGGCACAAATTCTCTACATTTCCCTTTCCTTAAGTTCTCGCTGATTTGAAGCTTCTCCTTGCTATGATATGTCAACTTTTCTTCCTCTGTTTACACAATCCTTACTTTTCTGAGTTTTCCGTCCCCTTACACGTAGGGTTTTTCACCACTTATCAGACAACATATATTCTAGTTTACTCACACAGTCCTGACCAAATTCCTGCTAGAAAGAGCTGGAAGAAGCATTTCATTTCAATATCTTAAAGTATTTCAAGCCCTTCTTCCCTCCTTTAAAGACGTTACGTTTACCGCTCGCCTCGCTGTACTTACGTGTGTTAATTTTCTGGAGGGAAATGTGTTTTTCCAGCTGACGCCGTAACTTTACTTCAGCTCCATATTTACCTAGGGTACCGTTGTCTGCCAGAATGAAGTGGGTATGGGAACTGTTGAGCACAGAGAGCTTACTTAGAGGGTTTGACATTGTTTGGTAAACCCGTGTTACCTGTGAAGGTAAGAACTAAACTTAGAACTGAGAACTAAATGTGAAATTCCCCACGCTGCCCAGCAGAAGCACAGGCCTTATGAGGAAACAAATCAACCAGACCTTTATAATGAAATACGGAGGAGAACTAGAAATGCTTTGACACTCAAAACTAGAACTCGTCACAGCAGTGTTTTCTTTGGAGGATGAGTCATACATGTGCACTCTCCGGCATGTTCCCCTAAGCTCATTAATGTGCCCTCCTTGATCCCACACTGTGCTACATAATCCTCTTACTGCATTAGAAAACACATTCTCATTTGGAGTTCCTAGTAATTAATATGCCGCTGCAGAGCACTCATCTACAATAAAAGCCAGTCTTGTACACATAAAGGCCCTTACGTGACTTATGCAAGACTCAGCAGTCCACACTCAAGTTAAGACCTAAGGCTCACCACAGAGAGGTCTCAGTATTGAAAGCAGTGAAAACCTCACTAGCTCCACACTCCCTTTGACGTCATATATGACAACCCAACAAATATATTTAAACAACAGCTTTTTTTCTCAGGAAATTATTCAATTTCAGCTCTTAGGCAGTTTAGTACTCCAAAAAGATAAGCAGTGTATTTTGTTACACAACTGACATTGCAAATTCCACAGGACTTTCCTTAAAAACTTACATCTTTTCCTATCAGATCTTCCTTGTTTTCTACAATGCCCCACGGTGCGATTCCTATGGCACATATTCGTCCTCTGGATTTGGAAGAATGATCTTTCAAGGCATCTCCCACGTGGCGAATGACACCTATAGGGTACAATTCCTTTAATTAATTCTTTAAGAGATCACTAAACAACAGAACTTTCTTTTTGCCTCTCACAGAGTTACCTGCTTCTCTAGATTGTTTTCACTACTGAACAGGTATATCCACTTTATATGGAACACACAATGCAGACAAACCCATGCTTTTCTTCTGTAATCGTTGTGTTAAAACCCTTTTGCCTTTAGACGTCTTGTTCCAAATTCAATGAAGTCTTTGAAAGACACACCCAGATACTTAACTTGCCACAGGATAATCTGTACCATTTTCTGGAATTATATTGTTCTTTGGACACAGTGCTAGATACATCCAGAAAGCTGTCACTGGGGTCAGAACAAGCAAAAAAATCCTAACAGTATAGTTATCTAAGAAACAGTTTTTCACTTAAAAATTCTTCTGAAGAGCCATCGCCTTCCTTAAAGAAATTAGACCCTTATTTTAAAACAAAACTCAAAGAAGTAATTTTCCTCTTACACAGTTTTCTGAGAAATAACTTGATGTAAAGATTTCTTTCAGCTGAGTATATCTTGGTATAGAAATATTATAATGAATATGTAACTTGCTTTTTGATGATCACTCAGAACTGATGTTAACATAAACATTAAATAAATGCCTCAAAATGTAACACTACATAGGGAATCAGCAAAACAGCTTTTTTCCCCGTGTCTTTCAAATTTTGGATATCACATCAGCCACTGGTTTTTGGTTTTTTTTTTTTTTTTTTTTTTTTTTTTTTTGACAGAATTCAGGAACAGTGCCAAAAACTTCCTGGTGGTGTTTTTTGGAGTTGCTGTACAACTGATGCTTTACACATCTTAAAAAAAAAAAAACCACAGAAGCATTGAACTGTCAAGCATTAAAAGCTTCGAGCACTGCCTCAAAAATTGCAGCATCCAAATTTCAAGAAGGCTGTTAAAAAAAATAGAGAAAATAGAGGTGTGATAATGACTGAAGGACTGGAAAACATGCTCACTGTTAGAGCTTTATGGAACTCAGCCTGTGTAGTTTGACAAAAGCATTTTGTATGAAAACACGGTCAGGAAATATATTTACTGGTAATAGAAACATCTTTGTACCAAAAAAAAAAACCCCAAAAAAACAGTAAAAAGGTAAAGCCAGGCAAATC
The DNA here is from genome assembly GCA_033558105.1 of Coccyzus lansbergi. Lineage (NCBI taxonomy): Eukaryota > Metazoa > Chordata > Aves > Cuculiformes > Coccyzidae > Coccyzus > Coccyzus lansbergi. Next base: position 36,332 of record JAUMJK010000910.1, read on the forward strand.
TGGAGTACGAGATTTCTTAAGTGCGAGGATAGACAACCACTGAAAAGAATGCATTGTAACTAGTGGTAGATTCCTTGCTACTGAAACGAAGGATGAATATTTTTTCACAGGAAACACCAAGTAATGCAAATCAATATTGACCCATGAAAATCTTACGTTCCGGGCTGGGTAGGAGATTAACACAAATGATTACAATGCTCCTTTTTCAGTCTAGCGGGTAATGATTCATTCATGTAGACTCAAATCTGACTGTGGGAAAGATTAGTGAATGAACATCACTGAATTCTTAAGTAAACTAAAACTGCTGGTAATTGCTTACCTGTACTAACACCTCCAGTGAATATCCAAGCCCCTGTGGTCATGGCAGCCTTTATCAGACCTTTTCCGAACACTTGCTTTAATTTAGGTTGCATTTCAAAGTTCTGGAGGCCTCCATGGACAGAGATTAAGAGTTTGGGCAGTTCCAGCTGCCAGTCTTTCACCATGAGATGCAGCAGAGAATCTGGTTTAGTGTCGTATGACACACGGATATACTGCAAAGAACAGCATGCAATATTTTAACTCCATCTGCTCTATACGTTCTGTCGACTGAGTAAAGAATGGTTATATCAAGCCTTCCATTTTGAAGAAAGAGTTCTGCAATTTTTAAGCAACACATTATTACATTTGTCTGCTTCTGATCATTAGAAAAAATAGGTTAAAACTTTTCACTTTGCTATTGAGGATTAACCATTCACTCCACAAACTTTAAAAGCGTCACTTTCCTCTTTACACTGACTGTAAATCAAGTGATTCATAGTTCTTATTACAAGGTGCCTATTTATTACAAACCACCTATTTAAAATGACAGGAAGGTGTTTGGTATTGTTCCTAAAGCCTCTGATTTGACTGCCAAAGGGAAGAAATGACTGTTAAGAAACAGAAGGCTTACGTTACATTTTATCCCATTCACTGTTGATGTACATCTTTCTGCCTACAAAGCAATGACTGGCATTCCTCTCGGTTTTGTTCCGTACCTGTGTTTTCTTTTCAAACTATTATTCTATCACAGAAAACTATGAAATAAACTCATGCTTATTTCTGCTTAAAACAAACAAACCCCCACTAACAAAATTCACCAACACCTCCCATATATTTTGGGCATGTTCCACCGTACGACTGTCTCAAGTGGCAGTCTCAACAGAGAGACAGGAAAGCAAATTGTAAAGAAACAAATCTAAGTTTAGATTTGTTCAAAAGAGTGGCAAACCAGAAAGAGGTGTTTAGCAGAAGCTCAATTTGCTGTTACTTTCACAGCTAAGAAAACTCAGCAGTCTGTTTTCCAGTGCTGTCAAGCATGATTAACTTCTTTTTTAATTAGACTTAAAAACTTAGTAAAAAGTCCATATCCAAATTGGGTTACGTAGCCCATAACACAAACAGATGGAATCTTGGGCATTAATACTTGCAGCTGCCTCCTTAGCTGGTATTTACTGACAGCAACTTCAACAAAACTGTTTCACCAAGATATTATGAGGTGCTTCCTAAGTAGGTATTATACTTCTCTTGCCTTTTCTCTCTCTTTCTGTTTCTGAGAATCTTATCCGCACCTTTCTGAGACAGCAAAGAGACTCCCTTTGATTTCGACAGATGATTCTCTGAATAAGCTGGAATCCTGACACATATCTATGAAGCCAAGATATCAGATGAATATCTTAGAGTAGTCTACACTCCTTACCATGGCCTTATTAGAGTGTCCTCCTCCCTGGAATTCCAGGTTTCCATAGGCATCAGTTGGGTATGTTTGGGTGTGTTTACTGACAGACCATTTCTCTGGCTGAGCTTCCACTTGCTTTGTTTCTTCTCCATTTTTGTTAGCTGTTATACTTGGAGGAGGTGGAATATGTTGGTTGATGAGCTGACCGCAGCAGCACCTGTAAGTTAAAATGCAGAGTGACTTTGATTACCTTCAATATCGGATGGTGATTTAAAAAATAAATAAATAGGGAATTAGTTTGGTAACTGACCGTGCCTTGCTCTACATGAATTGTAGAACACAGCTTCTGGGGTGATATCTGTTGTTTTGCCTACACACATATGCCACAATTACCAACCCACAGGTGTTTCTTAACAAGTAAATATAAAACATTTCACTTCACTCCTAGAAAGCTGTTCGAGGCTAAAGGAAAGGGAAAGAGGAAGAATGCAGAACAGTAGCAGCAACCACCTGTTTCTTACTCAAAGGTGGCAGCTAGCGTGTGGCAAACTGTTGCGTTAGCCAAAGAAGCTGGACCCCAACTGAGCTAGCCCAGGTAGGAGCAGTAATATTAGTATTTGGACTAAGAATTCCAGTGCCCTCCATGGTACTGTTACTGGTAGCGTCACACCCGTTGTGAAGAATGGTACCACTTGCTTCCCAGTGCACAATATTTCTTCCTTGCTTTCAGAATTCATTGTGAATTTGTGCACTGGTTTGCAAAGCTAGGAACTAACAACTCCCTGCCTCTCCTTATGCCCAGCCTCATCACCTTTGGATGACATGTCCCATGGATATATTTATATATCTTTAGTCCGTACAGACTCCACGGCAAGTATGTCTTGTGCTTTTGTTCCTCATCTCCCTTTAAGGGCAGTGAGTCTACTGGTTTCAGTTTCACACGTCTAAATCCCAATCAAGTTAAGTTTCCTCATTTTTAATCTTTTCTGTTGGCCAAACCAGAAATTTCAAACATTACCTGGTAGTGTCTTTGTTGTTGGCAATTACATAGATGCATTCTCTTTTCGAAAAAGTCTTCTCTATCCAAGCCTTTTGACCCTTAAAAGGAGGAAAAAATAAGAAGCATTCTGAAATATTTCTCGGTGGCAGAGATAGTCACAGTTACCTTCTATTTTTCAGCTACTGTTTTTAAAAACAAGCACTGAATTAATTAAATCACTTTTAAACACCAGATGCATCTACTTATGAAGTAGGTGATATGAACTTTCCATGACTTGGATAACATTCAGAACTTGAATATGTGTAAAAACCCTTACGTGCAGAGATGCTGCTCTTGAATTTACAACATTTATCTGAAGGTACACCAAAAAATGCAGTTGCTTCTTCCTGTTGCAGTAAAAAATAAATGGACTGAAAGTAGCACTAAAAACCCTGAGACATCTGACTCTTAAGCACACGTGTCTCAGGAGAAGGTGTTACTTAAATTGAAAAAACAGACAGAAAAAGAACAAACTCTTCAGGTACAGTGTGCCTGTGAAGCAGGAGGAGGAAAACGAGCTTAAAGACAAAATAAAATTGTTTGCAAACTAGAAATCAGACCAAGTTGATAGGCATTTTACAGACAATGACATGTAGGCAAACAGAACAAATTCAGATCTGTGCAAGGTGGTTAGTGAACCTGTTGCAAAAGTGTTTGGGAACACTGAAAAAAGTCATTCAGAAATAGCTGCAGGCCAGAGTTTCCCACAGTTCCTTACCTCAGACCTTCTCTGCCCCTGCAACCATCAACAAGGCAAAGTATCATCACGATCATCATAATAATAAATAAACATTAGTGGTGAATTTTAAAAAGTGAACTCAAAAGCAGTCTTTTTATTTTAAAGAAATGAAAATCGTTAAAAATCACTCACGATCCGATGACATTGATAACTGCCTTGCTGATGAAGCTGCTTCTCCTCAATTTGAATTGGGGAATCGTTTCTTAATTCATTTTTCAAGTAGCAATCAAATGTTTTATCTTTTGCTTTAGTTTCCTCTGTGGAAGTGAAATGAAATTTTTGCAGAGACAAAAGCTAAAAATGCCATAAGAACTTTCAGGGTGCCTTCAACAGCAACAACAATAAAAAAAAAATAGGCCACTCCTGGAGAAAGAACTAAAAATGTTGCTGATTTCCTGACTTAATAGAGTCAACTGCAGATTTCTGTCAGATGAATGCTCCATCAGCCTGTCTGGTAATAGCTCCGAGACCGGACTAGCCCCCTAAGTGCTGCACACTCTACACATGATGAATAGAGGGTGTGGTAGTTCATCTTTTTTTTTTTTTTTTTCTGGTGTGAGGCAAGAGCTGTCTCTGAAGTTCCTTTGTTTGTTGACTTGTTAGTTCCTGTCTGGCTTCTTTGTTTCCTCCATTCTGTCTGAAATAAGAGGAGGCTACTTAAGTTCCTGTGTTGCAAATAACTGAAAGTAAAGTCTGCATCATGAAAAAGCTGTCCATGATCTGCCCAGGTAGGTAAACACCTGCCTCTTGCTGATGCCTCTGAGCCAGAATGCCTTGAAAGTCATTGGTCTGGGAGATCCCACACTTCTGGTCTCTGCTGTAATGCACTTAGTGATTTACTGAGCAAGAACCGCCTCATTTCATTTTAAAAGGAGTTTTTTGGGAGCTGGTGGCACCATAGAGTGAGAAAGAATTAAGAACTCATTAGACACAACCTCCTGTAGCTTATAGCGTTAGTTGCTTCCTGAATGAAAAGGCACATATTTCAGGCATTTAGAATAGAGACTTTGGTTATGCAGCAAATTTTGAAGGAAGAGAGTATTAAATTTAGTATCTAAGGACTGTGTGACTTGGTCAGCTTTCCTGTCTCAACTCCATATATTCCTTCTTTAAATGAACCTAAAAAGTCTTTGTTCCCCAAAATACTCAAGAGGGTTTTTTATTTGCTTTCTGGCGAGGCTTTTACAAGATGATAACTTTTAGCAATACTTTTATTAGCAATAGAGCTCAGAAAACACTTCACTTTCACAGCATCAGAGCCCAGTTATTGAGGTGCAGTTCTAGAAAAGCACAGAAGAAAGTGCTGAAGATGGGGACGTCCCTGAGGCTCTGTGGTGCTGGTTGGTTAAATCAAAGATGCCATTTACCTCTTCAGAACCAGATTTTGGTAATTCACTGGTATTCAGGTTGTTCCAAAGCTTCAGAGCACCAAACAGTCTGAATGACTGGAATGACACTAGTCTTTCAAAATTAATCCAAAAGCAGTGTCCAAATTCACTGTGGTTTTACAACTCTGTCCAGTGCTGTTACTCATGCTTATAAACACCATGCTAGCTTATGACCTTTAATTAAGTTACAAAATGAGCTCAACAGGAACCCAGTTCAGAGGTTACATCATTTATCTACCTTTAAAATGATATATTTTCATTTTTTTAAAATTAATTTGGGGTTTATTATTATTTTATATAGTGTAAATATATTGGTTTTTCCCCCCCAAGTAAAATCACGGCCTCCTGATAAAACCTCAACGTAGTGACACAAATGCCCAAAGCAATAACACAGTGCAGGAAACATTCTTCAAAACCTAAATGATAACAGATGCTGCACCTTTAAGTGTTCTGTAGAGAATACTGGAAAATGCAAACTAAAAACATTGAAAAAAACTTTGGATTTTTACACCGCGTCACTGAATGCTGCTTTACCTTACTCTTTGTAGCTGACCCAAGAATGGAGTTTCTTTGCTATTTTCTATGCTTTGTGTAAACACAGTTAATTAACCACCGATGTAATATTTGTGTTTGGGAGGAAGCTTTTGCATCTTCATATCTAAAATAAGCTGTACAATAAAACTGAGCTCTCAGCTTCGTAGTCATTCTTAAACCCCCCTCAGAGGAGTTCTATTATCTACTGCTGCATCGAAAAAAATCTTACATACCCACACCTAAACCCCCGTTGGAAACCAGTCACTTTAGGCACTACATTTGGATGACACATTATGCTCCGCTGGCTTATTTTTCTGTGCTAATGAGAGGATGGCAAAAGCAGGCATCACAGACTGGGGAAATAAAACATCAGCACATTTGGTCGGCCTTTGAAGTTTCACTGCTTTTGTCTATTTAATCTGCTTAACCAAAGCTTCATTATAATCCAGTGCAAATACTTGAGCAGAAACAGTCACCGCCAGAAAACAGGCACTTTCCCCACTTATTTGATACAGATTCTGCACGTTTCTCTCTCTGGGTTGAAATTTATTTGTTTTCTTGCAGAAAAATCTAAGTATGCCTATTGTCTTTTGCAAGTTTGAGAAAAATAAGTGCTATTTAACAGCCTTGGAATGGATGAATTGTTAAAGGACTATGACAGACCAGCTACAGTTTTCAGACCAACAGTCAGTGGCAGTATTATGCTGACAGACAAATAATTGCTGCCGGCAAGATTATGGTAATAAAAACACTGCACATTTTCCATTCACCCCTGAGAAACACAAAAAAAGCAAGATCCCAATTTGTTGATAGTAGTGAAGTTCAAACCTGCTTAATACTGCAAATCCTGAATGTACTAATCAGAATCTAATATTGAAAAAACACACATGTTCAGCTGCGTATTTGTTCTCCTTTATGAAAACTGACAACGGGTCTCCTAAATCATGATTTAAACAAAACCAAACCACTGTTATTTCTTGGTCTTCAGCCTAGAAATTAATATGTTGCCAAGGAACAGTCTTAATTAATACTGGGTTTATGTTATTCTACTTTATGGGTTTGTTAGTTCTCTTCAGCAGCAAGGAATGGAAATCGGCATTGTTGGTTTGTAAATCATGAGTTAACAAAATTAAGACCCTAAACAGATAGTCACATCTCCCCTGGCGGAGCTTGAGGCTATTCCTTCTTGTGCTTGTCCCCTGTCCCTTGGGAGAAGGGCCCAGCTCCCTCCTCTCAGGGAGTTGGAGAGAGCAATGAGGTCTTCCTTCAGCCTCGTCATCTCCAGCCTAAACACCCCCAGCTCTCTCAGCCATTCCTCATAAGCCCTGTTCTCCAGCACCTTCACCAGCCTCGTTGCTCTTCTCTGGACTCGCTCCAGAGCCTCAACATCCTTCTTGTGGTGAGGGACCCAGAACTGACCTCAGGATTCGAGGAGCAGTCTCACCAGTGCCGAGTCCAGAGGGATGGTTTGGCATGTTTGACTAGTTGGTCACAGGATGGGATGGAGCTTTGGCCTTATCTTGCAACTAGAGAGCATCTGCTATGGGATGGCTCTTTGGCACCTGGAGCCCTTCGAAAGGCCACCCGCTCCCCACCTGCTGCACCCCAGCAAGGCTTCGCCCCTACCAGGCACAGCTGCTCAGCAGACAGGCACGAAAACAGCAGCACTTGGTGCACGGAGCCAGGCGCAGCAACCAGATGCAGTGGGAGAGTAGGCAGGGGACCAAATGAATCTATGTCATGCATAATACAGGGTTTGACAAAGCCGCTCAGGCTAAATCAAGCACAGAATAATACAAAAATGGAGTTGGCTGGGCAGCAGAGCTCGCAGCTGTGGAATTACAAATTACTTTCAGCAACACCCTGTTAAGATGTGGATTGATTATTGTCACTTAGGGAAACATTCAACTGCAACCCTGTTCACGCCGTCTCACCAACATTTCCAGGTAATCCCCCCTCAGCCTGCAGTCTGCCCAAAAGCTAGTATCACCTGGGAAGTCAAACCTCAGCAGTGTTGCCCAATTACTTAATTGGAAAGCTCCACAGAATTAAACTGGGATATTTATGTTAGATTTGAGAAGAAAGATGTTTGCTTTGATGAGATAGTGAGGGAAAAGCAATGTGGAGGTGGAATCAAATGCATACCCTGAGTACATATGTGAGGTGGGGACAAGTCCATTTTCACCATGTAAACGAGCTCACAGACTTTTCTAAATGCCATGAGAGTAATCACATTCAGTTACTGTTACTTCAGTGAAAATAAATAACAACTCTGGCCAGTAAACAACTGGGAGAAAAAAAGAAAAGGAATCCCCAGTATATGGAACTTAAAAATTGATACTAGAAAGATTTGTCTTTTGCGCTGCCTTCAAAAGCAATATCCCAATTACGCTCTCCATCATTCTTCTCCACGCTGAAGGAACAGTTTTTCCAAGTGCCCAAGTAATCAGCCATGAACCTTTCAGATGGTTAGTTCTACCCAAAACATCTGTCCTCCCAGTAACAGTGTTCTTGCTTGGAGAAAAATACTCCAAACTATGGGATAAATGTTAATAAGCAGTGTCATAGCCATTCATGAACTGGTAAGATTTTACTGAAAAGCAGTTCATTGTTAAGAAATACAAGGAATAAAATCATAACTCTATTTTAAATCTGTGTTAGGTTGCTAGGGAGCCAGAGCCACGAACACTGGCCCTAACTACAGAAGACTGTGACAGACCATAAATCTAAACCTAATTTCCAAAACCCTAGTTTGCACAGGTTCTATCAAAAAATACAAATTGCTACCACTTTTACCAGTTATCAGAATACGAAGTACCATATGATATCCAATAGAAAGAGGATGTCTTATGTCTGTTTGCTAATAAGCATAGCACCAAGATTAATTTTATAACAGTTCTAGGAGTCTTTCAAACAAAAGTTTATTTCCTCAGACAATTCTTAGTCTCATCTCACTCCATTTTTCATATGGTTCAGTTTGAACCTGTGCCCTTAGAATCATAGAACAACCAGGTTGGAAGAGACCTATCGGATCATTGAGTCCAACCATTCCTATCAAACACTAAACCGTGTCCCTCAGCACCTCATCCACCCATCCCTTGAACACCTCCAGGGAAGGTGAATCAACCACCTCCCTGGGTAGCCTGTTCCAATGTCCAACGATCCTTTCTGTGAAAATATTTCTCCTAATGTCTAGCCTAAATCTGCCCTGGTAGAGCTTGAGGCTATTCCTTCTCGTAGCAACCTTGTCAGGGCACCATTTGCTCTGTGGTTGAGACTCACACACAACGGGCAGGACGGCAGTGTCAGTAGGCAGTGTTGTAAATTGAAGCCAGAAATCACTCCTGCTGGTGATGTGGAAACCAGTAAGTGATGCTGCGCTGCACAGAGAGCTGCAATGAGTTTTCATGCTTTTTTCATTATGTTTTGTGTTCCCAGCCTGCTGGTGAGAACACGCACTGAAACAAGGGGAATAATTTTCTCTCCACATTCATTAACTTAGGGGCACAGTCTACAAAAGGAAGGAACAAGCTCCCTTTTCAAAGAGACACAATTCTGCTGCATCTCTCATACACAGCTCCCACTCTCCCAAAGGCTGAGAGACGTGAAAACCAGCTATAGCCTGAACGCCACAGCAGATCTGGCTTGCTCTGACATGGTTGGATACATCCAGCTCCCGCACAAAGTCCATGGAGGCACTTAGGAAATTGTGCTGGATGAGTTCAGACACCCTAGTGGGAGGCAAGCACAGTTGCTTGGGCACAGTTCAGCACTAATCTAACTGTACTGCTAATGCAACTAAAATGAAGCAACTAAAGGGCCATTTAGAGCATACAGCAGGACAGCTCGGCTCAGTGCTTACCTGCAGAGAACATACCTTGGGTAGTTTTACAATGGGGAGAATTTTTTGTGTGCGTGGAACGCATGAAGAACCCACTGACCAGGGCACGCACCACACCTACTGCATTTTAAGGTAGCAAAAGCCATTCTGCAACACCTCAGCCCAAGTTCCCAAGAAGAGATTTTCTAACAAATTTTAACCATAATGTATAATCTTCATTTTTTACCTATTCCAGTTCTGTTATTAACTTGCCACGTCTTCCTCTTCACCGTAGCCCTTCTGTTTTAGATGCTAGCGAGATGGGGAACACAACTAGATATCTGTGCTTAGCCTTTTTCCTGAGGCTGTTTTGGATGTTTTCCCCCTAAGAACTTCAGCCTGCAGAGAGACTCCATACAGCCAGTTTACTCCAAACCCTAACAAGTGACAGAGTTATAACAAGCACAAAACAAGATTCTAGGATGGGAGTCATCCCTGCCTACACGTAACCATTCTCAAGAGGCCCAACAGAGCAGAGCTGATGAGCAGGGAGAGGCAGCGAGTGGCCTCTAACACAATGCTAGCCAAAGTAGTCTGGAAATCACCAGTTTCTTCTATAAGAAAATTTGTTAATAATTCTTATTTGAGGATCGAAGATACCCTGGTATCTAGTTCTGACAAAGCTCATGAATGTTTCCAACTGAGCGTGCAATCAAACACACACAAAAAGAGGCTTGCTGCCAAAAGTGAACTCCAGAAAGTACTTTAAAAGCATTTTGGTTAATTTAAAATATGGATAAACAACCCCAAAACAAAGCAAAGCCCCAACATACAAAAGAAAAAAAACCACCCCAGACCTCCATCCCCATTTGCAGCAGAGGTACCTCTAAACTAGAATTCAAAACACTGATATATGTAAGATACGTTTTCACTTAATCTCTCTTTACCCGCATTTCTACATCTTATTACAGTTATACCCAAGAGACTTTCTAATTGTGAAATGCTTTGAGACATATTTTTTGGACTTGAAAATTCATTTTGACTTCTTCAGGTTTCCCATCTTTTAAAAAAAACTGAGGTCTAAGCGGGATGCTGTCAATTCAACCGAGTTATCTTTCTTGAATCAATAGGTCACTATAAAACGCTCCAGCGCAAACTTCAATTACGTGTATCAATGCTAAAAGAGGCAGCAAAGCAGAAGATCAGGAATGAAAAGAAAAATAATTTGAAATCATATCCTACCTGCTTGTCACTGGAAAGGTTTCAGAGTTTGGAAAGATGAACTACATCTAGAATAAATAAGTTGCATTAAATTCTGAGCTTCTGTTCCATCTTTCCATTTATCGTTCAGACTTCTCATTCATCTTTACTGCTAGGACTTCCAGTCTCTCTGAAGTTCATGAGAATTCCCAAGGAGATGGGTTTCCACCACTTTAAGAAGAGAATCTCATATGATAAGCATGTGAGCAGCTTTTTTGTTCAAACCAATCTCATGACTCCCTTTGAAGGTAATCCTTTAGAAGTCTCATGACCCATCTCCCTGCCCAGAGGGTATTTTCATCTCATGGTGGAACAAGGCACAACAAATCTACTTAGATAGTGCCCAAATCTCCAATTTGTTAAACCTCCTTTGCTCTCTTCAAACAGTGGATGTACTTGCTGCAAAAATGCCGTCGCTGCAGAAAGGCTAAAGCAGGAGCTGAAACTTTTAATTTGAAGTATACCCTCCCTTCTGCTAAAGTATCAACGTTATTTGCATAATTGAGACAATTGGACATAATAGTCCTTTCAGGGGTCCTCATTAGATGTACAGCTCTACATTCTTTGCAAAGAAGAAAAAAGGAGGTCATACAGCATTAATTATATCTAATCCTTTTTAGAACAATTTGAAGTTGGGCAAAACGCTGTGCTAAAACAGCTCAAGTTGTAAATAAGGCACTCATTTCATAACTTTACATTTCACATGCATTTTCATAGCCTGTTGCTTTTGTCAATTTAATTAATTGCCTTGCTGCAAAGGGCTTCTTTTGCATCTCCTCATACTTTAAAAATACCAGTAGCAAAGGACACGGTATGTTGCAGGTAGTTCTTTTTTCTGCTCTGACTTTCAAATATCTGCTTCGTCTTGCTGTGCCGGGTGCGAGTGTAACACAGGAGGTAAGGATGACATCTACCGTCACATCCAAGGATCATACTACCGGGACCTGAAGGCAGTCTGACTCCTTGCTTCTGCCGCACTGTGCTGTGCAGACCAGGAGCCTGCTGGACTCTCATCTTATTTCACTGTTCCCGTACCTGATCTCCACTGTACCGAACACATACCCACTTGCGACTGGCAAGGAAACATTTTACAGGCACCATTTCAACTTTTGTCTTGCCCTAAATGCCAAAGCATGTGGCTGAAACAGCTCTGTTTGGGAACCAGACCTGGCTCCGTCTAATGAGACAAAGTTCCTGTTGACTTCGTGAGAAGCAGCAATGGGATATGGAAGAATTAGACATGCCTGGGGAAAATTACAGTGTTAAAGGAATGAGGGACTTCTCTTTGAGGAAAGGACAAATTTTGATGAAAGCAAGACACTAGTAAGAGAGTTGCTTGCTTTGACTTCACGCTAAGTGCAATGTAGGGCACAGCGCACCATTAATAACAGAAATCTAGAGCCTTCCTTCATTTAGATTTTTTTACTTGAAGCCTTATTCAAAATTCACTAAAGGTAATGAGAGACTTTCTATCAATGCATTCAACAGACGCAGAAACAGGGCATATCACAGGTGTTCTCCAGAGCTGCTTAAGTTTATTTTCTGTGTACCTCCCTTCTACAACACAACCACTGCCCTGACACATCCATCTAAGCAATGAGACCGAGGAAAGATAACTGAACCATGGGCATCTACCCAAAAGGAAAAATATTGTAGCTGCTAAAGTGTGCAGTTTAAGGTGACCGAGATCAAAGCCCTACCTCTCCAAGAAAGCACAATTTCCTCACTTGCTATTACAAATAAACAACGAGTTTGCAAAATTTTGATAAACACAAATTTCAGACTGGGTGTTTTAAAGCCAAAGCTTGTCAGGATGCGTGAGCTCCAGTTAGAATAGTCTGGGTAGCAGTTCAGATAATACAAAATATTTTTTATGTGTATACACGTACATAGACACAGAATAATGATAACAGAATAATAATTGTATAATACAGTAGGATTTAACTAACATGCCCCAGGGGTGGGGAACAGCCTTGTACAAGCAAGGGGCTGTTTGCACAGTGAGTGTAAAACAAAGTCAAGTTGGTGAAAAACCTAACAAATGTGCAGCTTCCAACAGCCTCCTGTCTGCTGTGCTCGCTGTCTGCACTGCCTGGGACAGAATTCTGCATGGTAAGAGGAAGAAATCACTGGTGTTTAATTCCCAATATATAATTCTGTCAAGTTCAGCCAAAGTGCTCATTCAGAGTTCAAAGGAATAACACACATGAGTGAAAAAAAATTACATTCTCAGAGAAAACGCCACGACACAAAAGATAGTTTTCATGGATGCCTGCACTCGTACTATGGGAAGGCTCACAGCACTTGGAGTTTGTTTTGTGACATGGCTTGATATAAATGCACTGTGAAGGAAAGGGATGAAGATATGCATCTCTCTGCTGCCCTCACGGTGACTGTCTCTGAAAAAAATTCTCTTGGTTTCTGGCAGTCCTGGTGCTTTCAGGGAGTAAATAGGAATGAAAACCTGATTCATTTGGTTTGATCTATTTTAAAAAATATCTTCCCAGTACAGAGGCATTAGTCCATGCCAGAAAAAAAGCTTTATTTACATCCTTCACTGTCAACACACACCTTTATTATTTCTACTGCCAAAATAAAATACTTTTCTTCACTAACAGCAAACAATTTATTTATCTTCAAGAAGTAACGAGTTGTTATGGTTTTATTACAACTACTGCAAATCCAGTACCTGGATAGTCAGTCATATTTCTGTATGAAAAAAACAAACCCTCAGTAAAGAGAACTGTTTTCCAAGTGATAAGCTTTAGCTGGAGTGCTCGATAGCTCACTTAGTGAATGCAGCTAACGGTAATTTCTTAACAAAACAATCAAACAGACAACACTCTTCCCTGATCTGATGCATTTGCTGGTTTCTCTGGATGGTGTCCATCTCAATGAAATCAATACAGAGACAGACAGCTTATAATTTCTTTTCCAAGTAATTCACGTAGTATGAAAGAAATGATTTGCCCATCATTTCCCTTCCTCTGAACCATTTATGTGGCACTCTAAGTCCTAACAAGCGATGTCACGCAGAGAAGTAATGCATTCATATAGCAAAAGTAAAATTTATGGATGGCAAATGCGGGAGTTGATCTTTGAAATGGCAAAGTGCATTTGAAAAAGAGATGACGCTTTAGATCCTTTCTGCAAAACTCTATACAAAACTTCACAAGAGTAGAACCTGAGCCAGACTATACGAAACCACTTAGGGAATATATTGCAATCTTTCTCACAGTCCATGTTAGACCAAATCTAAATTTAAAATGTCCCAGTGAACTATAAATGTGAAAGCCAAAGAAATGAACAAGTGTTACATTGTGATATAATTAAGCAAAAGTGAGGGAGCCACAAAAACACTATCAAAATCCCCTTGGGATGCGAGTTTCAACCTTTGAGAAGAACTGACTGTGACTTACAACCCAAGCCTGTTATCGTAACCAACACAAAGCACATCACAAAGAACCTCGTGCTTTTTCAAAGCAGAATCAAACCTTGAACTAGTGACTAGGATGGCAGAGAATACAACCCTATTGAACTACTGAAACTTGTGATGAGCATTAATAAAAATGTCACAGACATGGATGTCAGATTAGACGAGGAATGACGCGATAGCAATCTGCCTGAGAGGAAAAATAAGCTGGATGAGACTCATTCAGGGATGGACAAAGATGAAAGGCTGGACTGCTCCTGATGAGTTTGTTCACACAAAAATGGAACAGTGTTATTTTTTCAGAACCACCCTAATAATGCTGTACTGTAGCAGCAAAATCCATGACCATGCAATGGGATATTTTGATAAGCCACAAAGAACTCATCTAATGAAGCAGTAGCATGTATGAAAAGACAAAAGCAACCCTTGAACTACAAGTCTCTTAAATATCCAAAAACTGAATAATTTTTAAAAGTGCACATCCCAAGAGATTCTGGCACAACCCACATCACTTGATGCCACTGTCAAATCTATAACTAAATGGAATATAAGAAAAGCTCAAAGATAAAATATTGGAAGAGTATTTTGGTGTTCCAGGCTATGATCACAGTGCAAGACTGAATTGGTGAACTAGATTCAAAGTGTTTCTGGCTCCAGTTATTCCCCTTTTTGCTTAGAGATGGCAGTTTGCAGTTGGTTCAGATATACATCAGCCGAGCACAAGTGAAAGGCTTACATAAAACGGTCTGGTATGCTCAAACAAAGCTGAAGTTAGTGACAAAACACCCAGAGCAGAACGATAGTCTCACCAAAAGCAACTATAATTTTTGTTTAGGAGCAATACTTGAGTCCTTTCTCCTTCTGAGCCCACGGTCTCCCTGCAGAACGTAATGCACTGGTGAGGTGGCTGTGGTATGGAGGAGGCAGGGCTGTCACCAACCTTGCTGCTTTGTGGGCTAAAGCAAAGCATTGACTGCAGCCTCCAGAGCCACAATAAAACCTGAGCTCATAAAAGCCAAAAAGAAACCCCAAAATGATCATAAATCCTCTTAATACCAGCGAAGAACTATGCAGGCATTCTGGGTGTTGAACAGCTAATAGAGACAACAATTCAAAAGCCTTCAAGTACAATCAATTAACAGCATAACTCTTGAACAGAAGCGGTGACAAATGGCTTAGATCCCAATCCGATTCCTATAAAGCAAGCTACATTTATGGAAATGTGATAATCTCTGCATAAAATGGGCTTGGATGTGCAATGGAATTATCTGCCTAGTTTGAAGTACAGGCTATTATCCCCAGCAAATTTATCATGACCTTGAGTAGGGTCTGATGAAACCACACAGTGCAGCAGTAAAAACTATGTTCCTCTCACTGCCTCCTTCATAGATGTTCCTGACCTGTAATCCACTGAAAGCACCCAGTTCCTGTAAAAAATATGTGCTTCTTATGCAGGGAATGAGTGCTTTTAGGTTGACAGGGCTGTGAAATAAATTTGATGTCTTCTTTCAGCTTTTATGTACTACGACTGCTGTTCTTCTCTGGATGACATAGGTGTATAACTAAGTAAAATAACTGCTGCCTTTGCTGCCCAGGTTCACCTCTGAACTCGCCTGCAGCATTTCTGTAGAGTCCTCTCAAGCAGTTAGGATTTGAAAGAGTATTTTTAAAGCAGAATAGAGGAAAATAGACACAGCTTTTTTTTTTTTTTCCTTAAATTTTTTTTAACCTGGTGCAAACGCAAGAAAGACTGTTCCATCCTGTGAGAAACGTAAGGGAAATGAGCTATTTTTGGCAAGATTTCACCCACTGATAAGTGTTTTTGTATTTCAGTCAAGTGCCATAAGTATTACTCCTCCCTCGGGGAAACATTTTTAAACTCCACACTGCAGCAGTGGCAATTGCATATGTTTCACAATTCTCCCTCCCTTCCCCCTTTTCTTTGTGTTTGAAGGGGCTTTGCACAGAAAAAAACCAGCAACGAACTGTGTTCTGTTTAAGCACAACTGACATCAAAGATAAGCTTTAACAAAGAAGAAAAAAGTGCTGATCACTCAGGGCAGCAACACGCTAATACCACCCACGCCACCCCCGCCACGGGGGACGGAGCGGTTAAATTCCTCTCCTGTTTGGACTGCTCACATCCAGGTTTTAACACAAAGGCGTTTGTTTAACTCTTGATTCTATAAATGCTTGCACACATGCTTAATTCTATAGCCATAAAGAGCCCCCCTGATTTCATAGACTCACAGAATGGTTTGGGTTGGAAGGGACCTCAAAGCCCAATTAGTTCCAACACCCTGGATGGGCAGAGACACCTCCCACTGCAGTAGCTGCTCCAAGCCTCATCCAGCCTGATGCTGAACACCTCCAGGGATGGGGCAGCCACGATTTCTCTAGGCAACCTGGGCCAGGACCTTCCCACCCTCACAATAAAGAATATCTTCCTAAAATCTAACCTACATCTCCCCTTTTCCAGCTTAAAACCATTATCCCTCATCCTACCCCTGCACTTCCTTAATCAAGAGCCCCTCCCCAGCTTTTCTGTAGGTCATAGAATCATAGAATCACCAGGTTGGAAGAGACCCACCAGATCATCAAGTCCAACCATTCCCACCAATCTCTAACCCATGTCCCTCAGTACCTCATCTACCCACACCTTAAACACCTCCAGGGAACGTGACTCAAACACCTCCCTGGGCAGCCTCTGCCAGTGCCTAATGACCCTCTCTGTGAAGAATGTTTTCCTTATGTCAAGCCTGAACCTCCCCTGGTGGAGCTTGAGGCCATTCCCTCTTGTCCTGTCCCCTGTCACTTGGGAGAAGAGCCCAGCTCCCTCCTCTCCACAACTTCCCTTCAGGTAGTTGTAGAGTCCCACCTTTAAACAATGGGAGGTTGCTCTAAGGTCTCCATGGAGCCTTCTCTTCTCCAAGCTGAACACTGCCGGCTCATGTTGAGCTTCTCATCCACCAGCACCCCCAAGTCCTTCTCTTCGGAGTTGTTCTCAATCCATTCTCCACTCAGTCTGTATTTGCACTTGGGATTGCCCCAACGCGGGTGCAGGACCTTGCACTTGGCCTTGTTGAACCTCCTGAGGTTCACAGAGGCTCATCTCTCATGCCTGTCAAAGTCCCTCTGGACACAGAATTCCACCACACACAGAAAACAGTTCAAACAAAGTCGATGGGATAATTCAGGGTCTTAAAGCTAAGGCTGTATCTAACTGTGCCCAAGATAAAGGGTTTTAAAATAGCATAAAACACTGTTTTCTCCAATGAAGGGACTACTCTGTGCTTCAGTTGCAATGTTCATCTGAATCCTTTAATGCACAAACAAGGGTTGCCCCATCTGGCTTTATACTGTAGAGAGCTGTTTATCTGCTCCTAAAATGTTATGAAGTCAGTATTACTTCTAAGCCAAGGAGATTCTAGGTGTTCTGAAATCACGGCACGTTGGAATAGAAATCTACTGTCATCAATGCAGGCCTTGCTGATCAATACATGGGTTAAAACCACAGCGAGTTGCTGAAAGAGAATAAGGCACTGCAGCTTTCAGCTTTGTCAAGCACATGATGTTCCCTCCAGTAATTAAAACAGAGACGCCAGCAAGTAGCAAATACTCTTGTTAGACAGATTCTGGAGTTAATAATTCTTCTAAGAATTACTTAGGGGGCAGGAGAAATCTCTAAATCTCATTTGGTTTCAGTAATCTTCAGCTGTACAACTGCTAAAAAAGAATTTAGGAATTTTCTCCTTAGTGTACTTAGTTTTAAATTTTTATGCAAGTATTTTCTCTGCCTACAAGAGCGATAGTGGCTGAACAAATGCAAATGTTTCCAAATAAATGCTCAATTTCATTATAGGCCATGAGACAAATGTTAATAATTCACACTTCAAGCTTGCATTTCCAACCTACTCCTCAGACTAGCACCTTAATAAAAGAAACATAGGGGTTACAATATCATTACTTCACCTTGAAAAGTCATAGAGTTTGCAGATCAGTATGGAAATGGATACAGATGAAATAGCTTTCTATTCAAGATACACTCTTCAAGTTCTCTTTGATAGAAAAAGGCGTGTTTCAAATATAGTAGCCTCAAGATTTATTACTCCCTTCTAGAAAAGACTGTGGTTCTATTCACATAGTTCTTCAGGTAATGTATTCACTTGACATGAAAAGAGATTTGGAGAACCCCCAGGTACAAGGTACTTACCTTATTGCCTTAAAAGATACATCTTGAATTGCTCAGTACACTAATATAGCTCTAATTCTGGGATAGTCATTTACTAACTTGATATTGTACAAATTATTTTTTTAATATATATATAATTACAATAAATATATTAAAATAATAAATTCATAAATGCTATAAACATAATTGTTCTCAGTGGAAGACTAACTAAATAGTTTACTTGTTTCTTTTAGCAAAAGGAAAAAACGAGGCAAGTTCAAAGAACACATTTTTCTCTCCGTCCTCCCAACCACTCTACTGACATGCTCATCACAAGACTACGTTTCTGACTTGTCTAGCATGTGAGAGAAGTTCATTCAACACGGAACAGAGTTATAGAGTAAAGGAGAATTCCTGACATTTAAAATAAATTTAGAAAAAGTTTCTAATGAAACTCTTTAACAGGAGTTACAATAGGAAGACTTGACCATATCTCTGTGCCTTTTCCCATGTTGACTCTTACAATTTTATCTGAAGAGACTGTAGGAGACTCTCTACAAAAGATCCGGTACCCTCCGGGATCTGATGTGAACACTGAAGATGTGCAAGCACCAAATACACACTCGGAACCATTGATCTGAGCATCCAATCATGCATTTCTATTGAGATTGAGAGTTCGGCAAGGCTGAGAGACTTTTTTTCCTGTTTTTAAAGCACAAAGCAAAATATAGAAATAGAGATCTAATATCTATGAGTTAAATTATATGTTTAGTATATTATACACACCTCTTAAAAACAGAGAGAAATCCTCTGGTAATCTAGCTTTCGTAATCACATCTATGCTGTTTTCCTGTAATAGGCCAAAATCTGGGGCATTATCTCCTTTCCGAGTCCTGTTCTGTAATAATCCTGCTGGAATGCAGAACGTGTATCAGCCTTCTTAACCTGCCTTTTAAGAATTAACGTTTCTCATATTTCATCAAAGCTACACCACAACAAGTTATACTTAGAGAATCAGAGCGCACTCATTAATCAAGTCATTTGGAGTATGTTTCTCTCTGATAACTATATTCTTTGGCTGGAACTTCTCTTAGCTTGCTTGCTTTCCCTTTCATTTGAGAGCTTGTGGGTGTACTCTTGCTTGGACCTCATACTGAGCAGTTTTTATTAATGTGTGGTAATTTTATGTAACTTCTATGGTATTTGTGTTTACACACAAATTTTTCCTCCCTTTTCAGAAAGCAAAAGAAAATGAAAAAAAAAAAAAATAGAGAGAGAAAGAAAGCCAAATAATGATCTAAATTTTCTGCAGCCTGAGCCTGTTCAGCATGTCCTCCTCTACTATGACACTGGTTCTTTTTTACTGAAACTCAGATAAAATTTTGCCCACTGACTTCTTCCTAGAATTGATACATGCAGGTAGGCTTTAGCGAGAGCTCTCTTAGCTTACAGCTGTGAAAAGCAAGACAAATTCAAAGTGTCATTCTATACATCTCACTGCATTTTATCTCAGTGTCCCCTGAAGTGCTCTCCACTCTTTTCCTAGCTTGTCTGGTATTGACTGTGGTTTGAGAGATAGAGCCTGGAATCCCTTCTTGAAACCTCTCCCATCCCCAACTGTCCAAGTTCTGAAAAATCATTAAACTATGCACTTTTCTTCTTCTTGAATGTGCTCCTGAACAGTCCAGAAAAGCACTAGATCCTTGTGGAGGGACATCTGGCCACACTGAAGAGTTTAAGATCAGTACAAACGAAGGCAGAGAGATACTGACAAGTCTTAGCGCACACGGTAGAGCCATCATCAGCAACTCTGTGGTAAGGCAGAATCAAAGCTTTCCTTATCAGCATTATTTAAAATAACTGAAGTTTTTATTCACGTCACTATTTGACTTGACACAGATGACACTTGGGGACAAGTATTAAAAACAGAAAACAAAATCCTATCTTACAAATAGTGCAAACATTGCATTATAATCATTAATCGAGACATACTCTTCTCTCTTCCTATCTGCTCAGCACAGAGTGGTTTGCCTGTTGCTTTGATTCATAAAGGTACTGACTGCATGGAATCCTCTGTGGGTTGTGTATACTTCTCTGTACTGCATTTATTACTTTGTTCACAAGTCTGATAGAGGCACCTATATCAGTTATATAGGTATACTTAAAATATGCCAAAAGATATAAAGTGCCTTTTCAGGGAGTGGCAGAAAGCACCAGTGTGCTCACTTCACTGGCTTTGCAGGCTGGAAGTTCCCATGAAAGATTAGATAAGATGATTTACGCCTTTCAGTCGCAAAGCTCAAGCTAAGCTGGGTGCTCTCAGGATGTGTTCTCAGCAGTGTTGGACTTTGCTGAATGTGCAGTTCCACGAAACTCATTACTACAGAATTACAGCTCACTGGCATAAAGCATTAGCGCGAGGTTTTACTTTCACCCTCCCCGGCAGTCATTCAAGAAGGGCACAGCAGAAAAGAAAATTCTATTCTAGAATGAGTGCTGTATAGAAACTAGACACAAAAATACTGCCAGCAACCTTAATTTAATTTTATCACAATGCCATTTCAGACCTACCAGTGACAAACCTGTGCTTGAGTACCTTTTGTCAGGGAAAAGACCAGGACTTTGCTTATTTTTTTGAACAAGCAAGCAACACGCTCGATTTACAGCTACAGGCTGTGGGCTAAACGAGGCCTTCAAAAAGCAAAAAGAATTATGATCGATGCTTTCAAGCACTGAAAAGCAAGACCAAATAAAATAGAAACAGAATGCAAAGCTACAAGCAGGAGCTAATGAAAAGGCATTGCAATTCAGCATGCTCTGTCACACACCTAAATTGCAGAGACCAAACTCCTTCACGTCTCCACCACAGAAATGTGGGATTTATAACATTTCTCTTCAGGCTTTTCTTGGGAATAGCTTTAAATATCTAAGCTATCATGTGCTTCTCCAACAAAGGGCTGTGGTGTATCAGAAAAAGAAATAGTGTAAAAGCGTCACTTGAGAAGTTCTTGAAAATGAAGGTATATTCTATTTCAATTTTCTGCCTTGAGCTCTTTGCCCTGCTAAGTGAAAAAGGATTTGGTGTGTACCTAACACAGCAGGGCTCACCAGCTTCAGCTTGAATGACCAGCCAGAGGACAAGTTTGAGAGTTTATCCTGCTTGGTGCCATCTCTGCCAGAGGAGAAGGTGCATCAGCTTGTAACCACGGGAGGCAGTGAAAAAAACCAAACCGAACCCAAACCCACAGCAAAACCGTAAATATTTAAAAGTTATATTGCAAGATGCTCAGATACTCTGACAGCTCAGAGTTTTCTACATGATGGTAGAAATATTAAAGTTTCTAGCCTGCAACTTTAAATGAAAGGTGGATACAGAACGCAGGTCCTGAACTGCGGTAAAAAAGTATTACAGTTCTGGTCACCGCTGGAGAAGGGCTGGAACTGAAGGCAGGTTTATTAGTCAGAAGTCTCAAATTCTACACTTGAATAAATTCTACACTTGGTTTAGTGTTTGATAGGAATGGTTGGACTCAATGATCCAGTGGGTCTCTTCCAACCTGGTTGTTCTATGATTCTATGATTTTAGATACCATTTTCTTTCAAAGGTCATGGGCATTTTAAACCAGTAGCTTAAAAACCCAGTTTCACTTGCTACTGACTTAAGACTCCTGAAGCAGGAACATTTTTCACTTGGTAAACCAAATTAAGGACATTTCTTTAAACTCTCTTTTTGGTAAAGGTTCATTTGAACAATGCCTTTTTGCCCAGTCTCATCAACATAGTTTGGTTAAAGATGAATTTTGCTACTGAACAAGAACAAATCCCCCAAAGGGGGAGAAAGAGAGGTAGGATTTACTTAGACAAGGACATTAAAAATGAAAAAAAAAAAAAAAAAAAAAAAGTGTGCCGAGGCCACTTGGCATGAAAAACATACCAGCTGTACTTCACTAATCCCTGGCTGATCCTTGGAAAGAATCACAAATCCACTCAACCAGCAGGCTGAGTGCCATTTTATTGGCAAGAATTGAGAACAAAATGGAATCAAATACATGCTCATAATACTGGCTATTACAATTTTTGCTTAGGTCTGACAAAGTATGTATTAAGGACACTCTGCTTAATTCAGCCAAGGAAAATGAAAAAGTGAAACCAGAGAAACTAAATGTAGGAATTTTCTAGAAAACCATTTCATTATTGTGGCTTGATCGCTGCAAGAGAAAATTCAGAACCCACTGAATCAGCCCCCGAGTGCTGCGCTTTGGAGTACTTTCAATGGGAGCCAAGAATTGAACATGCCACTATGAAAACCCAGATGTATTTCTTTCTGTTCATGGCTGAAGCGCACTGCCAGAATAAACATAGAATAATCTGCACAATCAATGGCTCTGCTACGCCTGTACCTGCCGAAAGCTACAGGGTTTCACTGATACCTGTTTTAGCAGGTGTGGTGTGGTGGTTTTCTGCTGGGGGGAGGTTGGGTTTGTCCTTTTCTTATAGCAATATTTAATGCCAGCAGAAGGTGTCAAATCTACACATTTACAACTCCCCAACAGCTTTCTCACATCTCTCAGTCTGAGTTATAGCATATTCCACAGCTTCATGCATGCAGTGTAGCTTTTGTACCTGCTCAGTGCAACTCTGGCAAACAAAACATCATTAGTTGTTTTGCTAATGGGTTTTTATATTAAACACATCTCAAATGTCAAAGCAAGTTTAGTGTTAGAAATCACATAACTTGGAAAAAACACAGATATCATCAAACAGAGCAATCCCGAGCTGTTTCAGAGTTAAAATAGATAATAATATAGAAAATCCATTATTCTCATATTTGTGATCCTGTGAGCAATACGTGAGTGTCTCTCAGCACCAGGGACATGGAGGGGAAGGGAGGGGAGGAGAAGGGGAGCACAAAAAATGAGAAAAGAAAAGGTAACACAGCCTTTGTTTTCAAAGTTCCTTGTCCACAGTCATGATAAAATAGCTCTATGATGACCGTTTGATTAAAAATTAATTGCTGTGGTAATGTGAAGATATGTCTTATCTCATAATTAACGTGCGAGGATTAAATTGGACTATTTGCTTAATCCTTATTATAAGGTATATTCAGAAAAAGATCCATAATTTTCATTGCATTATCAAGAGAGGGGGAGAGGGATCTTACTGTCTCTCGGTGAAAGAACTCTTCTTGTCACATCTGTCTTGTGCAACAGTTAATTGGTTCTTATTTTGACTCACTGCTAGGGAAAACAAGGATTTTGGTGCAAGACTTCGTAGTGAGGTCTTTTCCGTGTAGCAGAGCTCTATCTAGTGGTTGATTAATCCAAGTACATGTGGCTAAATCACAAACCTGGTGAAGGCCAGGAAGGTCTTAGGAAGGTGACACTTTGTCACACTGACCTACTGTCATCCTGCTTTTGTGAGTCAAGAAATACACCAGGAAAACTAAATTCTATCTTTACATACATTGATAAGCATCATTCCATGAAGAGCTTTCCTTGTAACGAACAGTTTTTCCAACACAACTTGCAAGAACAAACCTGCTACACATTCCAGCTAAATTAAACCAGTGAAAGCACTGCAGTTAGTGAAAGTAAGTTATTTGTGCTGAATATAGCCGACACCAAGATCTAATGTGTGATTTTAAACACTGCTTAAGGCTAAGCCCACAAAATACTTCTAGGAACTGACTTTGAATGCTGTATAACTTTTTCCTAGAAAGCCTGGAAATCACCTCTCCTTTAGAACCATGAGTATGCATGAACTGTCGATACTCCTGGCACTGGGATTAGATAATTCTGATCACTGAAAGCATCAACTGTAAACAGTCTTTCTCGTTCCAGTTGCATCTTTACACAATTTTCCAGAAAGCACCTTGAATATAGCTTCATTATTTTAAGCACAGGAATTAAACCAGTTTACAGCCCAGTTTTCACGGCCTTTCCAACTCATGTTTCATCTAGCATTTCTGCAATGATGACACAAATGAGACAGAAAAGCTTTACCACCTATATTTTCATTGTGAATCACTCAAAGTTGCTCTAAATTGATCTGTCTCCTAGCAAAACAGTAAAACACAGTCAATTTTTTGTGTGCCTGTGCTTAGAAAACAAAAGCATTTATCTGTTTCAACACTTTGAAGAGTAGCAACAGGGAGTTTGATACTGACACACAAACTAGTGAACACAAAACATTAGTACAATATTTGACTCAGCAACGTGACAACTAATTGAAAATCAAAGCAAAATGATTGGACCAGGTTAAATACATTCTCCAATCTTTATTCCATTAAAATTTCACAGCTTCTGTTCTCCCTTCAGAGAAAAACAAAAAATCAAGATGACAACCAGATTAACTGACTTGCCCTTGTTCTTGAGTCAAACATAGTTTGCTAACAAACTAGGCCAGTAAGATTAACAGAGGTTACTGTGGACCATTTTGGATCATTTTCTACAGAATAAAGTATGTAACTGCTCGGCTTTCTAAATTCTCAGGTTTCCAAATGCTCAGTCAGGTGCCTGACCAGAAGCCCCTAGCATCCATTCAGATGCAGGGTGTATTCAAGTCCTCCCAGGATTCCTGTCCCACAAGCCTAGGATTTTGAACTCCTCTGTTCAAATTTAGGCCTGAGAAATACAAACAAAAACGTCTGATGCATTTCTGGGAACGAGAAGAATAAGGATTTTGTAAGGAAGGCTCAACTGTCAAGTGAAATTACAGCCACATAGCAAAACCAGGTATCAAATTCGATAGCAAAATTAAAAGACTATCAACTTGGGATGCTAAGTATCAGGTTAAAGAAACCTTACCCAAACATAAAAGACTGTTTTCCAGAACCAACGAGCTCAAGGTGGCTTCCACGCTTTCACACAACTTGCAGCTAAGCTGTAGAAACTTGTTGGTGAAGGATGCTGTGGAGTCTAAAAAGCAATATCATTTCACATAAAGCCCCTCCAATACTGCCTCTGGTCCAGATAATCCCAACATTAAATGCCACTGGACAGGAATAAACTTTGAGGGAGAAGACCTGCATCTTCCCCAGTTCCTACAGCGCTCTCTCGGCTGTGCTGTTACAGCACTGAGTGACACAGATTTCTGATTTGACCCAGGTCTGCTGGTCTTATATTCTCATGCTTTGCTTCTGAATTTAATAGGACATTAAATGGAAAAAAAAAGCTTGTCAGCTCATGAGCAGTATGAGCCATTCCTACCTGGATTTTCAATCTTCAGTTTTATGAGCAAATCCATCTCCATAACTGAAAAAAATATTTGGGGGACTCAAACTTTAATAAAACCTAGGTGAAATATTTAAGTGATTAAGATGAAATTTCAAAACAGCACCCCCAGGGCTAAGAGCACTGATCCAGCTAATCACATGCTGATTAAATCTTTTTAAAAGCTTTGGAATTTACCCTCCCCTCTTCAGTTCCAAACTGACAAAGATTTTGCTTTTGTAAAAATATAAAATAATAATCACTTGCAACAATGCAGAACTGGACAAAGATATTTACTACTTAACATGAACACCAAGACAGAAACCTAATGCATTCCTGCTCACCTGTCAATCTCTGCAAAACACGTTACTAAATCAACATAGAATTTAATGATTCGCTGCTGATTTGTATTAGAGATAGTCTTGGACACTATGTATCAGAAATAAGAGAAGAGAAATTCCTGAAACACCATACAACTTATTTCTCCTTTTTTTTTTTTTTTTCAAAAAATACCTGTCCTTTGATAGAAAAATTGGGAAAGAGGGAAACCAAAATCAACTAGGGAATCTGTAAATAGAAAAACATTTCAATGTCTTTTCTGTTACAAACAGTACATTTAGTAGAGCTTAGTAACCGCTGCTTCCTTTCCACTGCTGGAGGCTTAAGCCATTCAGCTATTAATCACATGAAAGCAGATATTAAGGAATATTAATCCATACCAGCTGTTATATCTTTTACTATGCTATTATTAGAGATTAATCTTTATGGAACAAGGCTGCCTTTCCATGCCATTTCCAAGAGGACATCATACAAGCTGATATTGGTCTACAACTCATCTTCATAAAGGTGCTGAAGAAAGCAAATGATGACTACGCATTGAAATTACATTCAACATCACCCTTCAAATCTCCGCAATTATGTTCAGAAGAGAAACCTTTATTGTAAACACTTGATTAGTTAATTTGTATTGTGACTGTTTAAAAAATGCTTATAACCTGCTGTTTACATTAAAAGAAAAAGGATGTGTTTTTCATATTGTGTTCTCTTATAGAAAGGTCGAGGCCGTGTAACTTCCAATCTTCAGTATCAGGGAATGCATCCAGTTAAAAACACCTAATAAGATCTGGTCGATGGAGCCTTAATGAGCAATATTTCAGATTGGAACAGAATTTTACCAAAATAGAATCACCACTGAGCACAGTATTTGTTAATGAAGTATAAAGACCCTGTTACGTAAGCCAGGTTTTAGAGGAGCAATTGCTTTTACTGGCCTTACAGAATCCAGAACCTGTCAGATCACATATGGGTGGAATACTATTAAAATCACAAAAAAGGATCACACTGTTCCAAAAAAGTAAAACAACTGGCAGAAAAGGCCAGCATTATTTATTAAAGATTATGAGATTACCATTAAAAATAAGCTTCTAGTCAGTTTCTTGACTTTTGGACGAGACTGTATCAGCCGCAGGAGGGGTATCAGTTGTCATAGTTACAGAAAATCTACATTCTCTGTACTTGCAGTCTCCTAGTTTTGTTAAATGCAAAATTCTTCTCTAATTATGTTGCAATTCTTCATCAGCATACATTTGGTTTTCACTCAGCTCGATCTAAGATTGATTACCAGTGTATTAGCTTCATAACAGAAGCTTTCCCAACCCACCCTGCTAATACCTGTCTACGGGACTTCTCCCGTCTCCAAATACATGGATATACGGCCAACCCTAGAATGACACTTCTGCTGCTTTATACCGATAATTTACCTGCTAATAACTGACAAAAGTAGCTGGCAGACAGAGGTATTCACAAGACAAAAGATAATGTACATATTAGGAGGTAAAAATGGTGTCCAAAGGTAAGCCTTTAAGCAGTTTATCTGGTTGCTTGCTTTTTATCTAAATTAACAGGGTTGGGGTTATTTTTTCTTGTTTCTTACCTTCCCCCGACCCTGAGCTAGCTCCGAAATCACAAAGGGTAATATATGAGAACAATCAGCCATTTGTGCAGTTAATTAGGAGTCACAGAGTTAGCCACTTTTATCACATATATGAATCTATGTAATATCCTTCCCTTCAGCCTTTCCACAGCTGTGAAAGGCTGTTGTAGTGAATCCTTGTGCGATACACACCGTGAATGGACTTCAACAACCCTCCGTTACAGTTCTCTGATTCACGTATTAGCAAACGACTTTGAAAAACATCTCTTCTTGAGTAAGCCAAATCAGTTTAAAATTTTGGTCAGTATTTCCTCAATTTTCCCCAATCCTGGAAAAGCTATATAAATAGGAGTAAAATGTGCTCTTGCACCTTCTCTGTATGTGGACGTCTGCTGTTTTGCAAGCTGCATTCCAGGAATGAATGGCTTTCTTCTGCATGCTATTTGCTGCTGCTGATTTCCCCTTTTACTGCTTGTTTGCCTCTCATATATTCTGACTCTTTGTTTCCAGTCCTTTGGATGGCCAAGGTTTGGATTATTTTTCATTTTTAAAAGTGAGTATCTTCATTGCAGGCATCTCCACCAAGACAACATTGCTGTCTGAGGAGGGTGTGCATGATTAATCCCTACATCGACAATTAGTTAATTGGAGGCTGAGAGCAGGGGATGTATGGTGGGGGAACACTATATCAGTTTTCAGGGGGAGTGGGAGGGGAAGTTAATTTTAAGCAGCTCCAGTTTTTCTAATTTTTCCATTACTGTAGAACTCAGAAGTGGCATCAGAAAGCGGGACACACAAAACCAAAACCTCTTTTCTGTGAAGTGGACAAGGCACATAGCAGAAAGGGCAACAGGGAAAGTGAGTTGCCCAGGTTTGTAAAGTAGGGCGGATGGCACAGCTAGTAACAAAACACAGAATGTCTGCTGCAGTGCCAGTCATGGTTCCGTCATTATCACGGGCTCCAGTCAAGCATTAGTGAACATTTTAAATATAACAGCCCTTAAAACTGAAGGCTTTGCTCATATGCAATATGAAAAAGCACAGTTCTCCTGCTGTTCCCTTTATCAGCTCTTATAACCCCTGCAATCATAAGCTGTAAAGCTGCATTGGCTCAGCAGTTTTATCTGTATAAACCTCCTCACTCCTTCTAGCTATAGACTCCTGTAACAGGTTATTAAGATGCCGCATTTCAGAGCAGCACCTCTATATATATTATTTATATGCTATTCAAATTAAAAAAGGGGATGAAAGGTGTTAGGTGTGCACACAGCTCTTATGTGCTGGACACCAGCCCAAGCCTACCACGACACTTGCAGCTCATCATACATTCACTTATCTTGCTGGAGAGTCTGCAGATGCTCTAAGTTGGGGGTTTTACTCAGCATTTGCCCAGACATACAGATGTTTGTGATATATGATTGAACAGTTGGACTCAATGGTCCGGTGGGTCTCTTCCAACCTGGTTATTCTATGATATGCACATCCCTAGTAAGTAACAACTATCATCAGTTTTTAAAATTTGCCAAACTTTTGAGCTCAAACAGGCAA
Organism: Coccyzus lansbergi; assembly: GCA_033558105.1. Classification (NCBI taxonomy): domain Eukaryota; kingdom Metazoa; phylum Chordata; class Aves; order Cuculiformes; family Coccyzidae; genus Coccyzus; species Coccyzus lansbergi. The sequence goes on from JAUMJK010000910.1 coordinate 65,104, forward strand.
AGAATATAAAAATAACTGCCACAAAGCCCATGACATCCTCACTGCTGGAAGCCATCATGACATAGCAGATGTACATAGGCAGCATTTTTGTTAGCGGAACACAAGGCTTTAACAGCTATGCAGTGCAGAGAGCCTTGTGTCCGATTCCATGCCTCCAGCCTATCTTGAACAGTGAGGCTCTGTGACTTTGTGGTAACCTTTCCTTCATGCTACGGATAACATTACTCGCTGTATGCACAAACCATCTGCTTCTCCTGGATGTCTGCAATGTGTTGACTTGTAGAGAGGGGCTTAGTGTGATGCTGCACGCCTCGCTCTGCTGGGTGACTCAGACCTGCAGAATATAGACTCAACTCCTTGCAAACAACTCCTGACAACACAGAGATTCCTAAAAGCTATACCTTACAATATCTGTATTTAGAAGATACTTACAGGCTGTCAAGAAAACTGTCACAGAAGTGCTGAGCAGAACCATTTAGTCCTGTATTTCAAATTGCATAAATCCGCTACTATACTGATACTTCTTTGGATGGTGTGTCCAGCAAAACAAAAGCCTTATAATTCATTTGGTCAATAAGGCATCCTGCTTAAAGCGTTAAAGGATTTATTTCCAATTTCTATTCAGATCAGACTGTCTAACACACATTCTATTACAAGATGGTTTTCACCATGCTCTTTATCCAGATTGCCGAAGGACATTAGGACACCAAATCAACATTAAACTGATTCAGTGTTGATTCCACAAGACAGGTCAGGAAAAGGCAGTTCCTTCTAAAACAGCAAATACAAGTAAAAAGGATTTGTTGAAATTAGAAAAATGTATATGCTCAAGTATAGCAGTTTTCCACATCTTTTAAGAACGCTACTACTGCACTGATTCTACTGTGGTTATCACACGTCATTCTATTCTGACAGTCCCTTTCATTAAACAGAAGAGTTCAGGTTGTGCCACTGCCTTTAAGTTTGGGAGCCTGTAGCAGACCACAAGCTACTAAGTACAGCTTTTGTTTGTTGGAAGAGAGGCAACTGATAAGCTGTTGACCCGTTCTCCAGGCACAAATCTGCCTCTATTTTTCTTTAGGGCCATGAAAGTCTATTTGTGATGACAGTTTGATTATTGCCTTGATGTTTTTTGAGCTTTAAGGATGGCACAGAACCCGCTCTGCCGCACTTACAGAAAAAACAGATTATGATATCTAAGTTAGGTTCTTACTTCCATCACCCAACTGACTCCCCAAACTGGAAAAAAACCAGTGTTATCTCTTGAGGCAGCAGCACAACAGCTTAAATGTCTGCACGAAGAGAATCTCTTAATCACAGCAGAAATATTTTGGGGAAAAAAAATTTTGAAACTTCAAAAGGGATGTGTATGAAAATGGTGAAATCATAACTGTAACATTAACTAGTTGTAGATAATGTTCCAAATGAATCCATAAACTAATCTTTTATAAGAGATGGCAATTTGATGGAAATCATAGCTTCTGGACGAATAGTTTAGGAGCAGAAAGTAATCTCTTTTCCTTGTTCGAAGTTCAGTATTACCAAGCACACAAAACGTGCCATGCAGGAGTAACAAGTGCAGCTGAGTTCAGGGGATTTTACACTAATATTTAAGCTTCATTAACAAATGATTATACAGATCAAAACAGTGACTTCAAGGGAGACAAAATCAGTTTTCTGTCTAAAAGAGAAACTCTCTCTGATCTATGAGAATGTATTCATCTTTTCCTCTCTTTACTCTGGTTTGCCTGATCACTTACAGAAACGCAGGACAAGTTATTGGCTTTACTCTGAAGCTCTAATAATCTTTCCACCTTTGTAATCCATGAAAGCTTTTCTAATGAATCACTGGGTAATACCTTAAAAAATACACGTTTTTAAAAAGATCCAATATACTTTTATAGCAGTGCTGTTTGATTGCCAAAGTTGTCTAATGTATTTAGATGAAACAGTCTTCACAATATTTTATAAACATTCTAAAAAATTCATTTTTTTAGCCATTACTATCATATCTTGCACCACATTTGACAATCAGGAAGAAGATAGCGATGTGAGCGATAAAGCAATTAAAAATATATTAGTGTCTCTATAAAAGCTTTAAACTGAGTATATCCTTACACAGATAATCAGAGAATTTAAAATCATGGAAGAATTAGAGGCAAACAGAAATAACAAGTAGAGAAGAGCTGTTCCAATAAAATGGTTTTCTCTCCAGAGGACCAGAAAATGAGTTGCAGCAAGTACATCTTAAAGACATTTAGATCAAGTCAATGGAGGCAGTAAGCAGAGATGAAAGGCTTGTTTAGTACTACAAAAGTAATTTGAAGTAATTCCCATTAGTGGGAATGACAGACTAGTGATGGACAGCCAGATAAGCTGCCTCCTTTTTTAATAAACTGAGATGTTTACAAGAAACAGAAGCAAGAGGCAGATAGTTAAATGTGTGCACACCCACACATGGTCCTTTTCACAAACATTATGGGTTTCACATTTTATTTACAGCACACTCTGTTGACGGAGAGGACGATGCCCTCAATCGCAAAGCAGGTAGCAATGGGTGTTCTTGTAAAACTGCTCAGAAAGTAAAACATCATCTTCCCCTAGAGTGTTGCTGTCAAAATCAGGGGAACACATGGAAAGGGAGCAGAGCAGAGCACTGAGCAGAGACACTTGGTTACTTTAATTACCCTTGCTGTTCAGCATTACCACAGTAAAAATCAGGAGACAAAATCATGGGCCGGGATCACACACTGTTACACATTCCTCAGAAAGAAAGTCCATGACACTGGATGTAGGGAAAAATTATTAGAATGGTAGGTGAAATTTCCATTGTAAATCTCTGCACTTAGCTACACCACATGGCATTAACCATTGCCTGACTAGGTTTTCCAGATGTATCCAAAGCACTACACCCCTACAAAGCACACACCTTCAAGACCAATTTCAATCCCCGTTCTCAGCTACGTCACTAGCAAAAGTGACAATCACTAGCAAAACAAGACAATCTCAAGTGCCAGAGCCCCAATTTCCTGCCTCGAGACGTCTTGACTCCCAGAGGTGATCACCACCCCCTGCCTGCATGCTGACAGCCAACCAACAATTTCTCACCACAAGTCACACTCCTGGCCTAAAAATCTATTTTAATCAACTCAAGAAATATAATACAAATAGTCATCAAAATACAACTTTGACTGTGGTCAAGAATAAATACAGCCTGGCCCTCTTCAGACATATTTAACCCAAAGATCCTTTAGATAATGTGCTTAGGAAAGAACTCCTATAAGAGGAATACGATTCCTTGCCACAACCAGTGCAATGAACACGGCTGATGCCTTTGAGACTTAAAAGAGCACAGAGGGAAAGAGAATTGTTCTCATAATGTTACCAGCTATTTAAAAAAAAATAACCGGGAGTGTAGGGAAACGGTCACCAGCTGCTTTCCTCAGAGTGTACCGTCTGGGTAATTGCAGACTTACCCTTTGTGATCCAGATGCTGAGCCCTTAAATGAAGTGCGTTTGAAGGAGCCACTCATCCTCCGTAAGGAACCTGCGAGTTTTCCTCCTCTTCCTTTTTTAGTCCCCTGGCCCTTACCCTCCATAAGGGACCTACTATCCCAGCACCAAAGAAAACTCTGGTTTTAGTCATGTAGTCAGAGCAGTCTTTTCCTGAAGTCAACAACCATTAAGCTACAGCTTATATAAAGAGAGAGACAGATGAATAAACCAAAACCAAAGCCAAATAACGAGACCTCTGTTCTGACATGCACCCCGTCACAAGTGTTACCAGCCAGCGAGACAAGCAGAGAAACAAGGCAAATACACTGAGACAAACTGCTGTCCCCCTCCCTTTTCTCTGCTGACTCTATAATCAGGCTTAATGCACACAGCTTCTGCAAGCTATGGTTTTTAATGGACAGAGATTTAATAAATGGTGATTGAAGGTAAATCTACTTTAGAAGCAGCAGCCCAAAAGGTTTTTATTAGTGCAAAGCACAGGGCAGTCAGATGGAAATTATTTTGGTATCAGTAGAAAGGCACATGGGAAGAGCAGATGGTCCTCAGCACACTCTGGGTTAGAGGTCTGGTGGAATTCTAAAGGGGATCTGCTGAGAGTCAGGGGGCACACAGAGCACCTTCAAGATCCGTGGCAGCCTGGTCCCTGGGAAGAGTAGGATGCATCCATTTCAAAGTACACAATGGAATATACTATGTGAGACATCAGCACCTGTCTATCCTTATAGACACTGCACCATAGAAATTTAACCTCTGTGGCCGAGGAAGGATCTACGGGTCAAAGGCCCAACCACAATGTTATTTTAAAAATGTGAATAGTTTGGTTAAAGATCACTGCAGTTGTTTCAGCCTATAGAAAATCCAGAATGCTTTTACTGTTTGTAGTCAGCACTATCCTACGACACCGCATCCGAGATTCTCTGGTGCTAGTTTTAGGGTGAAACAAAAAAGTGATAGATTTAAAGCTTTGATCCATAGTTCATCACATCAGCTGAAATGTTTCCATTCATCTTGGCAGTCAGAATAAATATTGAAAACAGTCTTGCATAATCCAATGAACTTTACTGGAGTAAAATGGGCTTATACTTCTATAAAGACTTAAATGTAAAAGGCATGTAGGATTAGGTCTTCCTTCACTTTGCATTTAATATGAGTATTAAACCAAACAAGTTTTTTTCACAGGCAATCGATTATAAAACAAAAACTAAAAGCGCTTTTTCATTTTTTTAATGGGGTATCTTAAAAGAACATTTTTGGTCATAAAGGTATGTTGGTGTAGTTTGACATTTCTGATACGGCAAGAAAATCAGTGACAGTCATGTGCTTAACTAAAAAAAAATAAATCCTACATCCCTTTAAGGGTATTCATTAATTAGGCTAATAACAGGGGTTGCTGGTATTGTACCCCATGCTGCATAAACCTTTTCCAAAAAGGCTTATTCCAAGACAATCAGAATTAGTCACCTTGCGCTTGCTAACTAAACATCTAGACAAGTCTCCCCAGAAGCAAATCCATCTTCTACTCTTATTTCCTACATAAGAGCATCAGCATATGCAACAACTGCCTCAAATCACTACAGTGTTGAAAACTATTATGATTTTGAAGTCTTTAAACTCCTACTGTTTGGTTATACTGGCTTCTCGGTCATCTAGTGACAGCACCACACTTGCCTTTCCTCAATACCTCACACTGAATATCTTCCCCATCCACATCCGCACGTTCAGATGGTCAAGAATCACGCAGATCACAGCAGCAGCACATTTTACTCTTACGTCATGAACAGAAAGCTATGAAACAACTGACAGATCTCATTACTGACCAAAAGAAACCAAATGCTCCCCTACAACACCATAGTCCATTATAAAGTCTATCGCTTTTTAGAAAAAAACCATCACTTTCTTCCTCTGAGATTTGCATAGCTTTCTTCCCTCTTTTACCAAGAACTAAAGAATTAGATGATAATTTTTTTCATAGAATGGTTTGGATTGGTTGTTTTTTGGTTTGTTTTTTGGTGTTTTTTTTTTTTTTTTTTGAGTGCTACTCCACTAGCACTACAAGTACTTCAAGTTTTGTTGCACTTAAAAACAAAGATAGGAAGGGATGGAGGAAGGAAGGAACAGAGAACCTAATGACAGTAAATACAGCATTTAACAACATAAGTGTGGAACAGGCAGTGATAACTCTCCCTAGTGGGGTAAAACAACTCAGTACCAAGCAGAGAGAAAAGTATTGAGATCCAGATCAGAGAGACGCTGAGGGATCAATAATTACACAAACATCAAATAACTGGTTTTATCACAAGCTTGACTACACTTTGTGCCATTCACCTTCCAAACAATTGGTCTTTCTTTTCTTTTTCAATAAAACCTATCCTTGGACACTCGATGACATTAAGTGCAAATTAAAGAGCTGTTTATACATGCTGTATCCAGGGCTATAATTCATAGCCTTATAATTAACATGAACGAGAGCTAAATGATGAGTAAATTTATGGAGTCATGCAGAGGAATAGAAATCAAACCAGTTAAGCAAAAAATTCCAAATTTTTTTCAGTGCTGGTTACCTACCATGAGAATGAGCACACCGTAGGCTGTTGGGGACTGCTGTCTCCTGGGTGAAGGAAGTTGACTTCTTTTTCTGTAAGCTACATATCCTCAAAGCAATGCCGTAATAACCTAGGCAAAAGCATATTTGGATTAAAAATGTAACAGTTTACAAAACAAAACACTGACAGTACCCGACAGGCAGGTGACATCTATAGAAAATAAATTCCATTTGGTCAATTCCACACTTCAAAAAAACAAAAGGCAGACTGTAGGCCACTTTGTGGTCTGTTTATCCATTCCAAGAATGTTTGTTACTTAGCAACTGTCCCCTCTCTCCTTCTCTTGCAAGAAAAAAAGCAGGTTTAAAGTGAAATTAAGCTGATCATGAGACATGTGGACAGAAGAGAAAGGGTAAAGAAATAATCTCTGCTTGTGCCAGTGGGCTTGTAACTGGTGCTTGTGTTACTGCCCTCATACATCCAAAATAGTCTGTACTGATCACATAAACAAGAACATGCACCACCTAGGGAGTAGGATCTGCAGAAATCCACCAGGTCTCTTTGTCACCTCACCCTTGGGGACAGATTCAGCCTCCCCATATTCATAAAACCATAGAAATAAATACAGTTAGAATGACCTTCGAGGCTCACCTAGTCTGTCCCCCTGTTCAAAGGGGAGAAAACCTACAAGTTGGATCAAGTGGTTGCAGGTTTTGTCCAGCTGAATGCTGAAAACCTCCAAGGACAGTGTTTCCAGCCTCTCTGGTAAACCTGCTCCAGTACTCAACCATTCCCAATTGTGAGGAACTTATATCCTATATCTTTTTGGAATTTCCCTTGCTGCAACTTTCAGCCATTGTTTCTTCCTTCTGCACCTCTGAGAAGAATTTGTCTCCATCTTCTCTGCATTTTACTTAGGGGAAGACTGCAGCCGATTTCTTCCTTAGCCGCCTCCTCTCCAGGCTGAACAAGCCCAGCTTTTCCAGCCCATCTTTTCATCACCCGGATGGTGCCCAGATGAGAAATTTTTCAATCTCTCTCCTGTACCAAGGGGCTCCCCCAGTGAGGACAGTCCTCCAGATGCCATCTCATTAGTGCTAAGCAGAGGGAATGAACATTTCCCTTTTCCTAACACAGCTCAACACTCAGCCCTCATCACTACTAGGGCACACTGCTGACTCATCTTCAATTTGCTCTTCACTGGGATTCCAGGCCATAATGCGTGGGCTTTGATTTACCTTAGTAAAATGTTATTAAATTTGTGTTGGTTGATTCCTCCAGCTTGTTGGAGGAACACACACACCCCCACCCTCTCCTTGGTATTGCTGTAAATCTCCTGTGAGTGCACTCTATCTCATTTTCCAGGAACGTCAGCCCTTTATGTATCACAGCATTATAACTAGAGAGATATATTCATTATGAAAATTAAAAATGGAAAAAAGTGTCCATCTCAGCAGTTTAGAATTACTGCGCTGGATTGAAGCACAGTGGGATAACTTGGAGTCTGAATTTGAGATGGAGAGGGTGTCTTATATCCCTGCTATCTTACTACAGCAGCCTTAGAGACATCAAAAGAACAGTTCTACAACAGGCAGAAGTGCCTTTAAACAAGAGCTGAGACAGCTGAAGATTTCTTGCACAGACAGGGTTAGTTTTCAGCTGTTGAACAATTTTCCACGTAGCTCTGTGATCACTAGTACTAAAGTGGAGCAGCCCGTGCTTGGAGAGGGCTCAATTCATAGAATCATAGAATCACCAGGTTGGAAGAGACCCATCGGATCGAGTCCAACCATTCCTATCAAAATTGTATTCCTATCAAATTGTATCATGGAGCATCACTATGAGTTTTTCTCTTGCAGCTCCGTGGCTCATTTACCCTAAGTAGCCTCTGAGGTACCTTGAAGGCTGCTCGTGCAAGCAGAGAGCGCTTTTGGAGGGTTTGGAAGCATGTTGGGACACGCAGCAATTTAAAGCGCAGGTAGCTTCCATCTGAGCAAGCAGGTATGTCACATTAGAAAAGGAAATAAAGAATGCGTGATGCCCCAGAAAGCAGTGTTGGGAGAGCATTTTTTCAGCTCCCAACTTGACCGGGCTGCCCATTTCCTTATCCATTAATTACATGTGTACTGTTAGTAGCAGATATGCATTACATTAGATAATGCCTTCCATGAAAAGGATAACAGACCCGTACTTTGCACATCAGTATCATTTTCTGCTCAGGCTCTCTATTTTTCTATAAGGATTAACCAGATAGCTAATAACAGAAATGAAACTCATCATTTTACAGATAAAGAAAAGTATAATTGGTAAAGGTTCTAATATTGATAAGAAACTCATTAATTCTGATTGCTTGGTTAGAGACAGCGCCTGACCTATTTCTGAAAAATGCCGAACAAGCAGCAGCTTCTGCGATGGCAAATGGGAGCTGCCAGAATTCTTCAACTCAGATTCTTTTTGCCTCAAGTGGCTCCTCAAAAACTGAAGCAGATGAAGGAATTTAAGACTATCTGAATTAATCTCAGCCATCATTTATAAAGATCTAGACTATCATTAATGAAAAATCAGGCTGCAATGGTGTATCATATGCCCCATCCCCATGCATAGCGATGCCTGTTGGCTACTGATATGATTAGAGAGTTTGTGCTATCTTACTGCTGCTCTCGAAGAGGAAGAGCTGAAAACAGCACTGTGGATCCCTTCACTACTGCATCGCATTCCCTGTTTCCAACCACACTGAAAGAGCTGGCAGCACATTTATCCTAAATAAACCACCAGCCAACGCCTGCAACTGGTGACAAAAACCCACCCTGCTCCCTGCCTGGGCAAACAAGGTCTGAGCAGCATCTGCGCTGGACTCTTGTATTCAACGTACCAAACACTGAAAGAAGGCTTCCTACTGTGTTTTATCTTTCCCAAGACAGAGGAAGAAAGTGCTCCTTGGGAGATAAATGATTGCTACCAGTTCTGAAAAGGAGGTAAGGATAGACACATCAGTTCTTATTCACAGCATTAAGTTCCATTGTGAAATTCCAACTATATAATTGCTGGTGCTACATTCATTTGGTATCTTCAAGGGTAAAAATACTTCTTAGCCCACCTCTTGGCAACCTGGTTCTTATTCACAAGAAACTTTTCTTAGCATCACGAGCTCCATCTGGTGGAAATTCTGCAAAATATTTTTTCTTGAAAGGAAAGCACAAGATTTTCTAACAGTTTTGTTTGTCCTCCCCTTTAGAAATGTAAACATTGAAATGTCCAATATTTAATTCCTTTTATATTATAAGAAATTGTGAGAAAGGTCAAATGATGAAATTCCCATCTTTATCTTGCAATTAATTGTCCAGAAGAGGTTTTAAAACCTCTCTGTAAGAAAAGGAATTTAATTGGCTGATAACATTTCCTAAACCGTTAAGCACTGGTGTTGTACATAATCATTCTGGCTTTGATTGTGAAAATTGCTTTTCAAATGAGAAAAATAAAACACATGAACAACTTTGGACCAGTTAGGAATAGTGGCAACAAAAACCTAGAGAAGACCTAGCAATGTGCACATTTTGATGTGGGGAGACAATATGAAGTACAAGTTATCTGTAAGACAAAAGAAAACAAAGTGTAGAATAGGTTTAGAAGCAAAGTAAGGAACTGAGAATCAGATAAACTCCTCCTGGCCCTCATTTGCTGTGGGACCATGTGTGAGTTCCCCTGTATCTTTAATACCTTGTTTTCTCTACCTGAACAAAAGGAGCAATCACATAAACATATGCAAAGACTCTTAATTCTCTAATGTTTGTAAAATCATTTGGAGTCCTCAGGCAGATGCAAGCACGGCTATTGTTTGTAAAGTGTTGCGCAAATAATCCCCACATTTTCACAATAACATTATCAACTGCGTTGCCAAACTCACAGTTCTTCACAGTAACAAGTTCAAAAATATTTTTGCTGACAATCTTTGCAGAAGAACATGGCAAACCCCATAACAATTGATTTTCTGAGGACTGCCAACAGGAGCTACTGTAATGCTCACGCTAGAGAAAGACAACACCAGACGCTCTCACTCACAGGCTGCCAGGAACACCTCATCCCTTTTACTGTTGATTATGACATTAGCTCCATGGAAAATGGTAATGTGTGCCAAGTTAATTATTAGAAACAAAACACAGCAACAGCCTGCTACTCTACCAGCAACATCTAGACACAGCAGCCATCACTCCTGCCTTGCCCTCTAATGGTGAGAGGCAAATGAAAGTTAGCTGTGACAGACTCATCACCCAGGTCTCCACCCCGAAAAAGTAATACAGAGAATTCATCTTTACCAACTCCTTCAGCTGCAGGTTGTCTGTTTCTGCCAAGAACCTCTCTCAGAAATTTATTCCAGCTGACCAACTCATGTCACATCAATCTCCAGAAACCTGACAGGTGACGGTGATTTTGCTTTGCCAGCTCCTAAATTTCAACAAGTGACACTGATAAGGGGATACACAACAAGGACTTCTCCTTTTTCCTCTTTCATAGCCAATCTCCTAACAGTTTTGTAGTCAGGATCACATGGTTTAGTCATCTCTTTCCTGACAATAAAGTCTCAGAGACACCAATAAAGACAAAAATTGCTCCAAAACACACATGCTAGAGTCAAATGAGCAAATCAAGATGATCAAAAACTACAGTCCCACCTGACCTTGCAGTAATAAGATCACATCAAGATTAATCTATGTCATAGATTAAGCCCACTGAAGTACACTAATCTTTCTGCAGTCAGCTAAGACTATATGTTTATTCACTAAGCCGGGAAAAACTCCAGAGTGTAAAATGTCTGTGTGCCATAACAGACCATCTAGACTGCAGCTACGTGAACTTTTAGTGCACTTACTGCTGCACCACTGACCTTAAGGTGGCTTCAGAAAGGAAAAGCTCTTTAAACAGTACTTTTAAACTATACTGTGGGAGTACTATTATATTAAAAGGCTCTTACAGACTCTACTAAATCACATTTGCGCAGTCAACTTTTTGTCTGAGTAGAACAGCACAGACAGCTTCCAGAAGATAAATTCTGCACATCAGCTCCGAGTTGTCTTGCAGGCAGCAGAACTGCCTTCCTTCAGCTGACAGAGAAGTACTCTAGTCAGACTGCTAGCAACAGGGAGATTTAAGCTGTGGCAGCTCTGTGAAGTTGCAGCATAAAGTATGTGTTTCTCTGGTCGTGAACACAGCAGCTGGTGACTGCTTAACCGCAAACATCCCAGCCCACTTCTGTCCTGCCATCAGCCCCTTTACACAGCAAACACAGAACTCCACACTACAAAACGGATGTTTGTTCCCCTCCGAGTACCATCAAACTGCTACTTGGCCAACCACTGAGAGTCCATCTGCATCTGGGGAATAAGGCACCTCTGGGGGCATCTGGGGGTAGGAAGCTCCTCTCTTGCGCATACATTACACTTCTTCTCTAGAAAGCGTATTTACCACTCTGTGCATCTTTGGGAGGTGTCCATTCTGCCATTTCAGTCCATTCTGCTCACAATCCTTTTGTACATTTCCTCATGTCCTCCACCACTACTAATTAATCATAGAATCATAGAATCACCAGGTTGGAAGAGACCCATCAGATCATTGAGTCCAACCATTCCTATCAAACACTAAACCATGTCCAATTAAGATGTATTTCAGGATCTCTATTTTGAATTTTTGTCAAAATATCAACACCTAACTGAAAGAGAGGTACTAGGGGAATCTACAGAAATAAATCATGCTTTGGCAGTGTTTCCTTGCTGGCCTCTGTTTTTTTTCTCTGCTCTACTCATCACAGCCCAGTGTCTCCAGGTAACATATTTTAAGACTAGATAGTGAACTGAGTGTAAATTCATAAATCTTAAATGTAGTTCAAGACTAATTTGACAGAAGATGAAGAAAACTTCTTGGCTACGGAAGAATTTGTAGCTGCAGTTCACTGAGTAGTTGTATGTTTTGCGCTGTGGGATAGAATATGTGGGTTGGGGTTTTTATGTTCTCAGCAATTACTACAGCTCTCTGGGCAAAATCCTACCCACCACCTACCAGGTGTTGAACTCTCAACATAAAATTTACCATAGTCCAGATACAAAAAGCAGTGCATATTTTAGGACTTAGGGGAGAGTTAAGCACAGACTGGCTTTATGCCAGCCCTCCGCAGCTGAATTCCACCTTTAATGAATTTGATACGAACTAGGCTTTTCCAGGTTGCTGTTAAACTGGAAATCTCTGTTGTGTTGTTTCACTGCAGCCAAAAAGTTCCCAGCATATGCATATTTTAATCATTACTCTGACATTCGCTTTAGTAAGGAATAAGCAGATACAATAGGAACACACCAAAAGGGTAAAATAATGCAGTTATCACACGGTTGTATACCTGTGATGCAAATCCAGTCAAATGTCCATTTAGCTCTTTGCACATGCAGCATTAATCATCTCTTTGTTCTGTGTTTGTACAGTATCAAGCTCAACAGAGTCCATGCCTCAGTTTGTGGGATTGTACCAAAAATAATAAAATCAGTACCACCGTGTGCTTAAGGTTTTTGTTTTTAATCAAATCCATTTGGAAAATAAGTGTATATTACCTTCTTACTATCCATTACTCCCACAAGATTCTGCTAAAACTATTAGTATTAAAAGGAAAAAACACACTTAAGGCAGTATTATTTTTGCATCCATTAACAGGATGATTATTGCCTAATAAAATCTAGGAAATCGAACACCAAAGGCCTATTTTTTCACAGCACATCTAATTCTAACTATGAATGACAAAAACCCCAAACTAAACAAGGAAGAAATATACTGAGATAGCAACTTGAAATGTTAGTATTTTTTAGATTAAAACATTGCCTCAACAAATGGCTGGACTTGATGATCCAGTGGGTCTCTTCCAACCTGGTTGTTCTATGACTCTATGACAAACTAAAACAGACATAGTCACAATAGTCTTAAGTTTCATTGTTGCCATCGAGGTTTCTTTGGTTTGGCTGATAAACAGGGAGTTGCTACATCCATATTCACTAGTGCTCCTTGACTGCTATGCACTGATTTAAATCCTGCAAAACTCCCAAGTTCTCCTCTCAGTAACAATGAAGCGTGGGCAGTTACTCATCGGAGCCACTCAAGGCCCAGCTGGTGACTAAACCCACCGCCAAGCCCCATTTCAGCAGCCACATAATCAATACAGACACATGGACAGCTACTGTATTGATTGATTTTGATTTTTTGTTTTGTGTTCATCTCAAAGTAAACGCAACCATATCAGATTGCTGTGTGGTTGGTAAAGTGAGGTGAACTACAAACGTTCAGAAACCTATCGCTTAGCTTCAGGTCAATGAGGACCGAAGAGACAATCAGAACAGTGAAACAAAAATAGCATCAATTAGATAAAATCAGTTAATTTCAAAACTTACCCTTGCATCTTGCATCAGCCATTTTTCATCCATCATTTATTTCTTTTACAGTTCTATTTATCAGCATTGTTTCCTTCTACAGATACAAGTACTAAAGACACCTGAACTTTGATGAAACATTCAACAAGTGCATATCAAAATATTTGTATGTACCTCTGTACTTTTTCCTCCAGCACATTTCAGATGGCTAAGAACATACTTCAGTATTGATTTTGAAGATTTCTTAAAAAAAATCCCTCTCTTTTTTTTAAATACAAGACAGAGAGTGACTTTGCTTAGATAACATATTTGAGGTATAAAACCCCCAAACCATTACTGTATTAAAAGAATAGCTCAGATTTAAACTACTTAAGAGGAATCCAAGTCAAAGTGTCAGAAGATATATCAGAAGAGAGAACTATCAGCTGGGAGAAAAACCCAGGCACCTCCTCTCATCTCACTAAAAGTAGAATCAGCCTTTTTAGCATCCTGCTTTGCAAAAGACCTTTGACGCAAGCAAATGGCCACTCAAACAACGGTAGGAAAGACGGACGCATTTCTTTTCTCAGTACCACCTAGTCTCTCTATTTACTTCACTATTTTCCTTAAAATAGAAAAATGAGAAGCACCTACCTTGTCAGGCTTGAAGAAAGCACCATATCCTTGGTATGTACGTTCATTAGATACAGTAAAATAACATTTACTTTAAAATCAAAGTATTCCCCATGGCTCTTAGCATGCCAGGGCTCTCTTAGCTCTGCTAGAGGATGTGCAAATGTCTACTCAAGGTATTAGAAAAGGCTAATTCTTAATTCCCTCGACTAAGCCTGCTTGCTGCCATGGACTACTACAGAGGCTTTATTCCTATTAGAGACTTACTGGTTGCCCGAGGTGACAGTGCTGTGTCACAGGTAATCGTGAAAGTGATATGGTAAAGGGTTTCTAAAAATTTAGCTTTGAGTAAATAGACCAGCTTCCTAAGTCTGCAGTCTTTTCACCCCCCAAACCAAGCACGTAGTTATATTTTACTTTTCCATTATCAGCTGATAAGCAATAAAGTCACATCACCTTGCCACTCCCAAGCAAAACTGCTACTTGAAAAATGACAGGAGATTGGAGCAGGCTGATACTTCTTCCCAGATGGAAGCAATTATAAGAAGATGAGAAGGCCAGATCATGTCAGAAAAGGGAGTGTTTGAGTTCATTTCTCAGTGTGAGGTGTAGGCCAATTAATCTTTTCTAAACATGTTATGTGGAACCAGGCTGATTACTAAATGACAGAACAAATCCTAGGAGAGGTTAACACCTGTAACTGGCATCTACAGCAGGAACAAGAACAATGGCATTGATAGGAGACCTTGTTCAATGTTCCTTGCTACACTGAGAAGAAACAAATACCTACCAACCTTGCCGTAATGATGATTAAACTCCCATGAAACAGCTGAAAGAGTCATTATTCGGTAAGGCATCATCCAAGGTGTATGCGGACAGACATGGAATTCAATGAAATTTGTGCACAACAGCTTGTCTGTATTTCTGTAACGGAAATTTTGGGTTTTAGATAAATATTGGCAAAAAACTATATGAGACATTTTTGGTTTGGTTTGACTTCTACCATCTTGGAGTATGTTTTTAAGCAAACTACATTATGGTATTTGGCTTCATGTAACACTGAATAACCAGTGCTCACCTGGACTGCTCCATTTCATCACAGGACGTACAGCTGACCACTGTCCTCAGTTGCCTGTGTCAAGTATCTCACACAACATAGTATCTCACTGGCTGAATTGATAGGATGCCTTCTGGAAGCCACAAAAACACAACATGATGTGAGTTACCCATGAAACCAGTCCTGGAGAGAAGCAGCACGTAAATCTTTCCACTTCCTAACTGCACTAATGTGACTTCAAGCTCTTACAAAATGATTTCTTGAACCATTTGCAGGGCTTTACGTTCCTGTTCAAGTTCAAATCTTAATAGGTCATCTAGTCCAAACTTAGCAGTTCTCTGATCTTTCCCCCTCATCCATTCATTACAGACTGAGTAGTTTCTATTTCCATTTTCTACTATACAGTTCAGACAGATTATTTTTGATATTTAAAGAGTCATTAGTCCCTACCTGATGCTTTCAGCCAGTACCTCATTACAAATGAGAAATAATAATTAAAGTATTTCAATTGGATATAATTGCATCACAGATCACAGACAAAAAACTCCACTCAATGCCACACACTGTGTCCTTCTATTTAGACATGTTCCTTTATTTTTTGGTTTACTTCTTTCCTGTGTGTCCAAGCAAGCTTCCCTACATCATTCACACCATCAGGCTCCAGCAGATGGAGGTAGAAAGCCACTTGTTTGGTTTCAATACCAGGGGAGCTAAACTGGCATCTAGTCGATAGACTAGACCACTATTATCAGTGCTAGCTGATAAGAACTTCTCTTGTGCAAATCAAATATCCCTCTCCCATTTGAACTTCCTGAAGCAAAACGATGGACAGCTTCTCCTCTACTCCCCCAGTTTAAATCACTGATCTCATATCAGAATTTTGCTTATCCCTTCTTTGCAAAAACACAGAAAATACAGGCAGACATGGAGAAGGCAAGGTGGCTCTGTACTTCAGTAATTTTTTCTTTTCATGGTCGAGGTCACATTTTACCAGGGATACAAGTTCTCTACTTAAGCAATTAGCAGTCACAGATGTTACTAAGCTGCAAAAACATGGAAGTATGTGAAGTAACACATTTCTTTTAGACCAATCTGGCAGCAAATCAAAAAGAAATAGGTCAGAACACATCTTGCTGGCACCCTAGAATAAGACTCAAGAAAGACACGAAGATTATGTGAGAGAGGATTAATAAACTGAATTTGCAGCGGATCCTGATCTTTCTACGGCAGAATGAAATAAACCTTTCAACGCCAAAGAGGAAGTAATGTGTTCTCCGAAGTTCATGTTCCTTGGCTGCATCCTCAGCTACATTAATCATATTCTTATAACACTGGCTAACTATGTCCCAAAACAATGGCAATATCTAATCTGCTACACCACAGAGCCTTGTATAAAGATCATAAACTGAAAAAAAATTCCTGCTGGAACATTGCCTTTTAAAGTGAGTGTCTGAAAATGGGAACAACCTACATTCAAAAATATTATTTCCCTCTATCTAATGCGAGTTGAGACTGTGTAATAGGGCCAATCAGGTAACATGATCCAAAAAGACAGGGGAGAAGAACGTTTAAGTTACTGTCTTCCTCATCTGCAAGGACAGTTTGCCTTCTGTCTGCTGTAAACAGACCCTTCTGCGGGCTGCACAGCTTCCTGGTGTTCCAAGCAGAATGCAGTCAGAGCACACCTAACCCCTCAGCACAGTCAGGCAGGTACACTAGCACAGAGCCAATCAGACAAAGGAAAATGTGCGTTCTCTGTCTGGAAAGGCTCTTCCAAAGGGACAGCTTCCCCTTGCCAATCCTTTTCTGCTGTCAACAGAGGGATCACATGCTTTAGAAAGGCTGATCTTGCAAGCATTTTCAGCTATGTGACATCTTTACTGGAGAAGGAGTGGGTGACGATTCCAAGATGTCTTGAGGAGTCTCAAGGGGGGCTTAAGCAATTACTAAGGCATTTTGCATAAGCTTTGAAAGCAATTTCTGATACTGTGGCCCCTACTGCAGCAAGGCAGCTAGGCCGCCTGAAACAGCTGACACAATAAATAAGGACATGGCCAATGCATTGTTAGTGCCTCTTCCTCCCCAAGAGCATCTTCCAAGTCACCTGACTAGCACAGTTGCGGAGCAGCTCCCATCATGAGCACAGTTCAGTGATTCAGATAAGTCGATATGATGGGATGCTTGTCCTCATTCCAGCTAGCAGACAGCCCCTGACTCAACTCAACAGTACAAAGTAGAAAGGAAAAAATAGCTCTACCTCCTACACATTAATTAGCATTCAAATCTCCACAGTGCACCTCTTTTGACATCTCTGCAGGTCCTAATCCATTTTAGGAACTAATTAAAGTTATGAGGAAAGATTTTCACCCATACATTAGCACATTTAACCACAGTAAAGGGGCCTGAGAAGCCTGAAGTCAGGTAGAGCACAACATGGTGGCAGGTTCCATTGGATCCCAGGGACAGTTCAGACATGAGATCTGCAAGGGCTAGGCCCACAGGGCACAATGTTACTGACCTACATCAGGTATGAGAAACCACCTGTATACCTGTAAATCCTCCTAGCTGCTTGAGCTGTCTAGAATCACAGAAGCGGAAAAGTAATTTAACCCCCTTGCTAAGTTGTGAGTCTTGTGCTCTGCTTCTTACAGTACATCAGAGTATGGGCCAAAACTGACATTCTAAAAAAAAAAAGAAAGATTATTAATTAGCCAATTCTTAAAAAAATAAGAGAAAGAAAGAAAATACTGGCAGTTGGAGATTCCCAAGCTGACACGTTTGTTCAACAATGCTAAACAGTAAAGAGTTTTTCCTGTGTCTATTACTGGAATTACTAAAAGTAGAACAAGAGTGGGGAAAAAAGCATCCTCATTTGAAGTGGTTAGTCTCATTGTTTTATGATTTCAGCTACACAGCTAGCTAACTGATGATTTTAGCCATCAGCTGGGCCTTAAATGGGATATTATGAATGCAGGCAGGCCCACTTACATAGCGGAAACAGACTTTTGCCCCTTTTTGTACACAGCTTGTAATCAAGAAATGAACAGATTACTGTGTGCGAAGTCTGGTTCTCCTGATCCTAACGTGATGTCAGCGCCAAAACCAACATTTCCTTCATTCAAATCCCTTAAACGGTGGCCTACTTTGCGTATTTAAATTCAGAACTAAAAAGCTAGAATAAACACAGAAGTACCGTACAGTAGCATTGTGCAGATGAGGATCTTTGTTCCTACTGGGATAGGTGGGGTTTTGTACTTTAATTGCTCTGTTGAGAAGCTGAGATGAGTCACCGTCTCTCCTCCTTCCTACATTTCTGCCTACCCTGTACTATAGCAACAGGCATGCGTATGAGAGGACCATGAGTGTAGTAAAAGAAACCCACAGAGTCCCCACAGAGATACCAAAGCAGATGGCAATATTTCTAATCTTGATTTAGAATGACAATACATAAGAAGTTCAATGGCTAATAACAATGCTAAGAAAGAAAACAGATAATACTAATGAACTCCTGAGAATCCAGATTTGAAACTAAACAGAAGTACCCCAGCTAATCACTTCTGAGTGCTGGCACTTCAACAGTTATTTGATAGCCAAGGCAGAATTAATAATAAGCCAGAATTATTCTTTTTAATTAATCAGTTGGGAGGGGGAAGCGGGAAGGGAATGTAAGTTGTCTTTGTGGAATGTTGTCAGATGAGAATTAAAATTCCAGTCTTGACTGAGGCCTCTGCTGGAATGTACAAAACACTGCGTACGTTCCCCTCATGCACATACACATCTTGCATTTTATTTTTCCATGGCATGCTGCTTAAAGGCTCACAGCTGCTTTCTTATTTGGTTTCTCAGTAATTTTAGTAGATAAACACAGCGACACCCAGAGCTGAACTCCTCTGCCCTGGTGCCTTGGCTGAAATAGAAGCTGTGTCACCCAGGAGATACATCTGAAGGTCCATGCTAGGACTAAGAGGAAACTGCTGTATGGAATCATCCTGATGTTTAGTCTGCTGCCTCCACCAAAAGCTTCTCAAATACATCTCTGTCCATGGCAGGGGGCTGGAACTGGATGATCTTTACATTTCCTACCAACCCAAACCATTCTATGATTCTATGCTACTGACGATAGCTTAGCAAATCTTCAGTTGTCAGCAGTGGGACACTGTGAGGCCCGGCAGAGCTCTAATTTCACTTTCAGATGGTAAGATCAGGGCTTATGCTCTAAAACGCCACTGTTAATATTCATCGTCTATCAGAGAGGTGCCCCCACGCATAGCGAGGGAGTGGGACTGAGTCATCTTTAAGGTCCCTTCCAATCCAAACCATTCTGTGATTCTGTGATCTATCACACTGCTGATCGCAGTTGTTATCCAAAGCACTTACCTTTCACAAACAATAGAATATTCTTTCCAGGGATAGTAGAGGAATTGGAGAAGGGAGATGCGATTTTTCTTCCCATGGTAATTTCCCAGAAAATGTAGTCTGAACACCACAGACAAGAAAGGCCTGTAGAGGGGACAAACACCTCTTTTTTTACAAGACTATTCCACAATTCATAACAGATTGATACAAATGTTTTTCTTAATACTAAATAAACAAACTATACAGGTCACTTATTGCAGGCAACCACTTGATAAATCACAAAATAACACCATGAGATAATAGAGTCAGGTACCAATTACTGACTGTTTTTACAGTCAAAGGCAAACTTCCTAGACAAGTATAAATGGAGACTTGAAGCTGGATGTGTTCAAGTATATTTTCAATAGATGCCTCATGATGCAGACAATGCTTTGAAGATATCACTGTACAACTTAATCCCATTTGCTTTGATGAGTGATATTTGCAACTCTGAAAATCCCAATAAATATCTGAAGAAGCTTTGAAAAAATGCATTTATGCATGAAATTCACTCTGCGTTGGGGTCAAAAGAGGATTTTTACCAACTCCATTTGGAGCTAAGTTATTCTGAGGCCTTGGGATGTAATGAGCAGGGAGGGAATCTCATCCTGATCCCGTTCTTTAAGGGCACACATGTCGTGTTATAAATTAGTGTTAAAACTCACATGCTAGAACAGAACTCCCATAGATGAGGGAAATATAGGAGATCAAAATACTGAGCCAGACTGTACATAAACAGCAACTCCTCACACTCTATCAAAGATGATGTTCCTGGAAGCCGCACAGTGCCAGATTCCCCTTGGATGGAAACTTTCCAGAGACTACAAGTGCTGCCCAGTTAGCAAGGGCTGGTGACCCAGGGTCCTGCCCATGTGCCTTATCACCAATTGGAATGAGTCATTAGTCACTAACTTTGATTTTTGTTGGACTCACTGAGGGCGATTAGGCCAACAGTTGAGTTTAAATTTTAACTCGTAGCTGCAAGATGTTGCTTTTCTAAGAGTAGTTCAAGCACACTTCAAATTCCACAATAAAATCTGTTTTCCACGGGATAAGAGTTTCTTCATTCCTGCAGCACTGAGCACATTTGAGAAAGCCCTGTGTTCCAGATGATTGCCACCAAATAACTGCTAAACCCATGAATGAATTCCAGGAGCACAGACACTAATGAAGTCAGTTTTCTAAGGATTCGTATCTTATGGCCTCACTGCTGCATACTAATACACGAGCTCACGATACAGTCTCCTTCTCACACAACTATTTGGTCTTTTCCATCCCATTAGCCTGTTTAGCCTACTTTCAGACACTGTTTCATTGTTAAAGCTAGAGAAAATTAGCCAGGGGAATCTGCAGTAGGCAGACAAACAGTAAGGTTGCATTGGGTCTCCCTGATTTAGCAATCTAGGCTAAAAATAGCCCATCCTCTGCACAGCTATTGTTAAACAGCAGTACTGTTGGGAAAGATCAGGAATAGAAAACTCTTCGAATTCTGGGCATGTCTACTCTTACTCTCTGAATATAGAAATCAGAGTAAATTCTTTTCTGTGGCCAAACTCCAGTCAGCCTAGGAAAATACAGGATTCCCTGGATCTTACGCTGCATAGTGACAACAGAACATTGCCTGAGTCGCTGAGAGAACAGTCCCTAAGCCTACCTCCCCAAACACAAACAGGCCCACACGTTTATTTGGAGAGTTAATATTAAACATTTCTGACCTTGGTTACTGGGGCAGCCTGTGGTTCCTGAACACGCCACGGAGAAAGGTGAGCTGCTTCACCGAACAACAAAATGGAGTGATGAGCCTCTCCTGTTCAGGTTCCATTTGGACGTTTCCATCTAGACTGTAAAAAAAATAATAAAGTTAGGTAAAGGGTAAGATTTAAGTGTCAAAAAGAACAGTCAGTTGTCTGAGACATACCTACTTACAAATCCAGTACTGCTCCTGAATTATTTTAGACCTCGCTAAAATCATTTTACTTCTCATCATAGTTTCCTTGTTGAATGAGGCAATAGTGTGTTTTTCAAAGATTATTTGTTATCCATAGAATTGTGAACATGCAAGTGGCCAGAGTAAAGTAAACATTATTATTACACCTTCAAGGACAGAAAACTGAGCACATTTGACTGGAAATTTGTACTATATGTAAGCAAATATTTTGTAGCCCACATTTTCACTTTCATCAGTTATTTATTTTTCTTACAGGCCTCAACAAAACTGCTTACCTTTCTCTTGAACAAATCTGATATTTAAAAAGCTGTTTATTTAATAACTTCAAGGGAATATCAAACTACCAATGCTCATCCTTAGAAATCCTTTTTTTCACAACTTGCAAGCTTGATTCTTTGCATTCTCACTACGTGAATACTTGTTCATTACTCAGAAAACAGTAGAAGCCTCTGCAGTTACTTTCAATCAGATCCTTGCAACAACGTGAGGCCTCAGTGAAAAAAAACCCCAAATTAATCCTTATGTACATTAGCAAAAGTGAAGGAAGATTTACGGATTTCAATGAGACCTAGAGTAAGAATGGAAATTTTGCCAAGGACCAAAAGGTCCTTTAACTACACTTTTGGCTACACCTGCTATCCTCATGTCTCACAGCTACATCGTTCAATACATTGATGAATGTCAGGCACATCTGTTTTATTTTTTTTTAAACGAACATAATTGATAACCTCAGACATTCTATTACTCTCTCATGAATATTTAAATGAATGCAACATGCACTTTATTTAATTACAGCAGCACAGAGAACCCACAAAGGAACTAACACACTTATCAAGGTAAGATTATGTGGCAAAGCCCCTTGTTCAGAAATCTATCCAAATTTAATTACTGTCTCAGCTCTATCAAAGCCAAAACTGATGCAAAGTATGAAGCCAAACTTTCCAAGCTGTATAACTAGCTTAAAAATAAAAAAAAATCTTCATTACCATATCTCTATTCTATGTAAAACTGGTCAAATTCTGGCAAATGCTGTCAAGATGCAGCCTGTCCTTCTGTGACACTAAACGTGTTTGGAAAGGAGTCTAAGACAGAACTTTATCTGAGATTTAAAGTGGAAGGAATAATGTCCCATTTTACTATCAGCTGTGAAATTGTGACCTTTCATTATAGTTGGAAGAAACCAATCTTCTCTTTCTGTTGTTTTTTTCATCAGATATTTTCAGCCATGACCGTGAAGAACTTATTCAGCCTCTAAAGCTTCTAGATTGTGAAGTTCACACACAAAACATTATGAAGAGTAAATATTTGCAGTGAAATAAGCACTCAAAGTTTGATCAACACAAATTAACTTATACATGTACTCCCATCAAATTCAGCAGGACCACTTGATTGAGTAAGGACCACTAGGACATAGAAACGTTTGAGTGATCATGTTAAACGAAGTGAGGGACATAGATCAGTGACATCTGGACAATTTTTTCACAGCGTGCAAAATAACAGTCAATCAGAGAGTCCAAAAGCAAAGAATACAAATTGACCTCAAGAGCAGAAGTGAGAGTATAATCTTCTGAAAGTCAGTTCTGAAAGTACCAGAGAACTGCTGTCCTCTAAAGAGTTACAATTTGCTCTGCTGTTTCCTCTATTAGTTCACTGAGCACTTCTGTTGAGTGTTTCAGCCTGACATGCAGTCTGTATCTGAGGGATGATCCAGAGCAGCCCCCACTAACAGACCCGTTTCCACGAAAAGCATAAGACACCATGAAGAGTCAGCAGCCAAGCTTAACAGAGGCCAAACTTCCTGTCTACCAGGCAGAACATTCCAACTGAGTGAAACGTATCACACATCTCCCTTACAGCACAGCACCAACAGACAGCTAGAATAATTTCAGAAGAAGAATACTCTGCAAATATAACATGAAAAAGCCAAGGGAAAACATATTTGTCATGTTCAGCAGCCCCCAGTGGTATGACTTTGGGGGAGCCTAAGTGAAAGTTAAAGTTACTTTTATTCTGCTAAAACCAAAGGCAAAACGTGTGTATGCAAAGTGCTGAAATCTGGCAGACACAGGCCTGCAGCACAGGTGTTCGTATTGTCACACAAAGCCGAACTAAGCAGTTAAGTTCTTTTTACACTCACAATGTAATTCAGTATTTCAGCTTTACAACGGACAGACCAAAATTCTGCGTGCTCCAAAACAAACTTCAGCAGCTAAATCTGCTCTGGCAGCACTGGGAGATGACTTGCCTCAGAACAGCAACAGATACTGCGTGACAAAATAAAGGTCTGGGGACATACAGCCCTCAATTTGTTTGGCTCAGCTGTGTTCAATTTGTCTGCTATTCTAAGAAAAGATGCCATTCCCAAACAGGCGTATACAAACAAGGCTACTCTCGAATGACTATCTCATTTTGTCTGTCCATTTAAGAACGTACAAGGCATTCAATTTTCTCACCATTTTCAAACAATTTTTTTCTATTTATCTAGTCTCACAACTAAGCAACTTCTTTTGTGTGCTGTGGTCATAGAGGCCTGTACTTATCAGAACAAATCCTGACACAGGATACCATTTGTCTATGATTATTTAACATGTTGTGACAGCAGCCCATGCCGTAACGCAGTGGGAATTTACTATCAGACACTTTTGAGGAATAACACAGTGCCACAGTCTCAGGAGGCTCAAAAAGCATTTGTAGAGCAAATCACCCCTCCAAAGAGCAAAGGGCAAAAGCATAACTAATGCACACTTGAGACTCCTGTTCTAGTGCTCTGGTTTAAAGTGCTGAGGGTGTTCCTGCACTTAAGAAATTACTTTTGCTCTCTTCACCCCAGATGCCCCCAAGGCAAACTCTCTCTGCCACCGGCTGATTTGTTACACATTAAAGGAGCTGGTGGCAAAAGGGACAGGGTTGAACACAGCATTTGTCCTGAAAAGCAAGCAAATCCTCTAGTACATAAGAAAGCTACAAAATGAATGTCTCAAAGACACTTCCAGCTCTCTCAAACCCAGTGATTCATGCTCATATGCTGTAACACAGTTTTGCTGGCAGAGGCATTAAAGCGACTGGCTTTATTTTCAGTGTATGGCACATTTGGGCAGTTGCTGATCAGAGAGACACCATGAATGGCAAAAGCAGTCGGGCAGCAGAGTGCACACAATTCTACTCCAGAGTAGAGGAGGAGGGAAGCTGTTCTACATAGTGGGAACAACCTGCTACTTTTCAGATGAAGACTGGAGGAGAGATGCAAAATTGAAGGAGCTAAATGTGGGTACCCGCTCTCCCCATCTCCTCTGCCAAAGGTAGATAGGGCGTCGCTTATTAGAGTCATCCTTTGTTAAAAGATTGAGAACATGTAAATAACTTGGGGGAGGGGGAATTGTTGCCACATTTCAAAGAACAGGGCTGAAATAAAGAATATCATGTTTTAGTGACCAACAGGGTTTCTCATGGTATTGAAATAAAAAGCACACAGACATTAAAGATCCAAGGTGCAGGCTAACTGCTGAACTAATATTTGTAATACGCTGTAAAATACTGCAGTAGTTTTGAAGGAAGGAAAGGGAAAAAAGGACATACACATTCCCCTGCTCCACAATGTCTTTTTCTGGCTAGGTTCACACAGGATACTGAAGCAGAAGGCTCTAATCCAGCATGATAATTCCCATTTATCATGCAGCACAGCCTCTTCTTCAATTTGATTAGAAGGGACATACAAGTACATTACGCTGTCACACAGCCTTTACAGTGAGGCAAAAGCTCTTCACTACTTTTACAAAGTACGGTTTGTGTCTAGTAAACGAAACCCCTCTGTGGAAGGAAAGCATTCCATTCCTTTCTACCCAGCTCAGAGCGTGGGTGGGCTGCAGAGGGAACACACGTTGCAGTTTTTCTCGCACGTTTCCCATTCACCAGAACAGAGGGGGAAATCTTGCCTTTGCGGTTAGAACAGGTGAAGATTTCAGTGCCTGTCCCTGAACCTGTGGGAGGAGAAACATGGGCGAAGGGAAGAAGATACTGTTCTCCTGTCAGGCAAGAAGGGACAGGAGGAAACCCTCCCTTGCCTGCAGGGCAGAACAGAACAGTTTCCTCGGCCTTCCCTCACCCGCAGTAGGAAGGAGGGTCCCCATGCTAGTGGGTACACACAGGGCTCTCTCCCTGCTCCTCCGATACCAAAAATGCCAGCAAATAAAACTCTCTTAAGACTTGTTTTGGAGGTTTAGGAAGCAAGCATCATTTGTCAGGGCTGGGCAACACGAGGCAGTGATCCCCATTGATTGTGTGCAGCCAGACGGGAGCTGGGACAGGAGATTCGCACTGACAGGCACTGGGATCAATCTTCCCAGAAGTCTCATACATGTTCTATTACTTTTCAAGGACTCGTTTTAATGTTGTTCTGAACTCCCCAACAGTTAAAACTCTTGCTAATGGGGAGCTGGCCCCAGCCCTGCCCTTGCCTTGGGGATGGGGAGAGGCCACAAACGGGGCTGCAGGAGAGACACCTGCTCGGCACAGATCAGGCTGAACACAGGGTGTTCTCATCTCTGGAAAACGATCCGTGTCTGGGAAACACGAAAAGAAAACGTGCTGTTAGAGGGACATTCCGTCCAGCTTTCAGAGAGCACAATTACTTAAATGAAACTTTAGCTTCAGTCAAAAGCATTCCACTCCCGCATCCCGGGGCACCTGAGGACACGGCCTGGCTCCCCCTCACTGCTGTGCCCTCCCCGGGGAGCCGAGCGCTGCTTCCCGAGCGCTGCTTCCACCTTCTCCCAATGCAAACAGGAAGGGGTTAAACAGGAGTAAAAAAGATTCTTCTCAAGTATGATTTCTGGTACAGTCTTGAGCCCTCCTCAATCCCCAGCTTTCAGTGACTGGGGTGGCAATATAAAGAGGAGCTTGCTAGATGTGCCAGCGAGGGGAAAACATGTACGAATGTTCTCAAAGATGAAGCAGGCTCTGAACACAGTGAGTTCCACACCTGTAAGAGGGAGGGAACACAGGGGAAAAAAAGGTAGCTAAGAGAAAGATAACACCTTTTTCAAGATGTGCAGAATAAGAGAGTGGGTGCTAGGATTGGCAAGAAACACTCAGTGTTCTGCAAGAATCTTTCTGAATATGGACAATTACAAAGGTAACAGGGGAAAAAAAAAAGGGAACTGAAAATGCCAGGCCAGTTTAGCAAGACAAAACACAAGATGTGTGTCTGCATGTTTATATGTATATAAAGATAAATGAGCTATGCAAGATATTTGGAGCCTGACAAATTGATAAGAAATGGCTGACATTGAACTAAAATCTAGCAAGAGAATGTAATTCCTTACAGTAGTAAAGAACGTGCACAACAGTCTTTGTTCTCCAGGTTTTTGATATCTATAAATAGTTTGCACTGCAGTAACACCAAATTCAAATGTCTCTCTGCTTAACAAAGCTCAGTACTCAATACAGCACAGCATGATGTGCCAGCATGGTTAGAAATGGTGATATTACTATCACGTTGTAGGTGAGGCTGTGGAGTCAGGAATCCTGCTTAGTGTTAGATTTTGCAGTTTTGAGAATGCTAAACATAGGATTCTACAGAAGACCTCAGGTCCAGCTGAAAGCACACATTGCAGGTATAAACTTCAGTGGCACATTTCCTAACTTCAGGTAATAGACATACTGGACAAAATGTGTCTGCAAGCAGAGAGATGAATGGAAATAGTATTTTATACAAACATGCTTATAAAAATGTTTAAGAAGGAAATAGTTTTCACCATTCTGAAAACATTACTCACGAGGCACCATAAGGACACGCTGCTGAATGCAAGAGCTTCATAGCTTTTAAAACTTGGAGCTACTGAAAACACTTGGAAGACTTTTTTGCCACAAATGCTCATTCCCAGCTCCCACAGATAAGATGTGTCATTAGGATTCTGCATTGCAGAGGTTAAGCCTCCAGAGAGCTATGTAGTTGCTATATTTAAAATAGAATTGGATTGGTTTGCTTGCAACTTCTTGTTTCTAGCCTTGTACCTAAAAAAATCTGACTTAAGTCTTATCAAATGTAGCTTCAGTCTTCTTTGGGATTTGGGACAAAGTGAATCGAAGTGAAATATACAACAATATGACAAGCTCAAGCAGATTAGTTTATAGGAAACCCCAGGGGATCTTCAACCAAAAGCATGCTTAAGATACTCAAGGCCTGAAAATTGTTTACTTTTGCACTGCACAGGGACATTGCACAGGCTGATACTACTGAGGGAAAAGAATTCCCATAACAAGCCTCAACTAGTACCTGTCCTGTGAGGAAAACACTTCAGAGTCATGGGCAAATCCTGAATCATAGGCATTAACTCAAGTTGTGTACTTTGCCTAGGCAGTAGCACGGGTAGCGAGATCAACGAGACACAATATGACACCCTCACTGAATATTTCTTAATCTGTTCATATTACAGCTGCTGACAAACAAAAGCATAATACCTAGATGCGATCCTAATTAGGGTTTTCACATGTCCTGTGCCAGGAAGCCCTTGGAGGAACATGCAGATAACCCAATTTTTTTCTAATGTGCTGCTTCTTTCCCACCAACTCCGTATCCCACAGGGGTTAAAAGGGACAGTAACAGAGTTAAAATAGGCACAGGCAAGAGCATGAGACTTAAAAATAGACGAGGAATCCAGGGAGCAAAGAGAGGAAGATGTCTCTGTGACAGGCTGCAACCAGAAGGGCTCGTTTAAGTCAGTGTGGGTTTTGCCAGCGCCCTTTTATTGAGGCAGTATCTCATTTGGAGAGATCAAACTTGGATTTGATCATCAAGTGAATGAAAAGCCAATGTAATGGGGGATAGTGACAGTCACAAACATTTCGTTGTTTATGTGGAGTGCAGGGGCAGATTGATTTCAAGTCTGACTTACGCAAGCAAGCCCGGTAGCTTTTAAATGAAAGTATTAAAACAAGATAGGCTTCTGCCCTGCAGGGATATGAACATCTCCTGTTTTTTAGGAAAAGCAAGGCTGGAGGAAGCCTCACTGGGTTTGAAACCATGAAAGTTATTAATTTACGAATCTTTAGTCTTACTGACACTACAGCAGACTACTTAAGGGCTAAGATAGCACAATGCAGGCTTAGACACAAACACCACCACTACTAACCACGCAGCCGAGTTTGCAGACAACTTGCAGTGAAATTCTTCAGGCTTTTTAACTTCCAACACACAAGTGACTGAATTTAAAAAAAAAAAAAAAAGTGAGCATTAGGTGCTGAAGTAGCAATTCCTCAAACACGTATTTGCATGTGTTGATGTCTCTGAAAGGAAGGCTGTTGAGCTGTTGTGCTGGGAAATAAACATTGCCTAACCCTGAAGAGTAACCACAAGAACAGAAAAACAAGTGTTACCAAAGCTGCCGTCTTCCTCCCACAGAACTAGTTTCTGAATACTGAAATGAAAAGATTACATATCACCTGAGGGTCTAGCTAGTTTCCAAGCAACTTTCTGATACCTATATAAAGCTTCCAGTTCAAAAATCTAGAAATCAGTTCCACCCCATTGCCCTCCACCCCTCCAAAAAGTTTAGGAGTTGCTTCGCAGCTGCTGAATTGGGAAACACCTGTCTCCTGCTTATTTTAGTGGCAAAATCTGTAGCAAGGTGGGAATTTTCCCACACCACAAAGACTATCACTACTGCACTGCTTCCAGCCCCAGAAGTCACAGGCTTCCTGGGAGACAGTAGCCCTTGCAGAATCATAGAACAACCAGGTTGGAAGGGACCCATCAGGTCATCGAGTCCAACCATTCCTATCAAACACTAAACCATGTCCCTCAGGACCTCATCTACCTGTGCAGAGCCATAAGTGTGTGAAATCAGCAGTTTGTGAAGTAAAGGGATAGTAATGAATTGGTCACTTCCATTAGGCACAAATACGGTAACTAAATGCAGTGGAAGAAAAAAGAATAGATGTCTTAGAAGAGACGGTGCTACTGTAGAGCAGCGTAATCTGAATGAACTCACAGACCTAAATGCCTTAACTCGCAATGGGTGAAAAGACCTGGAGACACCAAACCACATGGTATAGTAGAAAAAAGAGAAACTCAGAATTGTTAAGTGGGTCCTTGATGAACATCATTGAAATGTTTTCTAAACAACTTTATCAGAGAATTAAGTAGGCAGTCTTTGTTGATTAATTAGTTGTGGATATCCTGCATAACAGATGCCATGGGATGATAGAACTCCAAGAAGTGTTCCTCTCCTGCCACTGAACCCCAGCCCTGGGTTTTGCACTAGTTTGCATGAAAGGTGCACTTCTACAAATGTTTAACAGACCTAAATTAAACAGAGTTATGACAGAACAGCAAGGGAGGTGTTAAAAAATAAATCGGAGAATTAAGAAAAGGTGATATGGAGCCTATTCCAGATGGCAGGAAATGATAGAGAGGAGACTCATAACAGTTTTTCCACTGAATCCAAAATTGTAGGATTTCCCTGTTCTCAATACTGCATAAGTCACACAGGAAACATTCCTACAAGGTAAACTGCAGTATTTGCTTAAGCAAAATTTACAGTCTGTCTTCTGCAGCCCCTGTCTCTTTAGTATCAAAATATTTTTACTTAGAACATGGAACACACTAGTTAACAGCGTGATGTTTTATTACTCAAATCCTCTCTTGAGACATATTCCATAGGCTTTGTCTGCAAGTTTGCCATTTGTTTACTCCAGCGCATTGCATCTCTTGAAATATATATGAACAGTATGTGTACAGAATACAATGGGCACTTTGTACACTTGAGCTAATCCTTTGGGACCCGAAGGGTTGAGAAAAGGCCCCCTTAGAACCCTGTATCCCTGCTCCATGGTTCATACACATTAAAAATGCTTGTTGTGTTTTTAATTGTGTCATTCATTACTTACAGAATGTCCTCCTCCTAATCTCCATAAAAGATGGAGCAAAGTCACGATATATGCCCTGAAGAATGTAAAAGAGAAATCCAAGGGGTTTTTTTCCTTACATCTTTTCTAGAAACAGATACAGGTTGTCTCTACCAACTGTCTCTACCACTGGAAAAAAAAACCCAAACGATGCAGCTCGGCTCTTTCCCTTACTCTAAAGGCATCTACGCCCTCTTATTTGATCAGATGCTGTCAGACGCTGAGCCTCAACTCCCTCCTGCACAAAGAAAACCACAGCTCACCTGCCCCCTCACTAAGAGTCAGTTGCTGTTAACTGCTTCTGTGTCATCACGTTCACCGCTACCTGATCTGCGGTTTGTCTGGTAAATCCCCTAGCCCAAAGAAAATCTGTTCTTCAAAGATCAGCAACCTTCTCTTTATGGCAATTACTCTCAAATACAAAGGCATCTTCTCCACTTCTGCTGTGAGTTCCAGCCAGAGGATGTATGCTCTGACTCACACACATTAACACTTTTCACCCATACTATAGCATTAAGTGTTTTATTTAATATTTTTGTCATGTAATCACTACAGCGTTTTCATGTGTCATTAAGTATCACCACATTACCCACACAGGATTATTTCTGAAAGGTGTAAGTTACAACATTCAAATACAACAGAATGAAAATAAAATCTAGCTTAGTTATTAAACACAGGTTTCTAATTTAAAAACAAGTGTAGTCATGGCAGTGTGCTAATTAGTGCAACAAGTAATGAAGCCTCTATCCTTATTTTGCCTGTAAAAGATTGCATTGCAAGAACAGTGCAACTGAAAAAATAGGCAGATATAAGAGAAGGACAGAAACACATAAGTGACTGAACAGGACTATATGGTCTTATTTCTCCAATTTTCAGACACAGAATGGCAGTCCCACTGTGGAATAAGCACGTTATTATCAGAAAGGCAGCACCCTTGCTGCTGGAAGCTGTAGGGTAGAGCCCACATCATTCCCCAAAAAGCATCCCACTCGCTGAAGACAGGATTTTTTTTTTTAATCGAGGTCTCTTACAACATGCATTACATCATGTCACTCATTCATTGTGCTTTGTTCAGCACTTGTGCTACGCAAAATCGTCAAGAAATGTTAAACAGTCAGGCTTGCCTTGTGGCGTTTTGCTGTCACCACAGTGGGACAAGCAGTCCCTTGTTCCAGGCTGTTGTTGACCACAGTCACGGTTCAGATAAACCCTGATGTGCTCAGCTGGACAGAAGAACACTGGCAGCTGTGAGATGAACACACGGAATAAGCCAGCACCTGCCACACAGAGCACTTGCAACTCTCATTCATGACATTAAGACATGCTCTGATAAATAAGAAGGCTTGTAAAGACAGAATAACCACACTGGGGAGAACATTATGACTTAGACAAGCAACAGTTGCAGCGGCCGAGTGTTATAATTCAAGCACACTAAAATCCAGAACAGAAACCTAAAGGTTACTAAGGGGAAAATCTAGCTTTTCCCACATGCACAGAGAGAACTAACTGCAGAGACCCTGTGGGATCCCACTGCAGGGGTTTGGTAGGAGAAGGGAAGAGACAGTTTGGAGAAAAGCTACTCACAAATTGCACCCAAAATCTACGGTGCTTGCTATTATACTGACCATTAAATGTTTCACTCCTCCTATCTCCAGCAGGGATCCTAAGTTCATTATCCACTTGGAGTTCACAGCTAAGATTTTGTCTTAAATCCAAATGACTATCAGCATGTCACATACTCTGTTGAATGTCACTGAACTTGCCTTCTTCCTAACCAAGGTTTTTCCTTTTTTTAATAGACAAACCACCAAAAAGGAAACCAAGCTTCTCAATGAATGCAATGAATATTCCCATTGCATAATGTATTCAACCACTGAACTGCAGAAAACACAAATCAATCGCCCAGCAGATCTAGCCAGACCACATTTCCCACTACATTTTTGCTCTTGAAAACAGATGAATGCATATAACAAAGGTCAGTTCCATTATCCAAGTAAATAATCTGGGCTAAGAGTAAATCAACTAACTCACTTAGGAAACTCTCAGTATCCATACGCCAAACACATTCCAGTCAGTGCTGTTTGAACTCTTATGTTTGATTTCCTTGAATCTGAGCAAATGCATTTGATTCTGATGAATGGAAAGTTTGCTCTTCAGAGGACTTAAAGTCCACATTTATTTTTTTAACATTTGCTCAAACTAAATTCTGGACCACAGAATTATCTGCAACAATACAAGTTGTGCATGGGAAATCTGTGTTGCCAGTGCTTTCCTACGGGGGTTACGTTCAGGAAATGAACCTACTGCGTTAATTGGAAAGTAACAAACAGAACAAACCACAGATTTTCAGTCACCTGTCTGTAAATCATCTGCATGCCAAGAGCTCCCTAGTATAACGTATGAATACTGCTAAACAGCAAACTACGTTTTGGGATATATCCAATAGGCAGCTCAAAAATAAGCAAGTAGTTCCACAGGCAGCTGAACTGAAGAAAAACAATTACCTGATTTCGAAGGACATCTATGAAATTATTTGAGCTCACAGAACAATGAAACTTAATACATTGAAAACAATGTATTAAGTAGGAAACAGACATGGAATTGAGTAATCATAGAATTCACAAAATGGATGTTCAAGGTCTCCAAAACTACAGTGAGAGTACCTAAAATAAAGAACCCAGTTTTTAAAAGGTCTGTGTGCCCAGTACTCTCAGAAATGGATAACATTGGCATGATTATGCAGGGACATAGTAGAGGATTGGGAAAGTTGTGGGCCACTTACCTCCCTTAGTGCCAGCCAGTACAGGTTCCTGTGTTGTGTGAAATGCACATCTTTCCCTCACTGTTTCGATTTCCTGAAAATATCTGCAAGTTTCTGCACAGTGCTTAGTCAGACTGAGTGGTCATTTCTGTACTTCACACTACAAAATGAACCTTTTGGTAGCTTGCTGACACGTTTCTGCAACTGTCCTTCTCTGCTGTAGAGATATATCATCTATCTTCCGCTTCAAGAAAGGAGGGAAGAAAATATTGTCAAGTAAAATTAAGTCATTGTCACTTAGAGTCCCTGAAAAAAAAAAAAAAAAGAGGAACTCCCTGAAGTCTGCCAGCAGACACATCATCTACATTGTGTGTCTAGCACTTAATCCATTTATCCACAAACTAGTTGATTTTGAAGTATGTCTGGCATTTGCATAAGGATTTTGTTATATTCTGGTTAAAGTTCTTGTTAATAGAGTTCATTAAACTATTTTCATTTCACAAAGCATTTTAGAGTTTCTTATTCATGTAATTTAAAACAATGAGCTATTTTGGGAAGGGAAGAACAGATGAAGCAGTACAGAAAATCACTTTGAATTAAGAATAATTTCTTAACCTTTTCCTGCTAAGTTAAGCCGCAAACAGTACCTTTTGTTTCATTCAGACATTAACATCTGTAAAAGTGTCTGAGCTGCATCTCCTACATGCTGAGAACAGTAATGAAAAGCAAGTGATTTTCATTTGTCCTTGTAAATAATTCAGAGGCAGCAGAGCGATGTAGCAAGGAGAGATCTGACAGACGGGACAGTGATTTCCAGCGCATCCCCTGGCACTGAGTTAGGCCTGTCACATCCTATAAGAATCCACCCGTGGGCTCCACCCGGGCACAGCTGCATTCTGACTCTTTCCCACCCCTTGCACCAGTTCCAACCCTTCCAACTAGTTCTTTCTCCACAGTTCAGTGCCTGTTATAGCAACACAAGCCCCAGCGCGGCACAGATTGTAAACTGGTTTGGGTTGGAAAGGACCTTAAAGATTACCCAGTTCCAGAGTCCTAAGGCAGGGACAACTTCCCCTGGGTCAGGCTGCTCAAGGCCCATCCAGTCTGAATCCCTCCAGGGACGGGGCAGCCACAGCTTCCCTGGGCAACCTAGGCCTCACTGCCCTTTATCTTAAAAAGTTCTTATATCTAATCATAGAACAACCAGGTTGGAAGAGACCCACTGGATCATAGAGTCCAACCATTCCTATCAAACACTAAACAAAGTCCCTCAGCACCTCATCCACCTGTGCCTTAAACCCCTTCAGGGAAGGTGACTCAATCCCCTCCTGGCCTTGAAACCCTCCAGGGATGGGGCAGCCACAGCTTCCCTGGGCAACCTGGGCCTCACTACCCTTTATCTTAAAAAGTTCTTCCTTATGTCTAATCATAGAACAACCAGGTTGGAAGAGACCCACCGGATCATCGAGTCCAACCATTCCTATCAAACACTAACCCATGTCCCTCAGCACCTCGTCCACCTGTGCCTTAAGCCCCTCCAGGGAAAGTAACTCAATCCCCTCCTAGGTTGGAAGCAACAAGAAAGATTATTTAATTCCAACTGCCCTGCCATGGGGCAGGGACATCTCCTCCTGGATCAGGCTGCCCAAGGCCCATCCAGGCTGGCTTGGAGCTCCTTCCAGGGATGGGGTAGCCACAGCTTCCCTGGGCAACCTGGGCCAGGGCCTCATCGCCCTCATGGTGAAGAAATTCCTCCTCTTGTCTAGTCTAAATCTGTCCCTCCCCAATTTACAGCAGAATTTAGTGTCTGTGACTAATCATAACGATAAAACCACCAGCAAAGGAAAGGCAAGAATCATCGAGTGCAACCATTCCTACCAAGCACTAACCCATGTCCCTCAGCGCCTCATCCACCTGTGCCTTAAACCCCTTCAGGGAAGGTGAATCAACGCCCTCCCTGGACAGCTTCTAACAGTGATCAATGACCCTTTCCGTGAATATTTTTTCCCTCATGTTCAGCCTAAACCTCCCCTGGTGGAACTTGAAGCCATTCCCCCTTGTCCTGTGCCCTATCACTTGGGATAAGAGGCTTCCCCCCCCTCCCTTCCCGCCGTGTCCTGGAGCCACCCCGACCGGGGTGGCTCCAGGACACGGCGGGAAGGGAGGGGGGGGCGGGGCTTCCCCCTCCATCCAATCACCCTCTTCCTTTCACTTGCGCGCCACGGCGGTGACGTCACTCCAGATGTTGACGCCCCCCCCTCCCCTCCCTTCACGGGGCGGCTCCGATAACGGGTTGGGCTTTATTCTAGGGGCTCCTTCTCTTTATCGCCTCCTCGAAGGCAAAAAAACAGCCTCAATCCACCCTCCAAGATCCCTCCTGCCGCTGCCAGGATCCTGCTGCTCTTTCTTTTTTATTTTTTTTTTCCCCTCCCACCGCTTTTTATTTTTTTAATTTTACGCTTTAGAGACAAACCAGTCATGCTCAGCAGAAGCAAAGTGTATTTTTTGCTGCCTAAACCAGCTTTTACTTCTCCAAAGGAGTCCTAAGCAATAAAAATTTGCTTACAATTTTTTTTTTTTTAAAAAAAAGAAAGAGCAGCGTTGTGGGGTTTTTTTTTTTTGATTTTTTTTCGTTTTCTGCTCGGATTTCTTTTTAAACTTCGTGAAAAAAATGGCAACAGCCGCTTGCGTGGATCATTTCGCAGCCGAGTGCCTTGTTTCCATGTCCAGTCGCGCCGTTATCCATAGTCCCAGGGG
This sequence comes from Coccyzus lansbergi, assembly GCA_033558105.1. Taxonomy (NCBI): domain Eukaryota; kingdom Metazoa; phylum Chordata; class Aves; order Cuculiformes; family Coccyzidae; genus Coccyzus; species Coccyzus lansbergi. Next base: position 100,994 of record JAUMJK010000910.1, read on the forward strand.
AGAGCCCGATCCCCCACCTGATGCACCGATACCTCCTTCATCAATCGCAGAAGATAATTGGGAACTGGGAGAAACTGGGAAAGACAGTGGATCATCATCGGTCCTCGTGGTAGCCGGCATCTTAGCCGACCTGAACCAGCATGTCCCAAACTCACCTGCTCGAAGGATGGAAAAAGCAGAGAACTTGGATATTGCAGAGCAGATACACCTTCCTATGGCTCCTGAGGAGTTTAGGGAAGAAAACGCGTCTTCGGGTGGTAAGCGTGGAGGAGGAAGAGCAGCCACACCTACCAGCCTGGCCGCAGGAACCGAACCGAGCCCCAGACAAAAGAACAAACGCACGAAAAGCTGGACGGACCCTGGATCACCCCAGAAAAAGCACAGATGCCACTATGGGGGCTGTGAAAAAGTTTATGGCAAATCTTCCCATCTTAAAGCTCATCTAAGGACCCACACAGGTTAGTTACAATTCAGCCAGAGATTTGTGTGCTAGAGCTTGCTAGTTAATGTTGAAAAGACAAAACCAAACAAACTTGTATTTGGCCACCATTACGGTTTCACCTCTCGGAACGCAAGCTCAGGAAAACCAACCAAGAAAAAAACCCAAACCCTTTGGGAATAGCCCCTTACTGAAAGATAACATTGCCCTTTTTTATTACTTAATGTGACGGGGAATGGCTTGTGGGTCATCTGTGTGGATTGTAGTTTTTAGCCGATAGCCTTCTTGTTCGGGGCATCTTCTACTTCCCTTTCCAATGCTTCTTACCCTCCCCCAGCTACTTTTTCCTACCCCGTGCTCCTGTCCCTACCTTTATACACTTCCCATGCAAGCATCAATACTCTTGATATTTTAAAATTAAATGTTCTAGAGGCACCTGAATGACTGTGTGTCTGTTTCTTTCTTTAGCAGACACTTGTGTGCGAGCTAGACTAGGCAGGAAGGCAGTCGGAGAGGATAGACGTGAGCCACAAGGAGACATTTATCTCAAGTACAGAGAGAAGGGAACATGGGCAGTCTCACAAAAGCTTTTGGCAGCAAACACTAACTTGTTCTGATCAGCGTTTAACATTTACTTTGTGGTGAAGACTTATCTGACCCCTTTTTTGTTGCTATTGTGATTTAAGACACACCCATAGAAAAAGTGGAAGCCTTGCAAGCACAGTGGGAGTTACGCACTGAAAATATCAGGAGGGCCATCTTGGAACAGGCCGCCTGGACATCGTGCCTCTGCCTGGCGCAGGGGAATGGGATGGCTTCCAGTCATCTGGAAGCACCAAAAACCCCAGCAGAAGGATCTCTGCTGAAGGCACCGATTGTAGCACGTAGGGGAAGGCTCTGCATTGACTACAAAAGGCTCAGGCAAGCTGTTCCACTGAGTCATTTCAAACAACAAATTAATTTACCTGCGGTCCATTCGCATAGAAAGAGCATTAAGGTCCTCAGAACTAAATACGACTTAATGACTCTGGCACAGTTTTAGCTGAGAGGTGGCAGCCACACCCACGCTGGCTGTACCTCTTCAGTGCACCTTCAGCTTTTCCTGCTGCCTTCCTAAGGTAAAGCGAGAGCCCTTCAAAACCGAGGGTGTGTTTTGCTTTCTGTGGGAGAAAAGAAAGCCCTATCGAGTCTGAGCAAACAAATGGACAATTCTGTGTGCCACGCAGCCCAGGGAACAGCATGTTCCTGGCACCCAGGCAGCCTGCCCTGCTTTGCTCTGGGTAACAGCTTTTTGCCTCCTTGGGAGTTATATAGAAAAGGTGCTTCCACTTGGCTTGCAGGGAATCGCCTCCATTCATTTTCAGCCCTCTTTCTTTCTCACTTCTGCCATTTGCCATTGTTCTAAAAGCAAAGGATAAATTTAGCAACGCTGGTTGGGCTCCCAGACCCACTAGAGACCAAGCAGGGGAACTCCTGTCCCTGATGAAGGGAGGAGGGCTGGGCTGGTGGGAGGAACAGGGTCATTCGGGGACACTGGCTTCACGCCAGCCTCTCTGCTGCTTTTCTTTGCCTTGCCTTTTTTTTTAACTCTTCATTTCCTGTATTTCTTTCCAGGTCTTTAGGACAGAATTGCTTATTGCTGTAGCTAACGGCATAGAGAACATGTGCGTGTCTGTGAGAACTAGAGGAAAATCAGGGGAGGGATTGGGTTTGCCCTAGGAGGGGCAGGATCCTCAGGGAATACAACTTCTTTGTTTTCTTGGGTCTCTAGTTTCTCTGTGGGAAGCTTGAAACACAGCTATCCAGTCTGCCTCCTTACTGGCAACAGGTCTGTCTGTTTGGATTGAGTTTTAAACACACTTAAACGCCTCTTACTTCTCTTGCAGAATGCTGAGGTGTTTGAATTCTTTTCTTTCTTTAAAATGAATCGTGCTGGGATTGAAAAAAGTTTATATGGCACTGTTAAACTCCCAGAACAAGGAATGGCTTCCAGACATGGCAAACGTTTGTTTTTACTGATTTAGAACAAGGGGTTTGGGTCTCATCTGCTTTCTCGTGGTCCTGAACTAGTTAAGTAGCATGTCTGCCCATCCATCAAATCGATGGCAGGATGGCTACATGTACCTCCCAGAGCAGGGGTGAAAGCACTCCATGTACACATACTGCAAGGTGCTTAAGCAGCCACCCCAGGAACTCCCAAACCTGTTTACTAAGAAACAATCAAAACCTTTTGGTATGGAGTGAGACTTATTCCAAGTGCTATATAACTGATATTTAGGGGTAAACTGAAGGCTAAGAGGAGTACCATAGGCTGGAAGATACTGGTGCTGGTGCCAGAGGTACTTGAACAGTGCAGTTTACAACCTTCTTTAGAAACTTACTTGTCTGCTACTGTCCTCAGAAACTAAAAGCTTTGCTTTTCATGCTTGGAGGAAGGATAGGCAGCATCACTGAGTTTATGGTGTGGCAGAGAGCCTTCCAAGTACTGTTGGGTCAAACCTAGCCCATATTGGTATGGCCTGAAAGCTGGTACTATTTTTCATTTATTTGGTGCCCACTGCAAAGTCCTTCTGATGGCAACAGCCAGATTCCAGTGCCCAAATGGCCAAAGCAAAAAACAGCATAGAGGATGTTAGTTATCCTATTCAAAGCAGAAGAAACAAGATGGAACAGCCAAGGAAGCAGCATCTGCCTTTTGTCCTTGGGCCCTTGCTCCGAGTACAGTGTTTTAGAATGAAGTTCTCTATTAAAGCATAACATGCTATATGAATCTATAGTTTCTTGTGTTTGGCACACCAGCAGTTAAGCTATCTCAGCCTTATGAATGCTTCATCTTTATTAAATCAACAAACCTTGGAACCAGGCAGAAAACATTAGTCACCAAAATCTTTGGTGTTCTCTCTACTGCCTTTCAAACCATTACCCTCCCCCTACATTTCACTCATGTTTGTTTTCCACCCTACTCTCTAACTGGATTTCTTGGAGCTCAGGGTGATCATCAGCCACAAAGCCCTTGAAGTTTTAATGTTTACCAGAAGGTTATAGTTAGTGGATAAATGTCATGTCTAAATTCTTCTCCACTGAGGTTCCCATGGACCCCAGAGGCTGTGTTGTGATCTACAGATACAGCACTGTGTTTGTCCCAAGCTATATTGATCCTATGGATCAGAAAAAAAAAAAAATCACTGGCAGAACAGATTTTAAAATCCTCCCTACTCCTGAGAAAGCTCCTAAACACAAGGGACTTGCAGAAAAAAAAAAAACCAAAAACTCGCAAACAAAAACCAAAAAAAACCAAACAAACAAAAAAAAAGAACCCCACCACCCAGATAAATTATTTACGTGGCAAAGATTCTCCTTTCTCTAAGCAGGTTTTCCACATGGGGTTACTAGGGAAGTTTAGAAACTCTCTGGAGACACTGGGAATGGGTTTGTCTCTTTGGACATAGCATTGGGAAGAAAAAGAGACAGCGCAGAGAACTAAAAACCATCTACAGGCTATGTCAAAGCACTGGCCAGAGCTGCTGTGCTCTAAGAGGCTGCAGAGAGACCTAACTCACTGCATTATACTACGTATTTCTACGTAGAGGAAAACAAACTGGCTTTTGGACAGGAATCACAAGACTCCTGTGTGCTGCAGCCACCCTGCCCCCCACATCAGTGCAGCTGCTCAAGCTTTTAGCCATGTTCTTTAGCCCACCACCAGGAATGAAGAAAAAGCACTAAATAAATAAACAAATAAAATCTTCTAGTAGTAGTTCTACTCACTAAGCAGCATATTGTAACTCAGAAGCAGCTTTCAATCATCAGAATTAAATATGTTTACACAAATTAGCGTGGTCTAAGGAAACATGGGCACCAGTCTCACTCTGCAGTCTTATGACAATAGTCGTGCAGTGAAACTTAAAAGGGGCCTCACGGTGACTTGTTTCCCTAAGCAAAATTTTTCTAATAACTTTGTAACTAAAGCATGAAAAGATGAAGAATTTCACAACATGGTCAGTATTTGAAAGCAATCTGAGAAATCAAGCAATCAGTCATCACTGCGACAAGTATGACAACAGTATTTGGACTCGATGATCTAGTGGGTCTCTTCCAATCTGGTGGGTTGATGATTCTTACAATACAACAATTAGGCTGGACAAACTGGCTAAGTTTTTGGCCTGCACTTTGGTTGGTAAAGAGCCTTTCCAGCCTGAGCCATATCCATTCTTTCTCAGTGTTAAATAGTTAAGCAGCCTGTTCCTGCAGTTTTCTGAAAACTGGTAGTTTAAAATGTCTTTTACTAAGCATATATTTTTAAAAACAATACAAGACTGCAAAGGATTGTTTTTGTTTACTCTGGAAGAACTCTGCAACTCCTTTCTTACTTTCTCTAAGAAAGCTTCAACATATTAATGGGAAAAAAAAGAAAATAAAAGGAAAAAAATAAGTTGAAAATACAAACTAACTTTGCTTATAGCCTTTCCTAAGTCCTCACTCTAACATGTAATACCAAAGGATAAAATTATTAGTTAAAAGTATTGATCTTATACTGGATCAAACAGTCTGTGTTTATAGAAGAAACAAATCAACATTATATATGTTCTAAGTCTCTTAATGTTAAATTTTTGAAATAAGAACAGGACATAAATTTCTTAAAAGAGGAAACAAGCTTTAAAACTCACATTTTTTCCAAAGCAGTTGAAGTCAGGAAATCAAGCAGGACTACTCCTGCTTACTCCTTTTATCTGACTGGTTCGAGATCAATTAATAGGCTTCAGTTAATTCAGCTGTAAAAGAGTTAGGGTTAAATTGTTTGCGTGGAGAATCTAATTGATTGACAAGTGTATTTACCACACACCTGAGTAGTATTAGCTGCTAGAGAGAACTAAATCATCTGGTGGTTATATGGGTTTTCCTGTGATGGGCTTCCCTTCCCCCCTCCTTTTTTCCTCCTCAGCCTTTTACAGGGAAATTAATCATGCAGATTTCACTGAAATAAAGCTTACAAAATGAATGGAGTTTAGGTATTGTAGCTAAAAAGTCTTTAAAGCAAAGCTGTACTTATCGTTGTCATAAATATGATGGAGGAAAGATCTACTATGAAAAACAGTCTTCTTTTTCCCTCTTCACCATTGTCTCTGCAATAGATATATATATATTCGGCATAGCTAAATATTCTTTCTTTTTCCCCACTTTTCCTCTGTTTGCTTTTGCTGAGGAGGGAAGATGATGATGGCAACCTGTTTAAAAGACAAATTAGAGTTGCTTTGAATCTGAGGGGACACACATGATTGGGTTGTGTTGCACTGAAACATGCTCAATAAATAAGAAAAAAACATAAAGAAAATTAATTTTGTGACTTCGACAATTCTTTGAAAATCACATATTGCTGAGACTGAGGCAGTTATTGAGGTAAGTCTAGCTCAGGTGATGAGTTGCCAGCCTGTTCAATCTATGATCACATTGTAGCCAAGCAGACGGTAATTAACGCAAAATATCCCTCAGCAGCATGGCTGTTCCCATCAGTGTCATTCACAGAATACTGTGTTCAGGAACTGCCTGTCCTACAGGGCAAAAACTTAGAGTATCTAGTGAAAAATCAGAAACTTCACAGAATTCTCTTTCCACAAATCATCTTCCTTTTAGCATGGAGCAGGTACATGAGTCCAGTGTAATTAGACCTGTTGGTATTGGAAGTGGTGAAGATGGATCACCTGCCAGTGGTTTTCCTCATCCTACGCAACAGCAGCAGCCCTTTTCTTCTCAGTAGCAAGACCCAAGTCTTACAGATAGTCTGGAGTAAACCAGCAAACAATCTTTTTAATGAACGATGATTGCAGTTGATAACTACTTGCATTAGAAATTACCCACAGCTTAATGGAGAAAGGGTTCTGAGTATCATATACTCCCCTGCAGGACACTGGGAAGCATTTGTATGTGACATGAGTTATGCATAAACAAATCTTTTGCTAAACTGGAGTTCTTTATGAGACAAACTCACAGTTGGGTTTCATCTGAAAAGAAGGCATCTTTAACCATTTTAAATACAATCATTGCACTGTGTTATTGTCTGGCTGAACATGGTTATGGCACGTCCAAGAGCAGAAACCTGGTGCTTGTTTATATTGGATGTGTGGTTTCTAGGTCTGTTTTATAAATTAAGCATGTTCCAACTTCCCCCCAGCCCCATTCCAATCTTGGATCAACTGCCTGGAAGTCAGTGCTGACAGAGCCAAAAATTACTCTGCTGTTCAGATGCAGGACAACCTCTGAAGTGTCCTTTCTGTACAATTTCTATAGGTATCCTCTTTTTCCTTTGTTACTCGCTTGGCTTTTATTAGGTAGATTCACATGGGCAATGAGATCATCTCGCTGTGTACAGTTTAACAATAACTAGACAATGTGGGTTATTTAAGTGCAGGCCCTGAAGTCAGACACACATATCCTGTATTTTTTTGGTCTTGCAGATTCAGCAGATCTTACAGGGCCTATGCTTAATATAAAGGAGAAGTTTTTTAGAAGTTCAGAGTGCCACCATTGTGGTTATGGGTAGAAAAACGACCTCAAAGCTTTTTTCAGCCCTAACATAAAAAGCATTTAGTAACCAGGAACTTGGCGTAAGTCAAATGGTATTAAAGTGAGTGTATCCTGAAATGGCCTGTACTGCAAGGAAAAGATTTTCTGTACTATGGGCAAAATACTTGTGACTGGGTATCTGTGAAGGTTGCAGTCAATAAGCTCTCTTAAATTAATTTCACACTGTATTTCTATCAGACTGCTCTCTATTATTAATTTATAAGTTACCTGAGTTTTTGGAATAGAGACACCTGAAAGATTCACATAAGAGGGTGATGTGTTGCTGCTACATGTTTTACAGCTCACCATCTGCTTTGGTCCTGCAGCCAGCGAGAGCATCTGTGGCACAGCGAGAGCATCCCTGGATGCAAATCCACAAGCAGAACGGGTGTGCTGCTTACGTAGCCTTTGCTGCCTTCAGCAGTCACTCTTAAAGCTGGTCAAGGAAGGAGGCAGAAACAGAGAGAGGCAGAAATGCTGCTTATGCACAAAGCAAATGAATGTGTGTGTGTGTATATTCTAGAATCACTGGCTGCTCAGGGAGACAAGAATATAACTCACTCTGTGTGAGATAAACAATTTGGAGTTTTAGGCAAGGAGGGGGTGGAGCAGAGGCAGACTTGCTATAAAAGCCCACACGTTCTCAGCTAAGCAAATGATTAGGTTAATTAATTATTCAGAACATTATAAAAGCGCTGTTGGTTCAGTGCTTTATTTAGCCTTTTTTAATGTACCTTTCGAATACTTTACTGCTTCTAATATTTCAAAGATTTTTGTCTATATATCAAGACCCCATCATTAGTGCAAGGAACCTTGAAAGCTAAACTCACTTTAGCGATTTTCTACCTGATTGTGTTTAGAGAAAAATCTCTTAAACATATGTAATGCATACAAATATAACAATGTTTACACAGTCCCAGGTTTGATGCCTTCTGTATAATTGACATCAGAGCTTCACAAGGCCCTGGCCCAGCACAACTGATTTTTTTGTAGTTTTGAAAGCGGAAGGAACATAAAAGACAGGGAGGGGTTGTGTAAGGAAGGGAGAAGAGATAACGTGTGAGCTCTTCAGAAGCCAGGAAGTGGCAAACTGCACGGGAGAAACCCAAACATCAGCGATGACAAGTATTATGTATCTTGGTGCAAGGGTACAGGAAAACAAGTAGCAGCAGACTCGGTTCTGGGGTCTACAGACACGGAGGTGAGGTGCAAAATGTGAAATTCCCAAGGAGGTTTTAAAATATTTTTATGGTCTTCTGTCAATGGGAAAGAATTTAATTTGTCTATTGCCCAGCAAAATTACCTAATCTTTTGAGTACTCTCTAGCAAAACCAGAGAGAGACTGCAACATAAATGTGTCTAGAAAGGAGAAAATGAAATACACTTCACTGTGCATTCATGGTAGTCCATATCAGGCCAGAGAAGATCATAAAAATGTATGTTTGGCGAAATATGCTTGGTCTTTCTGGCGTGGACTTTGGGTTGGTTGCATCTTTGCCATGCCTTTATAAACTAAAGAACAAGCAGAAATGAAAATATTTGTAAATACATATCGCTGCTATTGAAGGATGACTTTTTCTCCTTTTTTCTTTTTTTTTTAAGTAACAGCCATTCTCAAAAAACAGTCTTCTTGACTGAATAGTTTTCTCCAGGACAGCATTTCCTTTCCTGGAGGAAGGCTGCTTCAATCATATCTCTGTTTAACTGTCTGCCCCTCATCCTCCCCACCCAGCCTACAGATCTGTGTTTCCAGATATGCTCTTAATTACGTATTTGAAGATGCAGAAATATAAGAATAGCACACAGTGGCATGGTCAGGTTTCTAGTCTGTTTTCACAAGGACATAACAATGCTGTTCTGCAAAGCTTCAGAACAGATTACAGATCACAGAAGATGGTTTCTGGCATACTGGTTTGGGGTTTGCAGGCACTTGTGGAATTCCCAGGACACACATTTTGTTGTTATAGCATGGTCTTGGCATGTGCTTAAACATGCTAAAATAATGTGCAGAGCTACTACATGAGTTAAATTGAAAAAAAAAAGTCCCCAGCATGTGGTTTGATTTAATAATACTGTAATCTGCAGGGCAGTGGCTATCATGCTTCAGACTGATCATTTACGATTGCCTAATCTTCACATTGTAATTCTGAAAATGGTGATATCACAGTGGTGGTCAACTTCTTTTGGCATTTCAGTCATTAGTAGATTATTTTTTAAGTACGCTCAGGCCTACACAGTACTTAGTATTGTTTTTAAATGCTATTCAAATGCTGGATTTCACACAGACGAATCAGTGAAACAGGGAGCAGATCACTCAGGGTGTCACTACACAGGGTAAGAGTCTTTAAAAATACACATGGCTTGAGGTAAAGTCAAGAGTCAACTAAAAGAGCAGTACAAATCAAGCTCAGTAGACATCAGCTCTGTTTCCACCATCTCTGCAGTTGTTGTTTCTTGTAACTACACATAGTTGCCTCAATATATATGATTGACACATATAGAATAATGTAAAGGACCTTTATGTAGTATCACGTGAAGAGGCTGGCTGTACTTGCTTCTGAATTCCTTCCAGCAAGAGTCAAGAGATGCATTATTATTCTTTAATGTTATTTGTACAGCCCAGGCTATAGAACTCTACTGTTCCTTCAGCCGTCTGCTCTGGCAGACAATGAAAGCAGCAGGAGTAGCCAGGTCTGTGCTGAAATGAATTCAGAAGTCAGTGCACCTGCAGATCTCACGTACTTTTACTCGCTGAGCGCTGCAACTTTCTTAAGGCAGCATTTTGTTCTTTGGACTGGGTGGAGTTCGCGAAGAAGCCAAAAATGTTCTTGCTTGAGTAATTTTCAGTTAAGATCAGTTGAATTTAATACTCAAACATGATGTTTTTCCACCAGCTTGTGTAATTCTAAACACAAGTTAGATGATGTTATGTGTTCTGGCAGAGAAACCAGAAAAGCTACAGTCTAGTGGGGTTTGAAATATGGAAATCCAAAGCTACTTAAGATCATAATAAATAAATAAATATGGTATTCCTTATCTTTTAAAAGCATCTCTTGCCTGCCTCTCTGAAGAATAAAGAAGGTTAAGTTGCTTCTTGATTTCTTTACTTTCAAGTATGTTTATCTTTTGGAGACTTACCTCTCTTTGAGATCTGCTCATAATGTTCATAACGCAGAAATGTCGCTGCCAAGGCACGGCATTAAGACTCTGACTATACACATTCACACGCCTGACACGTTTCCTGCTGTATTTAAAACATTTGGTAACATTTCCACATTAATTTATAGGATCCAATTCTGCTGTCATTGTATAAAGGTGAAGTTCTGACTTCAGCATTGCCTGAGATGGAGCTGAGAGTCTTTGGAATCTTTGTTGTGTGGTCTACAGCCACTTAAATGGTGAAAGCTCTTTGTAGCATACACCATGTCCACGGGTTACTGCTTACGCAAGAAAATCACACGCTGGCTGCATGTTCCCTAATGAGATTAAGCAGTCAATTCATATCATCTCTCATTCTGTGGATTCCTCTACTGCTGGTAAAAGGACATTTATGTAACTTACCTGCACAGAAACCCACATCCTGGTTCTCCATACGAACTGTACAGATATGACCATTGCATTAGTTGTAATTAATGAAATCCACAGAATGTGCTGAATGAGCCTTGGTCTTTCTCCTAAATAATCAAGAAGACATTTCTCCATGTTCTTGAACAAAATCCTATTAAAAAAAAAAAAGAATTGCCTGTCTGTTCTTCCACACACTGTTTGAGACTTCCCTGACGAATCTTGGAAGCTTTACAAACAGAGGGGAAAACTACCTATAAATCTCTCTTTTTTTCTGAGCAGGAGCCTCCTAAGTAGATCCTGGGGATAAACATTCCAGCCAAACCTGTGAAGTTGAAACAGGTTGTTGGCTGCTTACATTGAAGGCTGGCTGGGGTCAATTTAGCTGTCAGACAATTTTAATTGAGGTATATTGAATTTCTCCACGAGGCTCATTTATTTATTTATTTTTAATTTGATATAGTACGTGGCCAACTTTGATTCCTTGTTTTGGCACAGAATTTTTATAGCTCTCTGGACCTCTTGAACTGGCTCTTCAGCATCAGAAAGATTAAGACTAGTGTCAAGTCTGTGTTTTGCATTTTCACTGTCATTTTTAAATATCTGAAGACAGAATCTTCACCGCCTCTTCTGAATTTCAGCATTTAGTCAGACAGACATAGGGGCAGCTTGGAGGAATAGCTGACTTTCCCATAGAGCTCTGTACAGATATTCTCAAAATCCAGAAGTTCAGTGGACTGCAAGAGATGAAATGTGACATCCATGAAAGGATCAGGAGCCCATCATCCCTGAAGATCCAGTTATCAAATAAGGCATAACTAGTTTGATTTACAGTATTTTTAATGGGTTGGAATACCACAGTGGCCTCCTCTCTCTCGGAGAGTAACACCTTCTCCATCCAATTCTTGCCAAGTGGCATCTGCCTCGCTCCCATCTTTTTTGCTCAAACTTCTGCATACAAAATAAACCGCGGAAGGCAATGTTCTCCCTCCTAATCATGGCGTGTTTGCTTCCTGCAGGTGAACGGCCTTTTGAATGCAGCTGGCAAGGATGCAACAAGAAGTTTGCTCGCTCCGATGAGCTCGCTCGCCATTACCGCACTCACACTGGAGAAAAGAAGTTCAGCTGCCCTCTCTGCGAGAAACGCTTCATGCGCAGCGACCACCTGACGAAGCACGCGCGTCGCCATGCCGATTTCCAGCCCAGCATGCTCAAGAGGAGAAGTGGCAGCAGCTCCAGGACAGGGTCTGTCAGTGACTATAGCCGCTCAGATGCCTCGAGTCCAACGATTAGCCCTGCCAGTTCCCCATAGACCTACCTGCACTGGATGTCAGCACTTTGCCTCTAATACCTAACATGGAGTTTTATCTGTGTTGCACACATTTAAAAAAAAACTCTGCCGCTTCCCCTCCTCAGCCCCCCACCTACATTTTTAAAAAAATACTTAAAATATCAGTAATCAGCTGCCTCCCACTGCAATTTCCAGTCAAATTTTCTTTACCCAACCACACAAGTGGCTATTCTGACCTCATGGATGGACAGACTTAACGTGTTCCACTTAGTGATTCCTGCTGTCTCAATATTTCATATACTTTGCAACCATTTATGGATCCTCTTGCCTCTTGATTATTCTTTATAAGAAAACGGGAAAATCTAAAAAAAAAGGGGGAAAAAAATGAAAGAAAGAAAGAAAAATCCCACTTAGTTCACCTCAGGTGTCAAAGAAGTTTTGTAAAACCGGATTGCACAACATGAGCTTACATACACTTACAAATGGACTGTGTTGGATTGTGTCCCCCTCCTCGTTTCTCAGGGATGGATATTTATGTTACAGAATATTCCAATGAAGACACACCCTAACCGCAGCCTTACTCTGTAAATATATTTGCACTCAGAAGCTTTTTGTTAGGTTCTTTCACACACTGGGGAAAAATAACAAACAATACGATAACCAAACCAGTACTGGAATGTTGTACCAGACCCTTCCATTGTTTGTTTTCCCATCTATACCTGCATTGGGGAGCGTCCAAACAGGAGCCTTGTCTTTCTTCATGCTCCCGTCTGCTTTTGGTAGCAAGAGGTCTTTTCACTTCATGCTGAAGATGCTCCAAAACCAACTTCCCATTGCAAAAATCTCTGTGAGGTTGATGAACCTGTCTGTTTGTTTCATGCTAGATAAAATTCTGAGGAAAAAAAAATTATGTAAACGAGATGCCTTATATTTACACTGGTAACATTTTATTGCAAGGTGGCATGGAATCTCAGAGGCATTCCCTCATCGCTTTCCAAAATATTAAGCTCTCTGCACTGCCTGTTCAGTATGGGACCAACAGAATATTCAAATCAACCACACTGACTTCAACAATTTTCTTTATTATTTTTCTTTTTTTTTTTTTTTTAATGAACTATGGAAATAGCATCGCTGAACCAATGCCTGCTAAAACTTTTATCAAGGTACTTACCTACTGTACAGCTGTATCTTAGGAAGATGTATTGGCTAAGACAGAGTTTCCGTATCCTATTGCATCACAATCGTGGTCACTGATAAAGGAAGTGAAACTCATAAGGTATCTTCTGGGTGGAAAAATAAAATAGGCGTTTTAAAATAAAAAGACATTTTAGCCCAGCACTACTGCAAGTTTCTCAAAATGACACAAACCAGCATAAATAAGGTGCTTTCATTTCTGAGTAGCTGAGAACGAAAGGGAATTTTGGTTATTTTTCAATAAGTTTCAAATAGTTGACACTAGATCGATAGGTGGAGCGCTAGGACAAAGGGGCTGTTGTTTTATGTGGTGGAAAATACAGCAAAAGTCCAAGAGCGTTGTGATGGACTTGAGACCTCACTGGCAGCAAAACCACTTTCTTGGCTCTGTCTGGGTCTGATGGTGCATATTATGAATTCAGGTCCTGTTGATTCTGGAGTTCTGGGGGGTTTCTGGTGTTCACCGTAGGGTATAAATGCAGTTAAGTGCAGCACGGTGAAAAGAAGCTCTCTACGCCGAACCTGCCGTTCAAGACCAAGCAAACGCCTCCACGGTCCCAATGAACCTGTGTGTCAAAGCTGCTTTGCATCGATCCAGTTCTGCAGGTTGTTATCGTACTGTACATTAACTGTGAGAGGCCAATAGAGATTTCCAAGCAGTTTCATAGGTACTTCCATACTATTTATATTATTACTAAAACACTACGCATTCTTTTACAGATAAATACTTAAGAACAGTTCGTACTGCAGTATTTCAGGTTCTTTTTAGATTCCTTTACTTCAGTTGTCAGCTCTATAGCATCACAATTTTCTCATTTTGAATGAGAAGTCACGTGAGGCACAATTCTACTGTTTCATTTCACAGAACCACAGAACATTGCAAGGGTTTTTTTGCAAGAAGACAAAATATTGTTGAGTTTGTGTGATGAGCTGCCCAACTGCAGTGAGTCAGGGCAAAGCCAGACGCATTTGCCTCCAGAGATTTCCTCTTTTTTTTTTTTTTTTTTTTTTTAATAATTTCATCTACTCAGATACACAATTTGAACAACTTGATACAATTTGGGTAACAGGAATCCACATTCCAATCATTTCTGTGACCGCTAAAAGTGCTCTTGTCCTTTTGTTAGTGAAGAGGCACTTAAAGTATCTAGCGAAAGGAATTCTACAGGTCAGCTGCATCTTGTGCACATACTCTGAAACAAGTCATAAACACATTTCTCACTGTCATTCAACCTTAACAGAAGGATATGGAGTGGGGAAAAATACCAGAAACAAAAAGAGAACTAAGAATCAGCTAAAATCCCAGGCTTTATGTTCTAAGTTCAGTTTGCTGTAAAATAATCTTTTCCAAAAAAAGTGCATCATTTAATCTTTAGCAAAGGAGGAGCCACTCCAGTCCAGTTATTTAGGGCATAATCCAGCATGAATCAGCAGGCACGTTACAAACAGGTTGTGTTAATAGCCTGGAGGAAGAATATTCGCATCAGGTTTTATTAATACTGTGACAGTGAGATATAAAGGTTATGGGACAACCTATTCTGAGCTATATAATCTTCAACTCAAACAGTAAACTAAGCATTTTAGGTGAATTCCTCATAGATAGCACCAGTAATTCTCCAAGGGAAAAAAAATGGTTCAAAGTCAAGTTTCCAGTTCAGCCAATTCACCTACTGAGAAGGCTGTGAGAGTCTACGTAGACAGCACAGCTACCCTTCCAAGAAATTCTCTGAAATTTGTTGTCAAAATGTAAATACTCAGAGTGTGTTAGGCTGACAGTCTATTTACTGCTTTAAAATCCTAGCTAGAGTTCAACTATCTCCATTAAATGTTTAAATACCTGATAACCTCAGGAGAAAAGGATGAATTCCAAACTACTAGTAGTTTCCTAAACTGAATGTGAACAAAACTCTTCTTGATATTTTCACGTGGAAAAAGAGTGTTTGGGGTTTTGCTGGAAAAGAAGCAGAAGCACCAGCAAGCTCATAAAACTGCATTCTTACGATGGTTCCTCCCGAGTTATGCAGATAAGAGAAGTCTGAAGAGCTCAAATTATGTTTTGAAATCTGCATGCTTATCCAGACTAAGGTCAGATATTTTCCCTTGAGTTGTTTCACCCACCCGTATGACCTAGAACGGTCGGGCACAACAACAGACTGTACATACTCAGGAATTTCTGCTCTGGC
Source organism: Coccyzus lansbergi (assembly GCA_033558105.1). Lineage (NCBI taxonomy): Eukaryota > Metazoa > Chordata > Aves > Cuculiformes > Coccyzidae > Coccyzus > Coccyzus lansbergi. Next base: position 116,226 of record JAUMJK010000910.1, read on the forward strand.
AAGGTACAGATTTCTTCCCTGTCCTCCATTTGGAGGAGCACCCATCTCCCTCTGCCTCCTCCTCCCCACGTAATCTGTTGAGGTGAATCCCCACAAGCTACAAAATTGTCCTGATATTGTTTCTTTTACTCTTTCAGAATATAACAGCAGATTTATGATTACTTGGAAAGCCCTGAAAGATTGTATTGCTCCAGCCACAATCCTGGCTTCCTTTCTAAGAGCTGAACTTAACTACCTTGCTGTAGGAAAGTTAAAATCATCACTTCAACACCCCCACTCCTCTGAAACTAAAGACACTCTTAGAAACTCATTCTCTCCTCCCATTAACCTCACCCTGTGCAAAAGCTTAACGTGTGTTAATGGCCACATGAATTCAGTTTTCATCCTGCTTCTTCGAAAGCAGCCCTGGTAAGCTCCTGGCAGCTAGATTTTTATTGTGAGAGTTGTTTATATCTGAAAATTAGTTGTTCCTTGCTCTCACGTATATGCATAGTATCTGTTTACATGACATAACTGCAAAGGTATATATTTATAACGAGGCATCAGAAGCCTCCGTTTGATGATAATTCTTCTGTTTGAAGGTATGTATCCTCCCCTCTTTACTGCATTATCCCCTGCAATAACTTTTAGCTGGGAGAGCCCCCGTACCCCTTTAAAACCTCATTACCTTCTATCCAGACATCCAGCTCTTTTTGTGGTGCATGCAGCCATGCGGTAAAAAGGCTGTGAGGACCTTATCCATTTCTACCTATTCACATTTGCAAATGCTTTTCTCCAGTTCTTTACCACGAGCTGTAGAATTTATACTGTGTGAAGTGCATCATTTATAGGGAACACAGTTTGTGAAGAAAGAATAAGAAAAATGAACTCCACGTACTTAAAGCGCACCTTTTCGTTGCCATTTGACTTACTAATTTCATCAGACGATGCTCATAAACTGTCCTTCAGGTGCTCTTCTTCTCCATCACACCATCTGTTTCTGCATTGGGTGCTAATGGTATGATGAATGTCTGCATTTTTAACTCTTTGGGGGATAAAGCTATAGCCTTAGACAGAAGATAAATCACTTGTACTTGTTTAGCCAGAATATAGAATGCAAAAGCTCATCCACTGGTATAGGTTTTTTATATATATATATATATGTATATGTGTATATATATGGATTTATATAAGCATATGCACCTATATATATAAATACATATATATGTGTATATTGTATAGTATGTGTGTGTGGGTACATAAATACCCAGCAGTGTTTATATACCACACATTGAATCATGAAGGGATGTCTACAGAGCAAAAATAGGTATCCATTTCATTCTAACCGGTGATGGGTCTGAACCAAACTCCTAGCTCTAAATCCCATTGCGTTTGGAAAGTTTGAACCTGCCTTTTGAGATTTGTCGTTGACTTTCATCTCTGGTTCCAGCTGCAGTTCCTTGTATTTACACGCACTCTGGGGGACGTATGTATCCGGGCACACGTGCTTTTTTCACAAGCACCTGCCTGTGTGAGCGACAAAGAATACGTGTGCCAGTTAGTGTGCGTGTGTTTACACATCTACTTCCAGTTTCAGTGAACTGTAACATTACCAGTGTCATCTTCACCTGTACAGGTTTATCAGCAGCACACAGATGCTTCCATGGGTCACTTTTCAACTCCTGAAATCACTACATTGAAGTATTACAGTTGTATAGTTATATGTTCATCTATTCTTGCTCTGCTGTAACTTTGTACTTTATGTATTTTGTACTGCATAGATTATATATTGTGATAATGTCCTATGCAATGATATAGAAGGGAAAAAAAGAAAAAAAGAAAGAAAATTAATAACTGTAAAATATTGTCTTAACTTGTATGCATGATTAGTGATGTTTACATTTTCCAAAATAAAACTTATAACTATAAAATATTGGCTTTCTCTTAATTTCCTTCTCTGTGTATTAGTTCTTAATATTCCTCCTGCTTGGTTGAGGCTTGATGTCTTGTTTGATATCTCTGTTTAAATTACTCCCAGTGCTCCTGTTTAGGGTAAAATGGGATATTTTTGTAACTACCAAAAGTTTCCATGGTATTTGTTTTGTACTCTCCTCTGCTTTAATCAGAATTTTATAGTTGCTTTAGTGCTTCATTGTTACGTGCTCCTCCACCCAGACACCCACACTCTGAGACACGTATTGTAACATTCTCATCTCTGAAAGAAAGTTCTCTCAGGTTGCTCAATGTCTGGGTTTCTGTCTTGCCTGTGACTCAGCGTTTGCCGCAGACTTAGAATCATGGACTTGGCGGCAGTTCCATCGAGTTAGAAGAAAAGTGGCTATACTGGTGGGATTTTCCTATTAATGTTTACCTGGGTATAATTTCTGGCTGCAGAGGAGTCCACCTTAAGGTTGCTTGCCCCAACTTTTCAAGGAGCTACACCCAGGGCGTGCGCTGTTAGCTGACTGCAAGAGAGAAAAGCAACAGAAATATAAATACATCATCAATAGAAACAGAGGGAAAAGCAAAAGAAGATGGATATTGAAATAAAAAAGAGGTGAGGATGATGAGGCGAGCAGAGTGCTTCTGACAGCCGATCAGAAAGGCTGATATGGCACCAGAATACCTGTGGGGGTTCCGAAAGGGTTTCGGACAAGACAAACCAGACATCGTCTCCAACAATGACCAGAGACCGTGTCATCTTTTCTAAGAGCAGCAGAGGAGGGAGCTGAGTCGACAAGCAGACAAGCACACGTCCAGCCAGCTACAACACGCTGCTGGTACAGTTCAGAGCATAAAGGGAGACAGAGGGATTAGTTTAATAGTTTTCTCAATCCATGCACCAGATGAGGGATGGGATGCTGGTTGCCCAGACATCTGAGCAGCGAGAGAGGGGAAAGAGCAAACCATAGAATCACAGAATCACTAGGTTGGAAGAGACCCACCGGATCATCGAGTCCAACCATTCCTATCAAAAATAGGACTGTGTGGCTTTAAGAGACCAATGTTTGTGTTTTCCCATGCTCGCCCTATTGTGGAAATAACTTTCTGACTAATTTCTCTGATCCTGGAGACAAAACTGAACCAACACAAAACAAAACAAAGCACAATAGCAACGGAAAGAGAGAAATTCCTCCCTCCCCCTTCCACCACACACACGTTTTACGTCAGCGATGGCAGAGCCTCCAAGGGGGAGGCTTTAGAAACAAGGCGCAGACCAACAATGTCGTTCACTACACGCTTTTTGAATCAAGTTCTCCTTCACCACCACTGCATAAAGAATTACAACATAAAAGCTACACATCCCCAACTTTAAAATACGTTATCCAGTCTCTTGGGTTAGAAGTCTCACCACCCAGATTTTCCACAGACAGTGAATTGCAACAGCAAACTGCAGAATCTCCACTGATCAGACTTCAAGATGAGTCTGTTTTCTGCTTCTTCAGCCTCGGTTATTGTGCCGAGTTCCTGTCTAACTGATGATAGTCATTACTTACTAGGGATGTGCATATCATAAAATAACCAGGTTGGAAGAGACCCATCGGATCATCGACTCCAACCATTGGTTGGAGTCGATGATCCGATGGGTCTCTTCCAACCTGATGATTCTATGACATCTGAAGCCAACAAAATGGTTGCGTGTTAAATGTTCTTAAATAGGAGCGAAGGCCGAGCTGAATGCCCAGATTTAATAAACAGTTGTGTTCTGGCTGTGGGTTTGTGTGGCTCTCAGCTGTGCTGAGGCTCTCAGCCTCTCTGCTGTTGTGATCTGGCTTTGGGAGGAGCTGCCTGGGACCTGGAGAAGAACCAGCACAGGCTCTGCCCAGCGCTGGGCGTGAAATTCTGCAATAAAGGAAGGATCATAGCGCAGCGACAGCGATGCAGCACCCTCACCAGGTCCTTAAAATAATCTGCCTGAAGCACAGGGCTGTTACAAGGCTAGAAAATCTGTTTAATGAACTGAGATGGGAGGTTCTCAGGAAAAAACCAACCTGCCTGCTCAGATACAGGAGCTGAAATGTGATGGAACGGTGCTTATGATGCTTTCAGAATTCAGCTCGTATTTTACTGACAGCACTGGTTTAAATTCACATCCATTGGATGCTAATAGAGAGTAATCTGGGTTGCTCAGGAAACTGGGTACAAACAAGTCAAGTGTGTTTGATACAAACAAAATTAACTCACACATTTTCTGAAAAAAAAAAAAAAAACCAAACCAACTTTACTCACCAGATGGAGGGCTCCAGCTCAAGAAGTGACGGCTCTGGAAAGTACTAGGTCAAAGAGCAGCTGAATGAGAGGTTCTTGTGCATCTCGTGGCCAGAAAGACTAAAGACATCTTTGTGAATAAATATACAATAATCTAAGTTAGGAAATAAACTTGTACTGAAATGTAGATGCTATCAATTCTTCTATAGAGTCAGAGACTAATTCAGAAGAGAGACTGTCTCAAGAGCCTGCAGCAGAGTCTGCCTGAATTAATCCTTGTCAGAGCTGGAGTGTATTTCACAAAAAGCTTTCAGTCTAATTCAAGTATCTGCAGATCAAGGAAGATGTTAGAAGCCTGGAGCTCAGGCTCCAGAGAAAGATAACATTCCATGAACTGGAATTAGTCTCTGCAAGAGGCCTGTAAAACACAATCTGCGTAGGCTGACACCAAGGGGGTTAAGGGACAGCCCTGTCAGAGGGTACAAACAATTCAAGGGCAACAGACAACCCCTCAATCAGATCCAAACGCAGAAACTGGAGTTAGATAAATTCAGGTTAGAAACAAAAGATTCACTTTTGTTTTAAAAGGCTACTTAACTGTCAGAACAACTTACCACGTGTGAGACTAACTTCTCTTCAGCACGTGTGGTTTCTCTAAAGAAACGCCGTAGTTCAAAAAGGGTTGTTTGACCCTGTCTGCCACCTGATGACATGGGCAGAGCTCTCCTGAGGGTGGTCACAGTGACAGCCACAGCTCTGCCTGGAGTGGCAGCTCTGCCTCTCTTGTACGGAAGGGTCTTGTGTCTTTGGAGCCTGGGAACTAGATAAAAAATAAAATAAAATAAAACCCAAAAGCTGAACAGGCCTGGCATGGCCTGATTCCCAACTTCTGCCTCAGCTCGTCAGCCAATTTGAGCAATTAATGTTGAAAGCAAACTGAGTGAGCTTTATGGTGGCAGAAGGAAAGCTGGTGATGAGCCACTCAATCCCCGCCCTAGGGCTGCGGCACGTCCCCTGCTCCTTGGTCCTTTGCTAGGGCTTCAGCGCTTGCCTAGTAAACTGCTGCCCAGAGCACACAAACAGCACAAACAAGAATTCAAGCAAACAGCTACTTTAGAAATAAGTTAATTTTATTGAATAGGCATTATAGCTTCTCTCAGTTTCAAACAATGGAGAAGCCGATTCACACAGATTACAGAGCTATCAGTTACTTCGAATAATCTTTCATAAAAGAAAGAAATTAAATACAGTTCTGCTATAAAAAGTGCGACAGTTATAACTGGAAGTTTTTCAAAACGAAAGCAAGTTTTACTACCTATTGCAAAAATCGGTTTAGTGCTTTAATACTTTACAAAGTAACAATCCAACTGCTAAAAACAGCTCCTACACATCATCTTTGTCAAAGTATGGATCAGATTAAAAATGACATTTCAATTGAATTTGAATGAAAAAACTGTATGTAGAAAAGGTTCTCAAGAACTCACACTTTTCACAACAAAAAATATTAATTCCTTGAACATTAATTAATGCTTTCGTTCCTTTTGAATGATGGATTTAAACATGATATGGCCGTCGGATTAAAAATGAGCAACTGGTTTTTTGATTGAGATGAAAGCGACTGCAACCAATCGTGTCTTTAAGTTATGGATATGGAAGGGAATGGGAAAAGATAAACTCACTCCTTTCATACGGGACAGAAGTTTGGCATGAAAATGGTCAAAGGCAGAGCAACCTGAAAAGTCACTACAACTTGAAACAAATGTCTGAGAGATTATGTTGTTAACTGAAATCCTAAATTAATCTTTGCTAAACTAGTATAAATGTAGAGAAGACCAGAAGCAGCTCAAACTCAGACTCCAACAAATGAGAAAGATGGTATGACTACCAAGAAGCTGAATCAGTAAGACTTGCCTGACTCCTTATTAACATTTAATTAAGCCCCAGTGAGAGCCAACTGCTATCTCTCTTTGAAACACGGACTTTGGGTACAAATACATATATTGTACATTTCTGCGGCTTTAAAAATGCTGAATTTGATAGATTATTAAAGAGCCACATTACGTGTCCTGATTTTTTAAAACTTTATACATTAGCTTTGGTTATAATCGAATAGAGACCCTCAGTTAATGAGTAAATGAACTTCTATAAACTAAGGGTGTGACTTCAGTGTAATTGTAATGCTCGTTTGGGGAGAGAAGCCAATTTATTTGCAAACTGAACTGACAAAGCCAAATCTTCTTTACTGGAAAATCCACCACAGGCTTTAAGGCCAAAGAGCTTTAGAATCTGTCTAAGGAAGTAGAAGATGAAAGGAAAAATGTTAGGAATAGCAAAAAAAAAAAAAAAAAAAGATGTACAAAGATTTTTGGGAAGAGCATAGGATACAATAGCAACAGTTAAGTTCCGATGAATTAGCTACATGAAGGTTTTGCGTATAATAGTTCAGACAGTCCTTCCAGATTCGACCATATCGGAGAGGCACTGGGTTTTAACAGCGCAGAATTGTGTAACCAAAAAGATAGAGCAATATTGAGTGGCAGAAATACATAAAACCAGCACTGGTGTTTTCAATGTTTCATTCCGCCTTTTCCATATAAAAATGTCAGTCGCAAGAATCAACGAGGAAGAACGAGGCCTTCCAAGGAGAACAAAGTCTTTCAGCCACACAACAGTCAACTTCAAGGTGTTACAGAATGTTTGTAACAGTAATTTACTTCTTAAAATTGGAGGAAAATAGAGCTTTAGATGGATTCCAATAAGAAAACAAGAGTTCTATGCAGATTTGAAATTCAGTTGCATCACGGCAAGATTACAAATGCAGCACCGAGTTAGCAGGGTAGGAGCAACAGGTTTGGAAAAGACAGAAGTAATTGCTCCTCCCCAGGAAAGAGCACAAACCTCATCTGGATTATTAGGGTAGAGTTTTGCACAAAACTGTCAAAACTGGCCTGGAACGCTCTGACTGGGAGCTCAGCTCCTTAGGTCTATGGGGCTAATTCCCTTTATTATTTAATCTAGGCTTAAATACTGTTTGTTCTCCTTGGCTTACGGTGAATGAACAGTGTGCATGCAAAAGCTCTTGGAGCAGCTCCGAGGGAAAAGCATTTTTGTACTGTACACAAACTATGTGCATTATACAAAGACTGTATTTACAGTACTCAGAACCTTGAGCAAATAAACAAAGAAAAATCACTGCTTAACTTCTGTTAGTATTAAAACTTAAGTGCACACGATTTGCAAAGTTAAGAGACGAGAGCGCTTCTACCTCGCCCACATGGCTGTGTTTCGGTTCATACCTGATCTCGAGCCCAGAGGAGTCGTGGGGCATTCTCTGCACCTGAGACGCCACATTTTGCTGCTACACCTCCTGCGTATTTTAACCAAAAGCACAGGGAAGAGGCTTTAACTTAAACCTGGAGGCAGTGACAAGGCAGTGTTCCCCTTCATCTTTAATGCAAAGATATTGTTCAGACACCATGGGCCAGAATGAGTTGCATCGGTTTTAAAGGGAAGAACAACCAGACTTTGTCTTTTTGGTTAGGTTGGCCACAGCTCTCAGGCTCCTGAGATCCATCAGGCTTCATCAGGCAGAGTTTCTGTCCCAAGGGTTTCTAATTTTTTTTCTATAGCAAAGAAGTTATATGGGATTTACCCAAGAAAGTGGCTTTTACTTTTCAGCTTGCCTGCAAGTGCATGAAAACATGTTTATACTGATTTTGTATGTGAACAGAGGAAGAACCATGTCACGATCTTACAAGTTTATTCTTTAAATTTCCCTCCCTTTTTTTGTAAAACCAGCATTTAAAAGGGGCAGAATGAAAATGAAATAGGCGACTCTCATATGGGAGTTAGGCACCGTTTGGTTCTAACATCAGATCATATTTTTCTAAGATCGGATCTTAGATATTCTGCCACTGGAGTAGAAGTGGCTTTGTTTTGGAAGGGGAGCAAACTCGTCCCTTATCTCTCCCTTCTTCCCAACAGCAAAGCTCTGCAACAAAAGAAGAGGCTACATTAGATGCAGAGATGACTGGCAACAAATTTCTGGTTTCCCAGAATACAAGAAGAGCTAGGAACTCCCAGGCTTGACAGGAAATACTTTTTAATGCATCTGAACCCTATTCCGTTTTTAGCATTTTGGTGCCATGGCTACCCCGCTTTCTAGTTTTATTATCCATTTATTATCTTTTTTTACCCCATCTCCTCATTTCACTAAGGTTTCCCGACACATCGACACTTACCAAAGAACGACAATCTTTTTAAAATAATATTTCTTTCAAGATTACAGGTTATTCAGATAACTGTGCATACGGTAACACAGACTACAGCAGGTCAGAGCCTTTTACAGTCACGGTTAAACGAGTAAGTGGGACAGAGGCTGCATCCAGTTAAGTGACTCTCAGTCCCCAGAGAGTCAGAATTTTAAGGCTGTTTGGAACACGGTGGCTTTTACCCATATCGTACGTTCCACAGTGCAAACGTGCATCAGCCCCTCCAATTCTCTTGGTACAGTACACACATCCAGGTAATAGGAGATAAAACAGCAATCACTACAGCTTATCCACTCGAGAGGGAAAAAAAACCACAAACCAGCCAAACAAAACAGAGCGATTGTGATAGCCAAGGGAAAAAGGCCTTACATCTCCCCCAAAATCACTGGAATACATTAAGTGGCATTAAGAATGCAAAGGTTAAATGGCCAGTTTGTGCGGTGTTCTGGTACAAGGCAACGCTCTCCATATTCAAACAATCAACTTTACGAATAAAAATCACTAAAGATAAAATGTAAATGCCATTGACCGAAGTGTACACTAAGAAACAAAAGTCCTGAATATATGTTCGAGTAACGCTCGCTTGATTTTCTGACACCCAGAAAAAGTTTTTGCTCCCACAGAAATTGCTGCTCAGTACATGGTAAAACCCGTCTGTTTGTTAGGAGAAACCTAGATGCAGAATCTGAACATTAGGCATCCGGATTTGGAAATTTTGGTTGCAGTACATCCGTTAATGCTAATTCTTAAACAAAGAAACAAATTCCAACAAAGTAAACCGCAGACATTATGGAATTTTAAAAACTATACTGGTTTCTAATTTAAGGTATGCAGTAGTTTGCAAAGTCTTTTTTCGCCCAGTTCATAAGTAATTGATACGCACAGTACAAAGAGCTACGAATAAATAAAATCTGATCACTCGAATCTAAAAGAATCAAATGTGTATTTGATATGTAATAACTCACAAGTTATCTGCCAATTAGAGGATGACATTTCTACAATCCAGAGTCTTTTTCTTTCCACAGATGCTAAATGATTACATTGCTTATTAATTCTTGATTTTCATTTTGAAGGAGTTATAAATCTGTTTTTTTAAAAGAGTAAAGTATCCCTACTCCCAACAGATTCAGAGTTTATTACGAATGTTCTGAGACAATCAATATCTGTGCAGAAATGTTTCATTTGGTAAGAAAACTTTCCAGATGAATGTTTATTCAGAAGCTGCTTACAAAAGTGGCTACTGGTAGGGTCTGGAAGGGAGAGTGGAATTAAATAGGGAGGGATAGTGTTGTACCAAAATATATAAAGAAAAATTTAAAGCTTTTCAATTAAAAAAAAAAATAAAATTGTATATTCAACTCTCATTCAATACAGACGTGCACGACAGACAGAGCAGTTCGAAACAACAAGAACATTTACAAAGCTTTCTTTTCACCGTTAACGTCTACCAGCATTTCTGAAGGTAACCTACTAAAATGATAACCCTGTTTATAATAAAGGCGCAAAATATTGCTCTGTAGCATATTTTGAAAATAATATAAAAATAATTTCTATATTACAATTTAAACTTGGCTTGTAAAATCCCAACACAATACAGCCTCAAGTCTACAAACAGAATGTACTTACAAACACCTCTGTGTTGGTTTCCTCTCCTTTTTTAACAATATAGTATTTTAGTAATATACACAGGAAATTAATGTGCAAATGAAAATAGATGCTAGTGTCCGAAATAATTTAAATTCTATACCTTATACTGTTTGGTGTGCCTCTGCGTAAGCTGCCATACCCTAAAACAAATACTCTTCAAATACATCGACGGAGACTTTAAATGCACAAAGCTGAAAAGCCATCTACAATCAGCATCAGTTAGTTTGCTTCTCTTGCCCTACGATGCTTATTTGAGACTATTGTGGTTTCTATGGACACATGGGGCTCTACCTGTGCAAAACATTCCCAGGGTTATGAAGATCTTACTCCCTTGCTAGCTCCTATGTTACTATCACATCCAGGTTGCAAGTATTTTGTGTGTCTACGAAGCACCTGATTTAAGGCCCCATTAACTAATGGGATTCTGTCCACGGATTCTGGAGGACAGCAGGTTTAGCCCAAAGAGGCCCAAGGCTCCCCTCTACCCCTCAGGCAAAATTCGCATCAATTCTCTCACTGGAAGAGTAACCTGAGGGGAACAAACACTGGCTAAAGGCTCAGGCCTTGATCCCACACGCATTTATGCTTTTTCTTAACAGCGATGTTAAGTTTCTGAAAACAAGCAGTCTCCTTGATGCCGGGGAGACTGGTCGCATTAGTGAAGTTGAGCACCAGTGTAACTGCAGAATCAGGGAGTTCGAGGGCAGTATTTTGTCAGATCTGTGCTGTGCATTTTTTGATATTCACACATTCATCACGCGAGAAGTAGATTACCCTGAATACGCCTGTATGGACAAGGATTTTGCCTCATGGGACTGCCTTGATCCGCAGTCGAATGGGGCACAAATCCACGCTAAGTGTCTCTCCTCAATGCCTTCTGGATGCAAATAATTCTAAAACTGCAGAACTCGTGAAGTAAAGACAAATCTGAAGGCTTCACTTGGCCTACTTAGGCTTCTTAAGAAAGAAGCAACACAAAACTTCTCCAAGTACATCATTTCTCTTTGAGCGATGCCTTTAACGCTACCTTTGACTCAGGAAGAAGGAACTAATTGCTAAAGAAAGCTGGATCACACACTACATTTCCACTGCATTTATAAAGCTTAACGAATCACGATAACAAAAGGTTAATCGATTGCTTTAAAATCCAAAATATCTGAAGTTACTTTTGATGACCTACACCACCTTTTTCTGAATGAGCTGCTTGTTAGCCATTTGCTACAACTGATACACACGGCTGAAAAAATACTTGTAAAGTGTAGCGAGAGTTTATTAATTCTTTATAAAGCATTTTTAACGGAACTTTAATACAAAGTGTGACCGAAAGCCATTATGTATTACAGGCCTCCTCTGCTAAGAAAAGAGGAGTTTATGAACAACGTAAAAAAAATTGCATAATAGGTTAAAGCCTTTTTTTTTAAATTAGAAAAACTGCACATTCATACATGTAAAAAATTCCAGCTTCCTCCAATCTAAACATCTCCTGGCAATTCTGGATCTACTCTGGGAAGGTGTAACCTACCCACAATTTAGCTTGTACTCCTGCAGGCTGGGCAACAGTGACGATTGTTGAATCAATATTAAAGAGAGAGGGGAAAAATGCACAGAGATGTGCAAAAGTCTGTATAGGTATTGAAGCCACTTGAGCTAACAGAAGAAATGAGGAGGGTCCTCCAAAACTTATTTCTGTATAGCTGGGACTACGTGGTGAGTCTAATGGGTTCTGAATGCAACTCACGAGCAGTTGGGAATTCTCTTGGGGGAAAAGAAAAAAAAAAAAGTATAAAATTTTCTCTTACAGCTAGACTCTTCTTCTAAGGTGACAATCACTTCTTCAGGAGGAGGCATGGTTTCTGTATGTTTGGGCTGCTCAATACCAACTACAGTATCCTCTCTTCTTCAGACAACTGCTCAGGAAAAAAAAAAATCACAGTATTACTGATCTAGAAAAAGGGACAGCTACTGGGAAAAGACGGGTAGGTGTTATCTGGCAAACTGGCCTTGTAGGCCTGCAACTTCTTTTCAATATTAAATGTTGAGGGACAAAAGAATCCCAGGATATTAGCAGAGAGTTCTAAAAGAAAACAGCAAAAGTCGACTATTCTAAATTACTAAGAAAAGGATTCTGAGGGAACAGGCACAACTAAAAAGTCTTCTGTCAGTATTTCATGTAACAGATACTTTAAAATGAGAAGCCTGGAACTGGTAAAAATTTATGGAAATATCTGAGCAACTTAAGATGACTGTGAACACTGAAGATTGGTATCATGTACCAACAAGCCTATTATTAGTCAGAAGACCAATCAATTTTGCAAAATAATGTAACATACAGGTACAATCCATTCAATAATTTAGAACAGAGCAATTTCTCTGAGTACCAATCAGCTGTAAACCTCTTTGTGAGTATTCAGATGTTAAAAACATGCTGTTAAAACCCCTCCTTTGAAAAATGGGAAACAGCAAATTCTCATAATAGATTATTTTTACATATGTGCTGTTGCCTTTTTTTCCTCACTCAGGAAGGGCAGAGCTGACTTCAATACATGGGCTGGAGGAGTCTGCTGCCACTGTAGTATTTCTGAAGAACAACTTTACACAGTAACAATTCTCGGAGTATTAAATGCTACTGCTACTCTAATGCTCTAAGAATTCTTAAATATTTCTTTCATAGAATCATAGAACAACCAGGTTGGAAGAGATCCACTGGATTATCGAGTCCAACCGTTCCTATCAAACACTAACCCATGAAGTTTTATCCCATCAGTTTTCTCAGCCTCAGCAACAAATACAATCGAGTATGAGATTTGATTTGTTTTAGGATGATCTGGCTTGTTCTAGCATCATCTGTAATCAGAAATTTCTTTGGCAATAAGAACTGAGATGCAATCACAAGAGTTAACCAAAAAAGGGGCCTTGCTTACCCGTGTGCACAACCAGAGACACAGGGTTTAGAATGTGCTTACCTCAAGGACAGAATTCACATGGAGTTCTACCCTTTCATTACACAAACCATGTGTAAATGAAACTTCAGTCGCATTCAGCGTGTGTTCAGTCTATGGCCAGAAATACAAAGTACAGGTCTGGATTCACAGAGTAGCTAACGTGGCAAACGCTGTGACTTCTTAGGAGTGCCTAATGGACTTATCTCAAAACAACTCTTTAAACCTCTCATCGAGCAGAAACTAAAGCCAATTTTAAGCATGTGCTCAGTTCCACAAATTCCAACGGGACACTAGCAAAGTCTTAAATGCTTTTCCTGAAAGCCAGTACACAACAGCACAGATGTGCGCACCTTGTTTCACAGACTACTTGATGCTTGGATTCAAGGGTTAACTAGGATTAACTCTACCCAAGTGAAAAAGTGCCACTAATTAAGAGGAAAAAACTGGGGTACAGCAAAAAAGAATCAGAAACAAAGACTCTTCAGTGAAGAATCTTTCCTGTGCAGGCCAGAAAAGTGCTAGTCCATAATGAGTAAGGCAGAATTCCTGTCCTGTACCTTTAGGTGGCAGAGGAAGCAGTCCTGGAGGCAGGAGTTCACCTGTCTGTGGGAAACGAGCTCTTTGTGGACAGAAAAGGCAGAGAATAAGTGAGCCATTGCCTGCAAGACCTATTCTTAGTACCCCACGCCAGCTGATGGTGGAGGGGTGCAAAATGGCAAGTGCTATATTCAAGAAAACTTCCCTAAATTATACATCCACTTCAACAACATTCACGGTTTCTGCTTTACAGAAACGTTTTGATGAACAAAGTTTAGTTTTCAGAAGTATTGCAAATACTTACGTAAATATTTGGATATCAGACTCGTGCAAATCAGTGCTAGGAGTTGCCACTCACACTGGAGGTATTTTATAGTCATTTCAGAACCTCCTGGCAGGTACGTAACTCTCTCTAGAAGACTCAAAAATAGGTGGAGCCAACAGTGTTCAAGAAAGGCTCAGAAGTAATCCTCTCTGCAATAACTATCGCTATAATGTTGAGAGATGAATAAATAAAAAATGATTAAACTCATGCAATGGCTAAAAGGTTCAACCGATGCAATACTTTGTTTTGACAAGCAGTTCATTCAGCTCTAAAAATGCTCCTACATTTCCTAGGGAGGCATCAAACCTGCAAATCTAACGGAATTTTTACATTTTAAATTTATTTTAAGGTTTCTTTCTGTTTTAACAGCAATGATATTCAGGTGCTCAAATCCATGCTATGTGGGGTTTTCTTGTGACTTGAAGTCCTGCAAATCATGAAGTATTTTTAATAATAGCCATTTAGAAATTCAGTACAAATAAAAGCGGATCCAATCTAATTTTTTAATGGAAATGTAGGAATAACTTGTAAGAATTTCAAATTAGGAAGAGCTCCAGCCCTTGCGATTTGAGACCTTTCTCTCCCCTCTCCCCAGAATCCTTCCCTTTCAGACTACACTGAGTACAAACGTCGGCAGTAAAGCAATATGCTGCCATGTTAAAAATGTGCAGTATGCAAAATCACTACTCTCCTGAAAAAAAAAATAATGAAAAATTTAGGTTTTACTGACGAAAAAAATACTCTTAATACTAGCTAGAGAATTTCAAACATCTGCAAGGCAGATACAACCCTACTATACCACCACAGCTCCGGTATTCTGACTTTCCCCTATCGTTCTACTACCTGAGTGATGTCAGTGTAAATTCAGGCACCATTAGTAAATTTTTGACCAAACATATACACAGCACTGACAAGGAGTAAACAACCCTTCAGCTTACCAGTATATGTAAAAAAGACACTGACAAAATGGAAAATAATATTTTTTTTTTTATGATAAATTAATCCTATTAACTCATTGCCCCAGAAAAGCGAAAAGCTAGACACTATTTACTCATCAATCCTTTATTCTTTTTTTTAAGGATTCCTTTTACTGCAATTCAACACCGTTTACTTTGTAAGTAAGAAAATGGTAAAACTAAGTAGTCACGGAAGAATCCTCAATGCCTGTGTCCCTTGCTTTCTCTCTCCCTGCGCTTTAACTCTTCTTTGTAGCAGTATGAACAGTAATTTTCAGTCTCAGGGCGACCATAAAAGGAACAGTTCTCCTTCTTACAGCGGTTCTGCTGGATGGAATATATTGGGCAAACTGTGCTTCTGCCTTGGTTTTTATCACTGTTCAACCAGGTCTGAGGAGCATCCTCATCAGCGTATTCTAAGCAGTCTCTAATATCTCCGGTATTGAAGCCGTTTGTGTACGTCTGCGACTTGTGTTCAGTAGGCATGGCATAGCTCAGCGATTCCACTGTGTTCACCGTACGGATCCCGGATATCCGGGCCGGGCTGTAGCTTTGAGAAGACAGGGATCTGTTTTGTTGGGGGTAGGTGGCACAGGTTTTTAAGGTGCCGACCACTGGCTTGTAGGTGTCATCTTGGAAGCTCGAGGGCTTGGAGTTGACATCATGCAGATGGATGACACTTTGCCTTTGAACAGGAGGCGTATGGCTATAGTGGGCAGACACCGGGATGGGGCCACTTTTCTTAGCACTGTTACTAGGTGAAGAAAATGACCCGGGAGTGGGACTAGTGCGATCTTTAAATTTTAAAACCAGCTGGGTTGTATGGCTTTGAGGCAAGACGGGTGATGCCCTGTCCTGAGGAGATGATTCTAATTTTTCTTTTGAATACGCTTCCGGCTCCAGTTTCCTACTCGATGACCCATTCAGTGCAGCCTTTTTCTCAGCATCCTTCCTCTTCTGTTCCTGTTCTGCATTGAAACGCTCCTGTGCGCTGGTCAGGTAATAGCCTATCATCTCCTCGTGGAACTGATGCCTGTGACTGGTCAAAAGAAGGCCAGCAAAAATAAACTTTCGTTCACCCTGCATGGCAGCTCTCAAAATATTTAGGCTGAGTTTCACGTCAGTGCTGTACTTCCAGGGGTCCGACTGCTTGTCCGAGAAGGATTTAGTGTTCATCTTTTCAGTGGGTGAGTTGCTAGCTCTGTCCGTGGGAGATGGAGTGGTCTTTTCAGATGGAGAAGTGCTCGCAGATTGTCCAGATTCTTCTTTGCTCCCTTTTCGAGACTTGGATTTCTTTTCTTTGACTTTCTCTACCGTGTCACCATTTTTTCCGTTCCCTGAATTGGCTCTGCTCATTTTGCCGTGCACCAGGCCTCCAAGACCACCCATATTCTTTTTGAGTTTAATTCCTAGGGTTTTGCTGAGGCTTCCTATTTTATTAGCAACAGAATCCGTCCTGGTTTTGTCTTTATCTTTCCTCGGCTTGTCCTTTTCTTTTTCTTTACTGTTTTTGCCATTATTGCCATTGGAATTACTACAGATGGAATCTCGGTCCGAGTCCATTGAGTCAGCCAGAGACTGAACATCTTCCCCGGCTGAAGCTGTAGGGGATTCAGGTTGAGCCAAAGGGGCCTGCTATGGAAAAATAACTATAATTAGGTACAGCATAAACAGCTTCATACATGCTACTATGGAAAAAAAAAAAAAAAAAACCAACAAAACCAATTCCCAAATCTCACAGATTTTGACAGTGGTGTTAAATGTACTTTAAAATCTATGCACCGACATTTTAGACTGGTTCTTCACAAAATAAAGGTTATTTGTCTGTGCTGCCTATGTATCTTGCTTCTTTCTACAGCAGCTTTTGGCTCATTTCAAGCACATTTTTAGAACGGAGGTCGGTCATTCAGAAGTTCTGTGAAAATCAGCGTCTGAATAATGGAGAGATGCAAGTTAGTGCTTCTGCTGAGGGAAAGGCTGCAGCATAACCTCTCAGCTGAGCGGCTCCCAGTGTGCAGGGAGCAGCCATTCAGCAGGAATACAGCTGCCCCTCAGCCGGGGGGGGAGACAGGGAGCACAGAAATAAACCAATAATACTGTGATGGAAGGGAAATGAGGTTCTGCTGAAAGCAGCGGAGGATGCAGCACACAAACCTATATACAGCAATATTTCAAAATTCGTTCTCTTAAAAACCCAACTTATTTAAATTGTTTTCTTCATTGTTTGGGTCTGTGGTATTAAACCAGAGCTAAACATCTTGCCTGAAATATGAAACATTAGATTTAAGCAAATAGACTGAATACAATGAGGTGTATTCATTCTTACTAGAAATACAATACTGATAAAACTGGTGTCAGAAGTCTGAGTTGCAGTTTATATTTTAGAGAAAGTGATAAAACATTTTCCTTGAAAATGCAGTCATGAGGATCCCAGGATACTTTAAAATGTGGCTCTGTTCATTTAGGCCTGCGAAACCTAGTCATGCTGCCAGGCCCTAGAAAAACATGAAACATTTAACTATCCATAAGATTCAGGGTGGGGTGGTTGTGAAGGGAAGGCTCTGAAGATGTAGATACTTCCACTATAGAAATTCATGCCTGCTTCTTGTTCTTGGGTACTTAAAGGCCCTCTGGCTCTCTGGAATCCCCAAGCTCTCCACCACCCAGCTGGGAGCAGAGCTGTTATCCTTGCTTGGCAACGGAGGAAGCGAGTGCTAAAGTGGTCTGACCATGCTCAAGTGTGACAGAGGGAGAGGTAACTCGGGTCCCACAAGTTTCAGGCTCACAGCTTACAGCTGCAGGGCAATTTTGCCTCTTCTTTTCCTGATGTGGTAGCTACCGCAGTAGAAACTGTAGAAAAAATGGATTTTCCCCCTCTTGAGTATGTTAAACACTTTCTCCTTTTGTGTTCTGTTCCAACTTTCAAATCCCATCTGTGTAGGCTGTCTAAATCACCTCCATCCTCTCCTAGCAACCTTTTGCTTCCAGACTAACGCCTCAATCTATTCAATGTAATTTGCAGAGAATTTTGCAGCTGACTAGGTGCCAGCTGGGCATGGCTCTAAAATAGCTTTCTGAAAGAACCAGGCTCCAGTTCAGGGCCAGTCTGTGGCCTTTTGTCAGTCTCTCTGCACTGGGAGCCGTCCAGGGGTGCAAATTTATTCTCAGAAAGAAGAAGGACTTGGGATTGGTGACCTAACAGTGGCATCGGGAGAGCCAGCCAAAGTTCTGGGGAAACAATGGTGAGAAAAGGCCTATTTTAAGGTTGCTCTGAACTACACAGTTGATTGAAATTAGTAACAGAGAGATTAAGCTCAAAAATACATCTAGGAATAGGGCATGAGTTACAAAGATACACAAGCAACAGTGCTATTAAAACAAATAACTAGAAAAAATCTATAAGCCTGAACACAAAGACCACGAACCACGAGTGTCTCCGCTGCTAGGACACTTGGGTGTTTCCAGGCAGCTCACCCTACACACCACCCATCCTGTCATGCTTTGTATCTCTCATTGCGTTTAGACCAGGGAAGAAGTTTACCTTACCCGTGTCTCGGAGGGTATGCGTATCCAGGTTACATTCATATAGCTGTGTAGAAGATTAAGCTTTGCCTCGAGAGACAGAATCAAACTACGGATGAAAAAAAGAAGGGAACAAACAGTCAAAAAGAATAAAAAAGGAAAAAAGCAATAGTTCTCAACAGAGACAGCAGCCTGAGTGGTTACTATCAGCTGGAGACCCACCCATGTCTTCTCCCATGTAAGCAGAGAGCACGAACAAAGCTCTCGCTGTTAGCAGTTCTCCCACTTCTTCAATCACGTATGGCTCAAGACATTTTACTGCTTAACAAAAAAGTTACAGAAAGGTCTTACTTGGCCAGTCTGGTGTTATCATTGTCATCTTTTCCCCACTCCCAGTCTTTCCCAGGATCGACCGCAAAGTGCAAAGGCAGTAACTTGTGTTCCGAGTCTGTCAGGGGGATCACCGCTGAGGCAGAGAAAAAACAAGGATTGGGGTGGAGGGAACAAAAATGACAGGAAAATGATTTAGTTGGGAAAAGCAGTATAACCGGCTGAAAAAGAAGAGCAGAATTTGAGTGCAGAGCAGAAGTGTCTCATCCAGAACACCACAAATGATTTATACCAGGCTCCATTGCCCTAATTTGATGCTTGTGCAATAAAAGAGGAGAGGGAGAGGTTAATACACTGATTGCTCCTGGAGAGAATGCCGCTGCCATTTTGTCACGCACAGTAAACATTTCCCAGAGACAGAGCCATTAAAATAGCAGAAAGCAATAAAAAGTCAAAATATTCCTGCCTGTCTCTCACACAGATGCACACACAAGTTAATTATTTTTCAGTTTTTTATCTTTTTTGTTTTCCACTGTGAAAGAAACAAAAATATGTTTCTAACAGCATTAAGAAAACAAAGCAAAAATGCAGTTTTACAGAGATTTTGGGCTCAAACCGTGACTTCACATAATTAAGGAGCACAGATCAACATATAAATGGATTGAGAGGTCAGTTTGAGGCCTGTCTTGAGTGCAGTGAAAAGCCCATTACTGCTGCTCTTCCCTGGCATCGCTCTTTAGCTGGTTTGGCTCCTCTGTCCTTTCCCCGTGCTGCTAGTGCTCTGCCTTCTGACACATTTCTTAATGACTCTGCTTTATACTCAGCACGCAGGGACCGCACTCGGATTTTACAGGGTGTCTATCATTCATCACCGGCAAAAAAATGGTGAAAACCACTGTCAGCTTTAATTAAAGCCGGCAATTTGCTTCCAATTCATTAGGAAAAAACAGTAAAAGCCATTGAGGGGCTGGATGGGATTCTCAGCGTGACACAGGTCACTGCTGCTGCTTTGACAACCAATCGAGAAATTTAATTTTCTGTTCTAGAACCCTCAAGGACTTTGCTGGGGGATTCATTCCTGCAAAGCCAAGGGGAAAAGAGACTTGGAGAAGCCACCCAAACATCACAGCACTGAATTACTGGAAACTGATCGCACTTACTGGCTTTATTCTGTTTATAATCGCTTCTGCAGTTCAGAAAACAGATGTTGTGAAAACAAAGGTACAACATTTTTGGTTAACTGTTGTTCCTCGCCGAGCAAATGCAGGAAATTTAATCTGCACTTTAGATTAACACAATGGAGTCATGATTTGGTTCAGAAAATATAGGATCATAGAATAAGCAGGTATGCACATCTTTTCATCTTTGCAGGCTGGAAATAACAAGGTCAAAGCTCTACAAGTTTCATGGAAACGTTTCCCTCTACCGGTTACAGTAGGTAATGCTTGAAATATTTTTTCCCATCTTAACTGCAGATAGAACAGCTGGGGATTAACCAGCTGGAGATGAACCAGTTGCAGTTACCACTGTAAGATGCAAGCATAGAAATTAAGATTGCAAGAGAATTTCCCTCTTTAAAGAAACTCAATGTGAATAAGTAGCAGACAGTCTAACTCTACAGTTTGAAACACCCTGTAATCAAGCTCCCGAGTTGGACTCCATCGAGTCCAACCATTCCTATCAAGCACTAAACCATGTCCCCTCAGCACCTCGTCCACCTGCACCTTAAACACCTCCAGGGAAGATGAATCAACCACCTCCCTGGGCAGCCTGTTCCAGTGCCTAATGACCCTTTCTGTGAAAAACTTCCTCCTAATGTCTAGCCTAAATCTCCCCTGGTGGAGCTTGAGGCCATTCCCTCTGGTCCTGTCCCCTGTCACTTGGGAGAAGAGCCCAGCTCCCTCCTCTCCACAACCTCCTCTCAGGCAGTTGTAGAGAGCAATGAGGTCTCCTCTCAGCCTCCTCTTCTCCAGGCTGAACACCCCCAGCTCTCTCAGCCGTTCCTCTTGTTCTCCAGCCCCTTCACCAGCTTCATTGCTCTTCTCTGGACTCAATTCAGAGCCTCAACATCCTTCTTGTGGTGAGGGGCCCAGAACTGAACACAGGATTCAAGGCACACCTGTACCATTGTTTTCCAACTCTTAACAATTGTGGTTCTGCCTTCCCCTGTGCCAAAGCTGCCAACATCTCTATACTGACATGGTACAAAAAATAGGCATTATTAGAGCATCCTTGTGCCAGTCTATTTCCTGTCACAGCGTGTGAAGAACAATAGTGATGCTGTGTTAGCTGTTAGACTGCTGCAGTCTCTAACAGCAACCAGCTTGGCAGCTGAAAGCTGAAGCATTCCCTTCATCCCAGACTTAATGCCAAGCGCTCTCTGCTGCGCCACAGAATTGAAGCCTGTGTATTGAAGGCCCTGCAGGAAAACGTAAAACTGGATCGTACAAAACAAACACTATTTTGATTCAACGGCCCTTGACTTAAACCTGGATGAACTTAGACATGAACAAAGCCAGTATTTAACATTAGTGATGCTGTGCTGGCTATTTGGTAGCTTTTCCTCTGCCAGCACCTCTCCTGTGTGACTACAGGCACAGGAAAATCCTACGGAAAGACAGTTTCTAACTACAAGAAAGATTATTTAATATTACTGCTAGCACTTGTGGGAGAAATTAAATATGTGACCTTGTTATCAAACCCAGGATCTTGCAGTGTGTAATTAACAGGAATATATGGCCTGCAATATTCTGAATAATTCAGTAGGTGGCACCAAGTGGTATCACTGAACAACACACACAGAAGCAGAGCAGCTGAACTTCAGTACATCTGAACCTCACTGCCTTCTGTCAATTCTGTCCTTTAAAGGATGCCACAAGAACAAAAAGTTTGGTGGGTGGCACTTGCCCTGTCTGCAAAGTTACTGCAGAGATAGTTAAGTCCTGCGTATTCAATCAAATTATTTACGCATATAGGCTTTTTGAAGAACCATGATAATGAAGTATTGTATGAAGGCAGATAGACCTGCCTGAAATAAATGAGGTTGCTGTCAATCTGCTGATATTATTCCAGTCTCAAATGTGAGAAAGGAAGAAGTGAATTTTGCCCACTCCAGGCACTATCTTGTTTTGCCACCAACAGACCTAAAATGGATCAAGACCAAAGACACAGAGGCATGTTCTACAAGAAGACTAGTCTAAAATCTGTAACACAGACATGTACGTAGGAGCTACTAACTTAACTGCTTACTGACATTGTGGTCCTGGCTGTGGTGTATCATCAGCAACCATCAACAGTCAAACAGTATCCTTAAAAAGGCTCCCAAAGGCTCTTCATTCACATTACATTATTGTACTAAAATGGTAAGAATTTGCTTTGCAGACTTTCATTTCTCACAAGGTATTTCACATCACGTCTTGGTGTACTGCTCTGGAAATGGTTCTTATGTGAAAACCATTTTCCTAAGGGCCACTCTTCCACAGATTGAGGGCTTCAAGGCAGCTGCAATGTCCCAGAACATAATGTAAAGGCCAAACCTATTGCGCCAAGCACCTACCGACAAACCCCTGAAATAGCTACGTGCCATTCAAGGCTGAATAGTCAAACTGGATTGGTTTTCCCATTGAATATCCAACACACAGATCAACCTTTTTTCCATTACCGCTTTACAATTCAGCCTCCCCTTCGCCAACACAAAGTTTGCCAATACCACATGCAACCCTTTGCAGAGTTGTAAGAGTCGGTCAAAGGATCAATTTCTGTCTCAACATTTCTCCTCATTTTTAGGCCTCTTTAGGCCTCTGAACTTGACTGTATAAAACAGAAACACAGATCTCAGAAAACCGGTCTCAGAAACTCAACCAGAACTGGTACAGAATGAATGCTTTGTACCTAACTACCTGTACCTGCTCCCTTATCTCGAAAATGTTTTGTACCCGTCTTCAAGCCTCCTTGCTCCTGACCATTGTGAAAGCTCCATGAAGCAAGGAGGAAAAGACAGGAAGATTAATGACCACAGGCCCACAGCCAGCAGAGCATGCGCACAAGGTGACGATAACTACTGGCCTTCATCAGGAGACCCCAGGTCGACCACCGCCGCCAGAAGGAGCGCGTGCGCAAGGGGAGGAGACTCACAGACACTCCTCTCTTGGTATGTGGGGCCTGCTAGGTGGAGACTGGCACATTCCCATGGGAAAGGCAGGTTACAGGTGCACTGACTGGCATAAAAGACAGCTCCACAACAGCTGAAGGAGAGGGGCAACAGGAAGATCAAGACAGAAGACCCCCTCCACCGTGGGATCACCTCCAAGAAAGACAGAAACAACGGAACACCTTTCTGCACCGGGACTCCCAGAGACTCTGGACACCTGTGGACCCATGGCGGTAGCTATGAACCTCACCTCCTTCACTCTCCTTCATATCTCTTTCTTTGTTCTCTCTCTTTTTCTATCATAAGTCATTTTATGGACATTATTAATAAAGTGCCTGTCAAGATCGAAATTTGACTCCCTTGACTCTCTCTCTCTCTTTGAGTTATTATTTTGCAACTCTGAAATTAGAAATGAAATGAACCATCACGAGTCCGCTTACGAGTGGACCGTGACATTAAATTGGCGTCACGGACAGGATTTTAGAGTGCAAAATGGGAGTTTAATTTTGACTTGGTAACTCCTCGAGGAAGAACAGGCACGCTCACCCTGCTTGTGAGTTACTTCCTTGAGACGCTCACCCTGCTTGTGAGATTTTTAAATAGTGTTAACTCCTCAAGGAGGTGTAGGCACGCTCACCCTGCTTGTGAGAAAATCTTGAGAAAGTGTGGGACACTCACCCTGCTTGTGAGTTACTTTCTCAAGTGATTTTTTGAGTTTCTTGTTTTTTCTTGTTTCTTTCCTTATTCTTTCTTCGAATCTTTGGGCGAGGGAAAGATGACAGGACAACAGCTGAAGGAGAGGGGCAACAGGAAGACCAAGACAGAAGACCTCCTCCACCATGGGATCACCTCCAAGAAAGACCAAAACAACGGAACACCTTCTGCACCAGGACTCCCAGAGACTCTGGACACCTGTGGACCCATGGCGGTAGCTATGAACCTCACCTCCTTCTCTCTCCTTCATATCTCTTTCCCTGTTCTCTCTCTTTTCTATCATAAGTCGTTTTATGGACATTATTAATAAAGTGCCTGTCAAGATCGAAATTTGACTCCCTTGACTCTCTCTCTCTCTCTCTCTCTGAGTTATTATTTTGCAACTCTGAAATCAGAAATGAAACGAACCATCACGAGTCCGCTTACGAGTGGACCGTGACAAGAGTGTTTCTCCTCTCACACAACCTCATGCAAAAACTTCCAAGCAGGACTCACTCTTTCCAAGGACAACTTAACTAGATGTCAAATTGTTGCATTAAGATGTCTACAACAAAATCTGTTGTTCAGATTTTTTGTTGTTCACAATCTCCAATACCTTTCTAATTGCACAGCTGCAGTGTGCCCACTGTTCTCATAAGCACAGAAAATGCCTAATACCTCCAAAATCAGATGAAATGCACAGAGGATTAGGGAATCAAACGAAGGATATTTGCTTGTCTCTAAGCCACTCTCTCGGAAGGACTAAATGAAATTCACTCAGGAGATCTCAACAGCCAGCACACATTTCATGTCTACTTTACAGGTATATGCCTACATAAGGGATTTAAAACACATCTACAGTGTCATCAGGTAAAAAAAAAAAAAAAAAGGAGGACTTATACTTAACAGCAAAAGTCCACTGAGTTGTTCTAAAGCCTCACCATATTTTTTGCAAAACACGTCTCCCTTCACCAAAAAAGAGGGAAAGACAGATAGGAGGTAATCTCACAGCTTCCAAACAAGGGCAGTTATAGCTACCTCCTAGGTTACTGCTGCAGGAACAAATCCAGTCCTGAAGGTCTTGTCACTCCCAACCCCATATCAAGGAAGCTCACACCTGACACAGAAATATCTGCTCGGACTTTACTGTCACTGTTCTGAAGTAAAACAGAAGACAGTAAGATGATACTTCAACTAAATGTTTTCATATCTGAAAAGCGCAGAGAGATTTTTCCGCTGCATGAGTTTTCAATAGCAATCTGACTCGCACTTCATCTTCTAACAACCTTAATAATCCAAATTAACAAAGGCCTTCAAGAATCCAGAAGCACAGCAGGTAACTAGGATTGTCCCTACTTACAGACTGATGGAAAAGGTTCAAGAACACAATGACAACACAAGGATTGAGACTGAAGAGTTCTTGGCTCCCAGTCTTGAGATCAGATCGCTCAGACTGCTAAGAATGCAGAAATACCATTTACTGGATATTGTTTCCTTTCTGATAGATAAACACACCTATAGATAGAAGAAAGTACTTTGTGCATCATGTCCAATAAATACCCTCGAGCTGCTGTGTTTATAACATACCTTGTTCTCTCTGTTGATCTTTTTGTTCCATGGAAACAAGTGCAGAGAAATGGGCCTGGTCATAGGCAAGCACGAGGGGTGAGCAATGGCATCTGTTCGGCAGAACCTCAAGTGGCAAATAAATCCCTCCAAACGGTATAGGTGCAAACGCTGCAAAGGAAAACGAGGCCTTTCTTTTAAACCATGTCAAGGAGGAGACAATAATGTTGGTTCTACTGTATGTTAACAATTGTGCTACAAGACTTGCAGAGCTCCAGGGGAGCAGCCTAAAGTGGAATAATCAATGCAGTAAACAGTCATAATAAGAGGTCAAATTTCATTTATAAAAATATCAGGAAATACCCTAAGGACAATAATGAAAACATTGTGCTCTTACATATACTTTCCTTGCTCTGTTCACTAGTAAAGATATTAAGGGCTTATAATAAAATCTTGATGACTCTCACACATAGGCAGATTTTTACCTTCCTGCAATACTTCTTGGAAGAAGAACATTTTCTAATCGTCAGCAGTAAATCAATAAATCAGTTCTTTTGGTAAAATGCTCTGTTCATGCCTTGCATTACAGATTTGTAGAAAAACCACTGAAAACATGTTTATAATCCACGCACATGGCATCGCACACATCACCTGTGTATAAATGTGTATATGTTTATATATATGATAACCATAAGGAAAGATTTAAAAAAAATCTACAAGTAGAATTTGAATGAGATGCTCCATCTGTAAGGGCAAAGTTCTTTCCTTTGATAGAGTCTACACTTGTTTACATATAATTATGGGAAACAGAAAGTTTGGGCAGGAAAATTCTCTCACTGTGTTCCCTTCTGACCAATTTTTAATCCTGTTGCTGTGAAAATATGAATCTTTACTGCAGAAACATTGCCAAAATGAAGAGAAGGGAAAAAATATCCCCAAAACACCCATTTTTACTACAGACCTTTTTCTTTGAAAGTTCTACTGTATCTAATAGAAATGGATTGCGTATCAATCTGGTTTGCTGGGGTTTTTTTGACAGCAGCTATCCCGTAAGCTCTCAGATATATATCACAGCTGTGTCTTTTATCTGTGGTAGTTTACGACTGATTCAATTTAGACAGATGCATACATTGCTAATTAAAACTTCTTACCTTCTCCCCCCGAGTCTCGTAACATCGTGTCTGCTACTACAACAATAGGTCTTCTCAAAATATGGGCTAAGACAAAAACATGGAACTCTTCTAAGCTCTCGTACACTGGATCTTCTGAATTATCGACTCTGGAAGATATAGCATTGAATGTTATTTTGTATTTAATTGCATGGAATTAATGCTTTTGTGTAAAACATCATCTGTGGCACGTGAGATGCACCCATCTGTCAAATAGGAAATACCCTGAATTCAACAAAACACTTGTTAAATAAGGAAAATCCCAGTTCCTATGTATGTACCTGACGTAATTGTAATCCCTCCTTTGCCTTGAATTTTGTTTCTGTTCTAGGATCGGCAGGACAGCCACTGCTTTCAGATCTGAAGGGATGGCTGCACTAGCATGTTTCCATCACCACAGCAATCTGATTACTTACAGGTTGCATTTGGCTTAAGTACAATTGACATTAACTGAAAACATGCCAGACGAAGAGATTTGTTGACCACGAGAAACTTCAGCTAATAAGGGAAATATATACTGTTTCTCTATCTGTACCCTCTAATTGCTGCGCACACTGAACGATTAAAAAGGAACAGCACTCCAGAGACAGACAACGAGATCAAATAAATATAGTTTTAAACAATGTCTTTGATGGATGCAGAACTTTCATATGAAGAATTGCACATTGAAATACATCGAATACCTAACTACATCTGAAACCTCAGAGATTTGAGAGGTACTTCCCGTGCAAATTTGCAGGTTTTCTGCCTTAAATAAAACTCTATTGACACGTGGGAAGATTACGGCAATACTCCCTCCCTTCTTCCCCATTTTAAAATCACTTGACTCTATTAAGAAGACAGTGCCAACAGCAGGTGAGACGGTTGGCTAGAAGGTGACAATTAACACTATTAATAAATAAGAATACCACCCACTTTCATTCTCTGTCTTAGCTCACACCGCGACACAGTATGACATCTAGCTTCCAGCTCTGCTAGGTTTTCAGGAAGCAAATAATAGTGATGTTCAATCCAGCACTAGAACAGGCTTTGAAATCTCTGACTGGCAATAGGCTGCAAAATAAAGGAATGGGTTGCAATTTTCTCTTCAGCAGGACTGCAACAGTGTGGCTCTTAACAAAATCAGAGGGTACAAGACATGTTCCTTTTTTTCCAAGCAGTTGCTTCAATTCAGTACCCCTGGTTTTGCTTGTAAATGGAGATTAACGAGCCGATGACTTTAATCTGAAATGTATTTTTTACATTTACAAAAAGATGTGCAAATCTGTTTCAAAACTAGAGTCTGCCTCACAGTTAATTAAGTTTCCCTCTGCTTTAGTGCTTGAAGGATTTTACACACTTGGAAACAAGAACTTCAGAACCAGCTTCTTCTGTATTCCCTTTATCTTTTTTTTTTTTTTTCCTATTTCCAAGCCTCAAGAACAAGAATGCTTTCAAAGAAGAAACCTTTGGAGACTTGGCGACAATCGCTGATCTCCTTTGCACGTAGTTCCCTCCCAAAAAGAACTAAAAGGCCCTTACAGGTGAATGAAGGAGCATAATTCCAGACTGGGGCTTGTCACTGACGTCGTTTGAAGCAGATACAACTTGTGATGCTTTAGCTAATTCTGACACCAAAGGAGAACGTTTGATCTACAATTCAAAGACTAATTTGCAAGTTTTCTTAATAGAGCACCTAACTCAGTACCTAACTAGAGGACGTGTTAAACCCCATCTCAAATATACTATTCTGATATTCCTTTTCATTCTCCAGGGCTCTATTTTGAACACGGGGACATTAAACTGAGAAAATAATTCATTCTGTCACATCCGTTTTGTCTTTGGAATGACTGTAACGAGAAATACCTATTCAGACGTTTAATAAGCTGAGTTTCTTGCCCGATTCCTCTTTTACCATTTTAAAGGAAAAATTCACTGTTGTCTATTTATCCTTACTTTATTTTGATCTGCGAAAAGATAAATGCAGGCCACAACGAGGCCACAAAAACCCCTCAATTTAAATTAGTTCTTTATGTAACGGTAATAGTCCCTGTATAAGGGAACTAAGGGTAAAGATGGTTGATTAACTGGCAAAAGCAACACATAATAACATTATAATAACATATAATATATAATAACAGGATATCTCTGATTGGTAGATTCTGAAACTACAAGGTATGTGAATCGTACAGAACGGAACAGAGAGAAGTAGGCCTGAGAAAATCAGCGGTGAGAGGCCAAAATTAACAGCAATGTGAATTGAACTGCATCAGAGGGCTAAAGCATATCAATGCGAAACAAACTACAGACACAGAAAACAAAGCAGACAGTAAAATGAACGCAAATCTATTATTTTTAGTCTCAAAACAGAAGAAAATGAGACACATTGTGGCTGGAAGTTTTCTAAACCATGTCCTCCTGCATCAGTAGAATTACCAGGATTACCTATTCTTAATCTCACAGGGCGAAAGGCAAATTAAAATTTATTAAAGCTGTGCTAAATCACAGAAAAGAAGGTATCTGGCCACAAATGACTTTCTTCTAAAATGCTGTTAGAGGATGGGATGTTGTTCTGGCATTCCATGTTTTAGTGGAAGTACCTTAGCAGGTTTTCTGCTAAGTCTTCCTCAAATGAAAAGCTACATATCTTCAGTGAGACAAAGCACTAAATGTCCTTAAAGCTAAATGCTACTGCCAACATACTTCTTCCAGAAACCAAGAGAGCAGAATTTAAGAAATCCACACTCTTGGATGCAAAGTAACCTCAAGTCAGTAAGGTAACTGTACAAGGAAACTTTATCAAAATCCTAAATCTTATAATGGGATGTTTAGATAATTATATTCTACCAGCAAAAGAAAATCACAACAAGTTGAAAATGCACTTTGATAGCCCTGCAAACTGTGTCATTCATTTCTACTGTATTGTTTTCCTACTGAGAACAAAAACTAAACCATTTTACCATGGTCTAAACTTACCCACCACCAGTGCCTCCATTTTTGCTGAAATGTGTCCGAGGCTCACTTGATGCCAGTTTAAGCAGTTCATTCCATTCCCGTTCCCACTCTTCTTCTGTGTACACTAAACCTGACTATGGGAGAGAATGAAACACCTTTTACGATTATGCTGGTACAAACATAAGCAGAGTTCCGTAGTTGTATTTAAGACTAACTTATTTTGAGCTTCAGAGGTGATACGGTTTAATATCTTAGACCATTCAACACTTCTATTCAAGTGAAAGAAAATTAACTTATTTAAACAAGATCTAAAGCACTAGCTGCAGAAAGGATTGTATTTCTAGACATGGCTCTGCTGCTAACAGTGTTCTGCTGCTGGAGTTCCAGTTACTCATCCCCCTGTGAATTCCCTGCAAGCACGATTAGCTTTACTGCCCATTTCTGGAAGGCTGCTTTCTTCCCCAGAATAGGGAATTACTATGACTGCCCTCCCTGGCAGACACGATGCTTTGCGGCTCTGTTCAAGACAGAAAGGGTTGAAGTGTGCTCCAGCACCCCTGTGTTTTCAGGTAGCCTAAAGCAGCTGAATCAGTCACAGCTCAGCTGTATTCTCGCTGATTGCTGCCAGCAAATAGCAGGTTACAAATAAGTCACAAGCATTTAAGCACATTTTCTTGACTGCAGTCAGGATTACTCTTGAAATGGGCTTTTTAGCCACTGCTTCGGCGCAGATATCTTCAGAAATTAATACATGCTGAAGTACAGCTTCAGTCAAACTAAATTTGCAGATGGTTTTAGTTAAGAAACACCCCCTCAATATTTGGTCACAGCTCTAAGAATTCTAATTCACCATTCTGGGGAATTATTCCCAAATGGTGTTTTCTTTCCTTTGTGGATTTCATCCCCTTATTTTATAATTATAGAATCAAAGAATCACCAGGTTGGAAGAGACCCATCGGATCATAAAGTCCAACCATTCCTATCAAACACTAAACCATGTCCCTCAGGACCTCATCTACCCATGCCTTAAACACCTCCAGGGAAGGTGAATGCTTGTGATAGATAATTATACACTTAATGGTGAAGCCCAGTTCATTTTAGACCTTTGTAGGCACAAAACTATGTGCATTTATGCCCACAAAGCAATAGGCACATTTGCACTCTGATACAAAAATTCCAAATCAAAGTATCTCCTTCTCCATGCAAAATGGAAGCATAAAGAATTAGATAGCAATTCAAACTTTCATACCAAACTTCAGAAGAATGCTTCTGACCATAAATGATACAAACAAGACTGTCCTTAGGCCATACAGACCTCCTTATTCTGCTGGGTCTGTTGCCATCTCCATCTTCTTTTCAGTGCTTCCCTTTCAGCTCCACTTCTCATCATAGTATAGAGTGCTTTACGTAAAACGAGGTCTCGGTCGTGAAATCCCCACATCCCTGAAGCAGCACAAGATGACATTCAGTTTGAAAGAAGTGAAATAGAAATAAGTAAGTACTAAAACAATTAATATTGCTCTGTTAGCAAAGGAAGCACAGCTTATACATTATTTAAAATGCTCCCTGGCAAATAATTAACTCGCTGTTTCTAAGGTTTCCTAAAGAAACAGTCAATATAGAAAAGCTAACAAATAACAAGAGGGAATTCTAACAAAGTTTAGGCTTTGATTAAGGAGTGACTAAGGATTTAAGTTGTTCCAGCACTTGCTTGCAGGCAACATTAACTTTGCTGCAAGCAACGGAATATTCAAGGCACAGGTTGGTTTCAGCTGTAGCTGCCAACAGAGCCTGTGGACACAAGAATGTTAATGACAACTGCAGCACTTCTGGGCATGGCAAATGATCCCGACACCCAAAGGCCTCCTCTCCTACAAAGCATGATGGGAAATTTCCTTTGGCTTCAAATCCAAAACCAGAGAGGAGCATTCAAGATGACTGGAAGTCTAAAAATACAACCAGCCACAGGCTCTCAAGCTCATTTTAAGATAATAAAATGTCTTCGTGTAGTTGAGAATTGTAGCCTACAACAAAAGAGACCAGAGCTCTCTCCAAGACATGTGCCTGCAGACAGTCTCATTTCAGCTTGCTGGTTTGTCGGCTACTGGCATTAAATATGTTTATTTAAGACTTTGCTAGTCAAAATACTCTAGAGTTCTGCTGTAAATTATATGCAATTGCTTCTACATAAAAATGAAGTGGACAAAAATAAAAGGACCCTTGGACACAGAAAAACTATTTTATTACTACTTCTTTTAAAAAGAAGAATGTCTTCGATATGTTAAAAGTCACAGCGCTTTTTAACAAGTCACCCTTTGGGGTTCTACTGGTAGAAGAATTTAGCAACTGCAACAAAAAAATAAGTTTTCTCATCCCAACCCTGGTTGGGATACAGAAGGCAATAGCAGAGACTTTCATCTTCATGGGTCTCTATTAATCTGAAGAAAGGCGTAAAGATCTTGTATTAGCAATTAGTTAAACAACTGGAAATTACTTTAATTCACCCCAAACTCTGTTTCCCCTATAGGTAAACTCTACAAGGAGCAAAGAGACAATAGCTAGACGTTGCATTCCTGAAGACAGCAAGAGGACTGTTTAAGAAAAGCCAGAGAATGAAAGAAATTCCTTGCCCGCAATGAGGGCAATCCCACAGAAACAACTGAAATTTGCTTGTTCCCAAGCGGTTAAGTTGGGCTCAGCAAGGAAAATGTGAATCACTGGTGTTTATGATATATAGTTTTTGATACTGTTCCAATTACACTTCTTTTATAATCTGATAAAACTTTCACACGTTCCTCACTCAAGCACATCTAAAGTAAAAATTGAAGAATATATTCCTCCAGAATGAGTTTTTTAATAAAAAATCTTTGCATCCCATGTGATTCTGAGCTTTTGCTGGGGACAGAGAAGAGTGGTAAATACTTCTGGTAGAAGATTTCACGTCCAGACTCCCCCTTACCTAGAGAAGCAGCATGCAAGAGGCAGTTTCCATCACCTGTTGTAGCCAAGGGAAGAAGACGTTTGCAGCTTGTACACACCGTGGACCACCAATTCAGTCGTCCTGAAAAGAAAGCATCTATTAAATGGATGGGGGGGACACTAAACCAGGGTGCAGGCACACAGTGATGACACATCATGCTGAAGTTTAACCACGAACACTCTCTCTGCCAAATAAATTTAACGTCAGAAGCGACAACAGAAAAGATTATAAATAAGAGGTAGACAAATGATTCTCTCTAAATGTATTTGGAATAAGAATAGAGCACCTTTCATTAATTTGCATCTTCCATTCTCATTTGCTGCATTCAGAAATGGATTGCCAAGAAATTCATTGCCTAAATACCATGATGAGTCTTGGTATCGGTTTCCAAACATCATCAACATTGCCTCCCCCGCAGGGACAACAGAATACATTACAGTAATAAAGTTTCAAAGGCAAAATAATATGTAGGTGTTAATCAAGATACGTTACTGTTAGGTAAATTTATTAAGTATTAATGTTTCAATCAGCAGGATTGGTTTAACAGCTGATTCTCCTCTCATTTACCATACAGTAAATCATGATTCAACCTACTAAAATCAACAGCTACGCTACCAGAAAATTAAATAGAGACCTTGAGGTATAGGACAGCATGTGGTTTTTCTCTTTGAGAACTCACCCGTCGTTGCTACATGAAGCATGTTTCACAGAATAGAAGACAGAGATGGATTATGACTGACAAACGGACGGGTATGTGATGTATCTGGAGGAAGCAAATAAAGCCCCAGAGAGTGTCAAAGCCAGTACTGGACACAGAGAACTCCTGGCATACAGGTTGCTGTGTGGTAGCTTATTGGACTGCTAAGTCTTGGTTAAACAGCCACGTGAACATTTTTAATATAAAGAAAGAGGATGTGACTAATTGCATAACATCTGCGGGGACAAGGAAGAGCAGATGATTAATAATGATGAGCAGAGCTGGTATATTCCCCAAGACTTTTGGAAAGTCTGTGGGTAACGGATGCTTGAATAATTGAATGAATAATTCAATGGGCAGCGTGTGGCAACTCCATTTCATTCTTTGTGCTCTTCTGCAGACTTTCTCCCCCAATCCTTCTACTCTCAAGCTGAGAGGAAATAGTACATATATATACTTGGACAGTCGGTCTTGCAGTTAAGGTTAAATCCCCAAAACAGAAATAAGTTCAAGCCATGAAAATGCTTTTCTCCATTAACATGTTTTCATTACAAAATTATACTGAACCTTGTTTGTAACAGCAGGTAACACACATAGTCCAAAAAAATATTATGATAATTTAACATGTGTCCTCAAATAACTTGTTCTGGTTACTAAGAACTGTGTAATTCTATTTGAATTAGTCAGTATGGACTGAGAGTTCACTACACCGTAAAGGTGAAGATGCAGAGCAGATCAGTAACTAAGCGTATCTGCTAATCCTCATGTGAGTTTTGCAGCTAGTTAGTAAATGCCCAACATCTCAGACTAGGCTGACTGAGTTCTAAATTTAATACGCATTAAAGAAGCTTAATTTAAAGCGCTATTGGACAGCCTTCGGGAAAGACGAATCTGAAATAACAAGTTATCATTTTTAGCAACTCCCATGTCTGTGGGTTGTGAAATACCAACTTGCCACCCGTTTTGGCAGAATATTTTGGTGGGATTATATTGAGTAATAAATTACACCAAGGTGCTGCTTAAAGCACAGCTACAAGACCTAAACCAGACAGACATTAGACTTTATTACTCTGCAGATTAACTAGGAGCTATCGGTAATAAATGTCAAAGTCTGGTGTTCATGAATCTTTTGCGTAAGAGGAGGTTTCTATAAAAGTGATCTGATTTCAAGTACACGATGCAAAAAATGCTTGTGGGCTTGGTTAACATCACAAAGCTTACAGCTGCCTAAAAATTAGCAGAAATGCTTTGGAGTAGAACAAAAAAAAGAAATGCGTTTTCATTTTTGAAATCTAGTGGTTACAGATGATCCCTTTAGGGACACAATAGGACAGCCATGCTTAAATGAAAACTGGAAAGAGTTCTTCCTCAGGCTAACTTCTGTCTGCTTTGATAAGACAAACAATAAGACAATTTATGGACAAACTAGACCTTTCTCTCACTCTCCCTCCCTCTCTTGGTCTCCTACTCACTTCTCCTTCTAACTTTTTGACAAAATCTACTTAATATTAAAAAACACAATTTCAAAAAACCGATCTGTTGTTTTAAGTAAAACAACGTGGAGAATTAATACAGCCATATTCTAGTATTCTGCGTATTTGGGGGTCTTTCCCATGTGGATTCTGTAGTGTTTAATAAACAATATTCACATCATAAGCTTTTCTTCTATGGAAATACTAAAAATAAGCTCTCTGCTTATTTTCATGAAACTTTTAAAAGCTTACTCACAGTATGTTTGAAATTCGCAGAGTTAAAATTAAAAAATAAACAGGGTATGATCTAAAGAGAGAGCCTGCTGACACAGGCTCTGCTTCCCTAAGAAGCTAGACTAAATCTGGCCTTTCTTTCATTTCTCCAGCACGTTGAATTTCCAGAAATCTACCTCTCATCCATGCCCCAAGATGAGCAAGTCACAAAATAACATTTTCAGCTTCCAAAGCAAGTCTAATTCTGGACACCCCCTACATTCTCAAAAGCACCAGTTACCCCTGAAGGCTCAGCAGTTCCACTCTGGAATCCAGCAGCAAGGATTGGCCTGGGGTGTGCTGGGACTGACTGGGAATGGCAACCGAGGATCACTCAGCCCTCCCAGTCAGCAAAGGGTGCAGGAACTTCAAATGCAGATTGGAGCACAGGTACTTGTACACTTCATATGTTTCACACATGACTAGCTAAAGGATTTGTTTGTTTACTTTTAGGTGTTGTCCTTTCAAATGTTCTTCCATGTATTGATGCAAAGAAAATTACAAGAGATGATCTTCTATGTAGGCTTATAGCAATCGTTCAGTGACTGCTTCCTTTTAAAAAAATAAGTGAATAAAGCATCTATCAATACATTTTGTTATTCACAGAAAAGACCTTCTTGTAGGAGCTCTTTTACTCTAGACGATGAAATCGGCTTCGTATAGCATCTGCAAGGCTATTCCTATTTACTGATGTTCTTGAAATGTAATGTTGAGCTGTGCATGTAGAAAGACGTAAAACTGAGCAATCAAGTAAATGTTTCACTTTTATCCTGATGTGTAAGAAACACAGACTCTGCCACAGAGTCTGTAGTAGGATGCAGAATGCAAATCAGAGGTCATAAAACAAGATGGCACAAAAATACTTGACTAACTGGCTGCAGGTAGCTTTGTTTTACGAAGTAAATTTGACAGTTTTCTCTATAATGTTTTAATAGAAACAGAGGATTCAGGTATGGATCGTTTTGCAAAGAGTGCAGTGTTTGCTTTTAAACTCTGGCATTTACTTCCCACGCAGGAGGCACAAGCCCCAGAAATGAAGCATAATTAGAAACGTCAGCCCAAATGTCAGGTTCGCCAGCTGTTGATATCTGAAGTATTTACCCACCTGCTTGCTCCAAAGCAACCATGGTTGCCTGCTCGATTAAATCTCGTTCAATGAAGCTTCTGAAATCTTCACTGTACACGCTAAGGTCTGGTAGCTGGAATGTGTAGATAGGCATCTCCAAAGGAAACTGTTCGTTGCTGCAGTCATTTGCTACATGTGATCGAGCAAGGGAGACTATGGCTGAGCTGGCATGAGAAATACCTCTGGAAAGACGCTTTTCTGTAGAAAAATCAAAGAGACATTCTAGCCCATAAGACTACCTAGAAAAAGTCTGCAATCAAAAGAACTAAATTCTAATGCTTATCACCCTGTACTGGAAATCAACTGCTAGAGGGAGTTGACTCTTTTTAGTTAAGATTTCAATTTCTATTTGGCAGGGGACGGGAGGTTGTTTTTTTTTCCCATGCAACCACAAGAGAACAAAATTTTGAAGCCGAAAGTGATTCATAGATTTCATACACCCTGACCGCAAGCTGTGAGCAAGAATGCAAAGATTGAAATACGGATTTTTTTTTTTTTCAGCCTTCTTTTGGTCTCAACAAGCATAGAAAATGACATACAATAGTGCTCCGTAATGCCCTCTAGTTAATTCCTTTTAGATGTACCGTGGGACTGCTACGGGACAATGTATTTTCATATTTGAATGACATATTAAATAAATAATTTACAGAACAAAGGTAAGGCTCATGTCAACTGAAAAGTGAGATGTAGGGTCCAGCAGCAGCTCTGTGGATCCCACCACAACGACACAGTTCACAGGCTGATGGCAAATGACTTCCAACTCCCTGCAGACAAGCACCACTTGCAAGCAAACAAGCTAGAAAGCTGCTTGTCCACAGAAGCACTGGAGAAGAGCTCTTACCTTGAGCAATGTCATCCTGCCGTTGCAAGCAGGGTCGCTCAGCCTTCGTCACCTGGGGAGGCTGCTCTGGCTCCTGCTGCTTGTAGTATTTGCCCTCATTGAACACCTGGGGCAGGTTGGCGGTGTGCACCTGCCTGAGCTGCTCATAGTCATTCAAAGCTGCTGTCAAGTCCCAGTTTTTGCCTGCCGAACAGCAAAAGGACATTCTGCTCACATCTCTATGTGACCAGATCGATAACCCAGAAACTATCTTCATAGGCACTTGAAATACAAACTTAAATAGAGAAATCACTCTTACTTAAAGCATCAGCAAGGAAACAGAGGTTCTTTAGACAAATCATTTTACAATCACTCCTCCCTCAACAAAAATAAAGCCACAGTTGAAAAATACCTTAAAAGTACAGCAAACATACAAAGAGATATATATTTTCCTTTTTTCCTCTTTCTTTATTTATATTTTACCTTTCTTTATATCATAATTGGAGAAGACCTCAGGAATGCTCTTGTTCAACTTCCTGCTCAAAGCAGGGTCAGCTATGAGATCAGACTAGATTGCTCAGGGCTTTTCTCACTTCATTCTTTAAAACACAAAAGATGGAGACTCTCTAACCTCCCTCTCTGGGCAAAGCGCTCCCACACTGGACTTGCTTCATGGGAACTGTGTCCACTCTGAACCTGATGAGAGGTCATTTCAAACTCACACCCACTGCCCCTTATCCTCCTGCACACACCACTGAAGAGGCTGCCTCCAACTCCTTGGTTTATGAGGCTCTTGCAGTGTTCCATAGTACTTCTTCTGGGAATTCAAAAGTAACCCCATTCTGACTAATACAGGATTTATTGCACCATAAAAGGTTGTCACTTGATGTACTTTGAGAAGCTGCATTACCTGAGTAGCAGTTATAAATATAGCTTATTTGCTTACACAAAGGAGAATAAGCTAAAAATAGTGCAAAGCCGTTTTATACAGATAAAAGAAAGTTTAAACTGTTACGGTCAATTCTGTGAAGAAAAATATCTAACCAAAGTGTGAAAAACCAAGACAAACTAATATTACCTAGAGGGCTGAGCTAAACTATCTCAGGTTTTGAAGCACTGAACAAAACTGTGAATGGAGAATTAATAACATTGAGCAAGAATGTTATATAAATCCCATGATAAAAACCACCATGTCAGTGATATGGAACTGTTCTATATGTTACACTATAATCTTCTACTAGAAAGCCTCTAGGACAAACTGTATATTCAGAGAAAACTGTCAGAGATCCTAGAACAAGCACTGGAGTTCTTGCCAGCATTTTTTTTCCCCCAAAGATCCCATGTAGATTCCATGGCTGTGATCCAGCCAGGGTAATATCTGCATTGAGCTGCCCATCCCAAACATCAAAGAACCATGAGAGTGTTCTCAAGATCCACGTGATCACATATTGATGGCTGGAGAATGCATTGCTTTTCTTCAGTCCTGTTTTTAGGATATGCTTACAGTAAACTTTTAAAATCATCTTCTCAACTGTGAGGACGTTTTCTTTGTTTTAAATGAAAGAGACAATAAAGAAAATTCCACGCAATACAGGTTCAAACAAAAAAGTCTTGCCCAAGAAGGGGCAGTGCTACAAGTCCAACGCTACGTGACTCCTAGCAGCAGCCTGGGTTTATTCAGTCTGGATACTTGAGCAACAGCCCTGGATTAATGGATCACAGACGGCATTTCTCTGGTGTCAAAGCATTCCTTACAGATCACCTGCCCGAGATAGTTCACATTTAAGCTCTGAAATATAACAAAAATCACTGTGCATGTGCTGTAAAGGACTGCTGTGTGATGGGGCTTTGATGCATGCAATAGGAAAGCAGAAAATCAGCAAACTAATGGAAATGGTGCTGTGCTTCATTTCAGGCCAAATGCAATAATCTTGTATGAAAGCTTTATCATAATAATTCCAGTCAGCCTTCAGAAAGTAGGCTCAGCGTGCTGCATTTAAAATCTAAATTGCAGACTAACCCTTGAGTTATGCTCCATGGTACAATGTAGTGACTGAACTTTTAATACAGATTTGACACGACACATAGAACAAAATTTCTGTATCTAAATGTACTTAACATAGAAATATTTTATTTTCAAATCTCGCCATCTCCCTGGAGTTGTCCCCATCTCCTGAACAAAAGCACTGATAAGCAGCAAAGCCTTTAACTTTAGAAAATCAACATACAGCAAATAGACTAACTTGCCCCAAATTTGCTGGAGCCTCCAAGCATCAGAATGTAGAAAAAAATTCAACCAAATTAGAGAATATATTAAGCATTTTCCCATCTTCATGAAATAGTGCTTTTGAATATTAGCCATGCTAACTGACTAGCACAAGTGTTTTCAGCTACTGTCTGTACTGGAAAAACGGAAGCTCACCCCCTTCTCCAAGGCTTCCTCTCCTTTCGGTTTATATTTTCACAAGTAAATACAAAGAACAGACCATTTGTTTTTCCAACTGCCCATGAAAACGAAGACAATTCATCAGTTTAGAAGGATTAAAGAAGAAAATTCCTAAGTCAAAGTAGAGGAAACTTGAGGCAGTGAAAAAAATTAGGGGAAAGGAAGAGAGGAAAAAAGAAGAGAGGCATTTATAAAATACACTGTGTGAAGAAAAACAAGTAAGTATAAAAGTGTAATTCAATATAAAATAAAAAACAAAGTAAAAAGAACTTGAAAAAACTGTGATGTGATCTGGACCATAGAAATGGAAATAGCCTGCAGAAGCAATGGACGAGCTGGGAACAAATCAGAGAGATTATTGAGTTCAGAGATGTCCAGAGCAGATGATCTGAACAAGGATCTCCCACATTGTGACACAGCAGGTGAGAAAGTTTCATCTGGAAGTCACTCAAGAAACTAGTGGGGTTCATGACTGAGGAGATGAATAGAGCTAACTCTGCTCAGCTCTCCTCCTTTCAATTTTGCATACCAAAAGCTTTTGAATTTCTAAAGCTGTATCTTATTATGTTCCAAACTAAGCTTTCAAAGAAGAAAAACCCCTGAGGTCTGCTGGGTCAGAAAAGAAAAAAATAAATTCATATGACACTGAAATCAAGCATATACCCCCTAGTGCCTCAGAGGGTAGGTACCTCCTTCCAGTCTTGCTGTTTGTCCAACAGGTTTGAGCAGCCTTCTGCTTTGGAGCAGACCACATATAGTCCTTCTGGGCTCCTAGGGAGAGTCCTACTCCTTCTAGGTTCCGTTTGTGTGTCTGTCCTCTGTTCTTCTCTGAAATGTCCTAGACCCTGCTCCTTACACAAGTCCCTGCTCTGTTGCTTCTCTCATTTTCTTCTCCTGCAGGCCCTCAAGAGAAAGGACCAATCTTTCTCAATCCCACAGAGGTTACAACCCGACACAGGCAATGACATGCCTTCCATCCTCCATCACAAGAACGAAGGAGAAACAACAGGCAACTCATCTCTTTTGCACAGTTTCACCACCTAAATCAAGTCAAGCAAGACTTTTCAAAAACAAGACTATTTTTCAGGTTGTCCACTCCTTTTTTACTGTTATTATCTGACAGACCCCACTGTTCACCACTAAATTCTTTATTTATATGACGTGTTCTTGTATTTAAAAAGGTATTACACAGGCACAACAATGTTATTGCAGTGTCCACAGTCACATCAGATGACGAGTCATTGGTGGCATCACATCCATTAGGGGCAACTGAACTGCCCCGAAGCAGCATTGACACCGTGAGTCTATGCGAAAGGCTTGGAGTTTCTAAGTGTCAGAGAACACCGGTCAGCAAAAAGCTGGAGCAATAAAAAGCTGGTGAGAAAACACACGCAGTGAATCACGACGCTGGAATCAAATTAATTCACTAACTCAACAAAAAGTACACTCATACTGAACCATTCTTTCCAGAACAGCCGCGTGTGCTATGTGAGTCAGCAGGTGTAAAATTTAACAGGACTGAAAGGTCTCTGTTTTCAAACCAAGAGCTTCCAGCATGGAGGGAAATCAACAAAACAAAAAAATAATGCAGCTGATTAAGGGATGGAATATGCACTCTGGCTGAGGGCTGGTACTGACATTTTAGTGTCAGACACAGCAGGCATCGACATGAAAGGGAAATTAAAAAAATAAAAACGCAAGTTACATTGTGAAGTTTCTGTCCTAAATAGCAGTTGCTTGAATAACAACAGAAGGCATCGTCAGCCTGAAGAAGAAGCAAAGATTTAGATAAAACAATATTTAATTTTAAAAGCCACTTATCCATTTTTGCCTTATCACTTCAAACTGAAGCAGTAAAGAGTTAAAAAAGTGTTAAAAACCAGCAGGAGTAGGACTCACCTCAGAAGCACTCCAGATGATTCAGTTTTTCCTGATGATCAGAAAGAGCCACCTCCCCCAGCCCCCACCTGTGCCCTATTCTGACAACTTGAAGAGTCTAAGCACTGCTTAGAAAGTGGGTTTCCCAGTCAATGATGCTCTGAGAACAAGCTGAAAGATAACATTTTCCCAGGCCTTGATCCCCGGTCCAAGAGCACAGGGGGAGGGCTGAGAGCCCAGTGCTAGGGCAAAGACCAACATTTCTGTCCTTATCCTGAAACACTACTGTTTTGCTCTTGAGGCACAACGGCAAGAAAACCAGTCCCGTGACAAGACTGGGAATTACACGGACAAACTACTGAGCCAATATGTTAGTCAGAAATTTAGAATAAAACACTGATTTTCCTCGAGACTCTGCAGAAAGGAAATTTGGAATATGACAATGAAGAGCTCCAACTAAACCAGAGCAAACTTCATGGGACAAAGGATACTCCTGCAGCTGTTTTTCACATATCTAGTTCTGCATCACCAACCACACTGGATCCATGCACTATGTATACACACTACAACAAATGCAAACCATTAACAACATCATTGTTTTGTGAGTGGAAACAGAAATGTTATGCTATCAGACTTCCTAGAGTCTGCTTGCATTTTAAAATATCACCACTTTGTTGAGTATTAAATAACACATTGAATAGTTTTTAAAAACTGAAACCAATACAACTACACAACGGTCTCTATTGGACGCTCTCTTAGAAAAGTTTCAGAGTGACCTCCTGAGACAAAGTCTTGATTTCTTTCCTTTAATAGATAAATTCCAAATTCATTTATAAGCTGATCATCTTGAAAGCTGAAATCTGAACGCAGAAGAGCACTAGAAACTTTGAACTTTTGCTTTAGACCATGCCCTTCATGACTATCACATTTTGTAATTTTTTTTTAAAGACAAATACACTCTGCCTTCATAAAGATAGTTCGGTGAGTGGCACTCAGGTTTTACAACAGTTTTCACAGTGCTGCATTCACATTGTTTTTAATGGAGAGCAAGGGGCCATCTTTTTTTCAGCCTAGTCTTTCGCAAGTCAATTCTTCAACTTGACTGTGCTGTGAGGAGAAAGTGTTTACTTGCTGCTCTGCAGCACATGAGTAATCATTGCTTGCTCAATGTGAAGCACACACTTTGTCAGAATACAACTCATGCTCTAATAACAAAAATCAGGCCCCCGTTAAGCTGCCTACACGAGCTCTACCCATCTTAGATACTCTGCTTTCCAGCCAGATTGTACTGAGGTAGCAAGACCCAAGTGACATCCTAGTATCTAGTTTTGAGGTTCTCGGTTTTAGCTGAAAAAATAAAAAGCATGTGACTTACTGGGGTTGTAGCCCTTAATCTATTGTCTTTCGCTTCTTAAAACAGATATAATAAAACTAGAGGACATCCATTGCTAATTAGTAGCAAGAGGAAGCATGCGATTATAAAGCACACCCCCCCTGCTCCAAGCTTTCAAATATCCACCTACTCCAATATGCTAAAAAGAACATTTGAAAGGTCACTAGCAAT
This sequence comes from Coccyzus lansbergi, assembly GCA_033558105.1. Taxonomy (NCBI): domain Eukaryota; kingdom Metazoa; phylum Chordata; class Aves; order Cuculiformes; family Coccyzidae; genus Coccyzus; species Coccyzus lansbergi. Next base: position 158,712 of record JAUMJK010000910.1, read on the forward strand.
TCTTGATTTAAATGACAAACAAAATTCTAAAAAGGATGCAATTTGAGATGGGGAACTGGGAAAGATCTAAATAGCGGAGACCACAATGAAAGGAGAGCTCTTGCTAATCTGCTGGGATTCGCAGTTTTGAGTAGTTTTGCGCTTAGATGAAATAATTTTAAGTAATCAAATCCCCAAGAATACTACTTTAAGTAAGGGCTCCTCATGAACAAGGATGTCCCTAAGACAGACCAACTTACGGCCAACTGCAGCAAAAAGAACAATTTTTGTTCCTGAGCTTACATGGGTATTCAATTGTATGGGAGAATCCAAAAAGGCCTGGAGGTTGTGAACCGATTTAGGTCTCCCAAAATAGAGAAATTTGAAATTCTTTGAAATTCTTCTTTTCCTGTCAACATCAGCTCTGTCTTGTCTAGGTTTAAAGTTACTTTCCATGCTTCGGATAACCTGTACATTTGGGCAATGGAAACATTCACATTTGCCCCAACAGAAATGAAAAGTTGAGTCCGTGGTTAATGTATTTAGTCATTGACAGGAATCCTCCCTGCGCACTCGTGTGTATCTGGGAGGATGATGTTTTGTGAGATGCTCGTGGTTTTGAGGATTCATAACTGCCAATAATTATATGAAATCTTGAATTTTATGTAGGACTGGAAGGGAATATTACCACCTTCATACCGGTATGGGCATTGTTCCATCAGTCTAGTGTCTTATCCAAATCTTTACAGGAACTCTTATTTAAATATCTTGGCTGAACTTAACTTCTACAGTTCTATTTTCTTAATGCAGCACATGTTTGTAGTTCTCTGTGCTCGTGAAGTTACAATTAACTGTTCTGAACTAGAACAATTCTGACATTTTATCCTCACAATTTCATAGGACTTTTTTTCCCACGGGACTCTTTCTTCAGACATTTAGAATTGTGTTTCCAGGCACACAACAGAGTCACCAACTGACTAATTAGACAGCAATTCCAGCTTCAACTGCAAAAGCTCTTTTACTTCTGCAGTTATTGCTGGCAGTGATAATGCTAGGAGACCTTTTACTGGATACAATCTATTTATTAGACCTAGGAGCTTTCGCTGACTATGCTAGAAAGGCATTTGGAAAAATTCTAAGCAGCTTGCGCCTTTCAAGATTATCGATTGATTGTCTATTTTCACCAATAAAAAATGATCCTCATTTTGTGCCACTAAGCCAGTGCACAATGATTACTTTTACACATAAATTAAAAAAACCCAAAATTCTCTGAATTTGACAATCTGTTAAGATACGAAGTCTACCACGAGCTTCTCTGCCCTGTAAGGAAGTCTTTTCTTACAAACCGATTGCTAAAAATGCAGCCCACGAGTACAGTTTAAATGCAGCCACTTCTGCCTATTTGCCATAAGGTAGATCAAAAAATATTAACAGGTAAGATAACAGGATAAGAAGAGGAATTTAAGACCCGGTTTATTCCTTCTGAAAAAGGCTACATGTAAAACCAGGATAAAATTAGACTGTACGTTTTAAAACAAGATTTAACCTTGGTCCACGTTCTCAAAGGAAAATTAACGCAGCAAGGACACGTTGTTAATATTTGTCTCGTTTTCTGCTAGAATGCAAAGTCACTCGAAGCTGAACAGACAGCTGGAAATGACAATTTTGATCTCTGTATAAGGAGACGCTGGTTGCAGCTCAGCTTCCTCTTCCCTTTGCCAAGCCTTCCACAAGAGAACTAAAAAAGGAACTGTCTGAGGGAGAGGAGAATAAGCGACTATTTTTGGGGAGTTAGCTTTGTACACTCCATCACATGACAGTACTGTACATTTCTCTCTCCCTCTCCACTAATTACACACTTTTCTTTGAATTCTGCATATATTCACCATTCTTCGAGATGTCTATCCACTGCACTTCCATCGTCTTCCCCAGGGCCAGGCTCCTTCGCTGCAGACATTTTATGACTGAAAGCAGATTTCCTCATTTCTGAATTAATAAACTCTGTACACCTTGATTAAGTGCTACGTAGAGCTGGAAACAGACAGCAATTCCTTCTATATAAAGGTGAAATACTACACCACTTATGTAAATAAGTGAACCTTTTACACAAGGGCAGCTTTTCAATTAAATATGTTATTTTTAACAAAATTTGTGTTCTTTCTTATGTTTGTATTATTTTTATAAGCATTTTGGTTTTATTCTTATTTTATTATGATATTATTATTTTATTAGTAGTATCATGATTACCAGTGAGTTTGACAAATCCTCCAGTTCCTTGTGGTTGTCTGTACTGCTGATATTGTAAACTATTTCATCCTGTGCCTCTCCTCTATATTCAAGTGGTCATTGCCTGCACACTGCTGTTTCCTAAGATATTTTCTAACTAATTTATTAGTAACCTCCAAGTTCATCCACACCTACGGCCCTAGCACTGTAAAGCAAACGCAGCATAACTTCTTGTAAAGATTAAGCCCTTTTCTTGAACCGTTTATTTCTCTTCCTTAGGCCACATTTTAAGTAGGTTATAATTAACAACTCAAGCAGTAATGCTGTTCAAATTCATGGGACATTCGAGGTGCCAGCCTAGATTACCCATAAGGGTAATTACCCTCTTCGTTTGTGGCCATGGAGGAAGTTGGAGATCAAACACACAGGAAGATAATTCAATCTCTGTCAGACAGATCTATCTAATTACACTTAAGATTTTTGCCAAAGCTCAGTGAAGCTTTCTGCTGCCTTCAAGGTGCCTTTGGGTCTGGCTGCCATTCCCAGGCACACACAGAGGTGACACCTGGGGACTCCCACAACCGATTCCTTGCTTTCCTGGGACACATCCTACCTTAATCCTGCACAAAGCAGTGACGTGCGTCCCTGCCAAACTCTCCTGCTGAGATTATTTCTTCCACCTGAGTCACGCTTACTGTTGAAGTAGTCTGTCAATATTAACCACTTGAGTGTAGACATTTATTTTAGTTGGCTTCTAAGTAAAATCAGGACTATTTTGTGTGTTTTTCTGGGGTTTTTTTTCCCCCTCAAAATTTATTAAGGGCTGAAATCCCATCTCTGAGTAATTAATGTAAATCTTGTAGTACCTAGATGGCCCTAATTTAGCACATTTTCTTTCCATCAAAGCAAAACGAAGGCAAAAGCAATCCTAAACCTTCCATTCTACTCTGCCCATCTTCTGCTGTGCTCCCCTAGCTTGCATGTCTGAAACATCTCCAGTTTTTCATTATGGGTGGGGGATAAATGGGTTGGGATTTGGTATATAACTTATGATGATAATAATCATGTCACACTTAAAGTTCTTTTGCATGGCCACTGACAGTTCTGAAGCCAAAATAGTGCAATTTCTATTGTTTTTAAATGGAATCAAAGGGTAAAAATGAAAGCATAATAAGTTTTTGCATAGACAAGAGGTAAACATTTAATCACTGAAGGAGGAAAGAAAATTAGTATCAGAAGCAGAGTGCTATTGGCTGAAATAGCACTGTTGGTCCTGGGGCACAAGATGATAGTTTTAGAAAGTGTTTTTAGACCTAGGAAAAGCTACAGAGGTTCACACCACACTCCTGGATACTGCTAGCTCAAAATCAAGCCTGTGTCTCAAGGAATTATGTGAAAGGTTATTAGAGTAAGACTTACAGTGATGGGAATGCTCTCGTTTTCAGGTAGGTTAACTGAATAAATCTCTTCAGTTTGGGGTATTTTGTAGAAGAGAGACAAACTTCTACATCCTTCCTTCCTCCTGAATGAAACTGTGCAGAGGCAAGATCTCAGGCCCACGGCAGATGTTTTTGATACAGAGTGATCTGCTTCAAGCCTATCTGATTCCCAAACCATCACACTGCGTAAACATCAGATCCAGTTTCCACGTCCCCCGAGTCAAATACTGCTCAGAGAGCCAAGCAACTGTCACAGTCACTCTCTCCACTCCGTAATTTGCTGATGTATGTTGTGTTCATCTATTCTCCCCAACCTACGATTTTATTTATCCTCTGGTACAGTCAGCAAATAGCTTTTGCTCTTCTTTTATTTGCATAGGGACATATTCATCATTCTTTAGTTGACTTGTAATTATTAACATGAAAACATCAGGATTTCTGATGTCTTGGACATCCCATGAATTTGAGGACACTTATCCATAGGTGTGCAAGCTCTCAAAAAATAATTCCTGCTGGGTGTTTACTCTAAAGTCACTGCAAGATTAGAGATGAAGGTATAAATAGTTATCAATGAAGTATCCTCCCTGGAGTCTAAAGAACAAGGATGAACATTACAAAGTCTTGTAACCACAACCAAGCTGAAAGAACTGCACTTCCTATTTTAATAATTCAGTCATAATAGTAGCCAAGAATTTTGGCAGAGCTGGTAGAGAGCTGTGTCTCAATAAAAAAATGATGGAAGTAGTGTGTGATCCAGGACAAGGAGTGCTGAGAAAAAGAATAAGAGCAGAAAAGTACCACGAAGAACAAGCTAGCAAAACCAAGCATGAAGTGTTCTATGCACAAGACACTGCCAGTAACTAACAGAGCACTGCAGCTTCTGATGGAAGACAGATTCTGATGCAGAGACAGATCATCTGGAGAATTCAGCCCAGAAATAGCTCACTCAGCTATTGCTCAGGCATGCAGGCACGCTGTAGGCACACGAAAAAAATTACGCTAGTACAGAGAAGGGTAGATAAGAGCCTCCTGAACTGAGAGAGCTAAGATGCTGCCTGGGTTAGCTGTACGGAATCGCTGTGAAAGGATTTTTCTCACGATCTCAGTTACCTTGGGCTCTCACCCTGGCTGTGGGCATGCAGCTAGGGGGATGCTCAACAGCAAGGAAAAAAACAAGCTGAGGGCAGAAAGGGGAGAGAAGAGCATTTATAATTTAAAGCTAAAAAGCCATTCTAAGCTCTCATTAAACAGAGTTACTAAGCATCCACAGCACATCAGAGACTGGAATAAAATTGAATTACTCATATGACTTTATGTCTTTAAAAGATGCATGAGTGACAAGGTAAATGACCTGGTGCTGTCAAAACCTCTGCTTTAAAACAAGGCATAACCCATCCTTTACAATATGCCAGCTATATAATCCTACATAACTACAAGTTTAACATTTCTTTTGCCATTCTTAATTATTATTTAAGACAAACGGTGTACATTTACAAAACACATCCAGCCATACTTATCTCCAATGCTACATTGAACAGCTCAGAAATGGCCTTACTTTTGAAATATTTATATACAGTTTAATGAGAAAAAAAAACCTTGAATCAATCCTAACAACTAGGCCTATGATGCATCAGCTTGCAAATTCAAGTTTCAGAATTTTTCTTTACCAGCTAAATGGGCTGTTTATAAATCCCCCAAATTCACAGACTTGTACAGAAATGAGAATAAACCACAGAGTACCACCACACTGTATTCAGTTGGAAGCATTACCCTTTATAACAAGGAAGAAGCATGACAAGGAAAACAAGATAAGTAACTCTTCTGAAGCACCTCTGATATGCAGGAACACATGCTCCAATTCTGGCAATGCTCTGTAACTGACAATCTGTCCCGATACTGCTGAGCAAAACTTTCACCTGTTCTTTTTGGAAAGCGATCACCAGAGCAAGACAGACCGTGCGCTAGGATGGCAGGTTGATCAAATCAGTGAGACTAAACAGAGGTCTCTCAAATACAGCAAACCAACGTCAATATTCACAGCACAGTAGTCTAAGGGTTTATTACATGTAACATAGATTACTTTAGAACTGCAGCAAAACTGTGTGCATCTCTGTGTTAATCATATATCATTCCTCATTACTGAAAGACCCAGGTTAAAAAAGAACTTAGAGTAAAATCTAAAACTTTCAGCATGTATACAATGAACGGAAATTGTTCTTGCACAAAGAAGCTACGAAGACCCCAACATTTACTCTTGAGTCTGCTGCATCTGTTCAGTAGTTACTCCGATTTAACAAACACTTTCTCAAAGCATGAAAGATAAAAAAGAAAAAGCCTTCAGGAGAAAAATCTGGTGCGTGCATATCAAACCCACAGAACCACGTCACAATCCATATAGACATCGTGCACTCATTTCTAACTTGTGCTCTTCACAACTGTTGTGAGCTCACATCAGAACAAATGAATGACTATCACAAAACACATTCACATATCAAAGTTGTCTTTCCACTTTTAAGCTTCTAAACTTAAAACAACTACAATAAAATAAACAAAAAGATACAGTTATTCTTCTGATAGGGTTTCGTAGATGTTTTTAAAAACCCAGGCTTTTGATTCCCATACCCAGATGTTCACATACCGTGCATTAATCACTGGGCCCCAAAGATATCTCTGGTTTCTCTATCACTTTACCGTTAAAGTCCACTTCAGACTAAACTTAGCTACTTTGCACAGTGAGCTGAAACACAACTACTTTCAGGCAGTTCAAAAAGTCAAAATTTAGCTAAAGGCCCCCCCCACCTTGCTCTCCCTGGCACATATACGTTTAAGACATGACTTTATAAGCTAAAATACAGCACTCTTTACACAAAGAATTACATAGATTACACTGTAATCTATGGTCAGCTTATTACAAAAGTGAACTTACTAGTCAAAATACTAAGAAAAGTCTATTTCCATAGACCACGATTGTCATTTTATGACTCGTTCTTGCTTTAAGCAAGCAGTGAACACAAGAAATGGTTGTGTCCTGTAAGCTTACCTTCCAGTAAGTCTCTTGCCAGACCTGGCTCTGCCCCTGTGGACCGAACAAAGTCTGACAAGACTGCATCCATATCAAGAGTCATGTGATCATTCAGAGATGCTGCCAGACACGCAGCAGCAGCAGGACTCGCTGGTCGGCTAGAAGGCATCCATCTGCCAAGAAGAAAAAGAAACAGGATTTTAGAACGTACACTCCAAGGTGCTCTAAACCACAGTTTTCCTCTCTTCAACAAACAAACCCATTAAAAATGCTAATACATTCAAGTTACAGCACATTAAAATAAACACCATTTGTCATTTATCTGTCCCTAAGCCTAGAAGCTGTTTATCACTCCCACTTTTTCCTTCTTAACATTCACATTTTTTTGATTTTTTTCTAACGTGCAGCCTGTAAATAATTCTGCAACTTGAAGACTCCAGCCCAGCTAAACACAGGCGCTGTTCATTCAAAGCACAATCATCATATCATTGTCACTACTCATAAGCTGAATTTGAGCAAGTCTTTAAATGTTTGGCTAGCCTAGAGCTCTTTTGCCTTACTTACTAACACTAACATTTACACAACACAGTTTAGGATTTGTTCTTTTATTTGCCTTTTCAATGCTACCATCTGTAATTCATAGCTTCTCCACCGTACCCAATCAGGCTGGAACGGAGTTAAATTTCTTCATTCATTTTCCAGAACTGTGGCTAAACCAGCACTGATAACACACCAATATTTTAGTAATTGGTAAGCAGTGCTAAAGAACCTCAAGGCCTTCCCTGTGTCCTACTCTGCGAGTGAGCTGGGGGTGGACAAGAGGCTGGGAGAGGGGACAGGTAGGAAAGATGATCCCAAGTGGCCAAAGGGATCTTCCAAACCCTAGAACATCATGCTCAGCCCTAAAACTGGAGTGGAGTCTTTCCAAAGTGGCCGTTGCTCAGCAACTGGCTGGGCATCAGCCTGCTTGGGAGAAGTGGTGAGCAATTGTGTGTCAACTGTTTTTTTGTTTCCCTCTTCCCTTCGCTTTAATGAAACTGTCTTGATCTTGACCCTGGAGTTCTTTTCCTTGCTTTTGCTGCTACAATTCTTTATTAGCTGGAGAGTAAGAAGAGTGAGTGAGCAGCTGGTAGATGCTTAGTTGCTGCCTGGGGTCAGCAAACTCCAGGGCTTTGGACATCATACTCCAGGATTTGTTAATGGCCATTTTGAGGTTTTGCTCTTTGCTGTGTTCTTTATCACTCTGTTTTTCTTTGCCTGCGAGACCGATAATTCATAATTGGTCAAAGTTTACCTTTGAACATGAATTAGATATTTCCTGTTAATTCCTCCTCACAGGCTCAGTTGCAGCTTTGCACATGCCAAGCGTAAGGACTATCACGGAGATTTCCTACTGGTAGCAGATGATATTGGTTGGCTCTTGCTTGTACCACAGCGATAGAGAAATAAACTGTGAAAGAAAAAGGCAACCGGTTGATTCCACTGTTCCCCAAATGCAACACAGTTCTGTACAACTAATCCCATGCTGCTCACAGAACCCCCATGAAAGAAACAAAATATTTTTCAGGAAACATACCTGTACAAATTGTAGCATTTAAAGTATTGTACACTTCAGCAAAATGCTCCTCAAAGCCTCTGTACTGAGCTAGGAAGACCAGCTCATAAGTCACGCCAGCACCTTTAATCTGCCTCCATTCCAATTACCTGTGCTTGGCCGAGCTCCACTCACACTTCATAACTACATTATAGAAAGGACATGTGCTCATAGCTTATTTGCAATAATAATCATCCAGTTCTGCAAAATCTGTAAAATGGTTTCAAAACTGGCTGGAAAATTAACATACATTAATTTAACTGGATGTGCCCACGTCCATTAAATTCCTTGGCAAACACTTTCATCTGGGAATAAAATGTTGCCTTAATTCTGTTCAGCCCATCTTGTCTGCAAAGTGAATTAAACTAAATTCACTGGAGGCCACTTCAATTATGAATGGGAGAGTGCACACAGAGCAGTGAGCTCTTTAAACTCCTACAATTGGTTGACATGCATCAATTTTCCTCAATATTTTTTGTACACAAGTCTGAACCAATACACTAGGCACAGAAGAGAAAAAATAGAGAATGAGGGAAACTACGTTGAAGAATCCTCAATCAACAGATTAAACCCCTGTGGAACCATCAGAGAGCAGCTATTTTCCAAGAGAAGAGAATTGTTCAGCTATTTTAAGTTTAGTTCTAGGAAGAACACTGCCAAAATTCAGAGACAACTGGGGAATATTTTAAACACATTGCTACGTTTCAATTTGCAAAAATGCTATTTAAAATGTCTGCTATTTGCTTATTTGTTTCAATTATTTATAGCTACAACTATTGATAAAGGACCCCACTACGTCATATTTTGAGGCAATTGACTTAAGAATTATGGGTAATAACCTGTCCTTGGAGGCTAAGATAAAAGAAAGTCAAAAAAGAACAACTGAAAAGCTCATGCTGCATTTAAGAGCTATGACACGCTCCCACGTAAAAAACATTATGGAAAGCAATATGAACAAGATAGACCTTTCCCTAACTCAGATTTTTTTCCTCATTTTCCCATAATTTTCCTCATTTATAAATTTTACCTGACGCTGGAAAAAAAATATCATTTCCAAACATCGAACATATTCCTTCAAACGTCATCCTTCTATCACGTAAAGAAGATATGCTGGTCAAAACTCTAATCTTAACACAACTTTCTCTTAGGAAAACATCTATCAGACACTCTTCAAACTCTGCACATGTAAAATTTACTTCAGTACACAAAAAGCAAGATGACTACATTACTGAATATATGGAACAAAGAGTTTCACTGTATTTTTTTCAACTTTCCTTGGCAATAAAAAAAAATGCAACGCTTGGCCTTACAGGCACCATGAAACGCACGCAGCTTAGTAAGAAGCACAACTAAGACCAGCTCAACCACTTGCTGTTTCCTACATTTTGAGGTATTTAGCCCCCTATTTCTATGCTGTGAATTCTAAAGTTAATTGTCATGGCAACAGGAATCTAAGTCTTCATTTACAATGCAGATAACCTTTTCGATCACGTTACTCATGCATAACCCCACAGCTTCTGATTGGTAATGTGTCGTAGTCGGCTTTTCGCAGGGGGTGTGGGGAGAGGAACAGAACACACAGGTAGGACCTGCTGGTGTGCAGAGCTCAGGATGCAGCTCAGCCTCGACCTCTCCTTTACAGCAAGTTTCCTCCTTCTATACTTGCATTTGAGAACAAACAGCTGCTGCTGAAAGCCAGACTGCTAAGATTAGCTCTCCTGTTAAGGCTGCTTATTCTTGAGCTGTAAATAGATACGCAGCTGATTAAAGCTATCTTTAAGCAAGGTTTTAATTTGACTTACTTACAACTGAGTTTAAATAAGAGTTCCTTGAGGCATGTGTCAGATGGGTGTTATGCTGCTGGTTTTTGGTGAGGAAAATAATCAATTTTTGCCACAGTAGAAGGTATGAATAAACAAAATGTTGTCCCCTGAGAAATCTGGAAAAAAAAAAAAAAGAGTACTGCATTAATCATTGTTCTTACTCAATGTTACTTCAGTAAACTGGCAAGAAAAAAATCAACTTTACCTTTGACCTCAGGAGCCTCATGCATGCTTCTCTCAATGCAGATAAATATACAATCATTTACATCAAGAAAACTGCATGAGCAGAACCCAGACAATCAAGCGGGAAAAAAAAAGAATTATGAGCGTACAAAGGTAGCCTTACAGCTGTCCTACATGAAAATTCCTCTAATGGTTCTCTATCTTAAGATTGATCAATTAAGCCTTTGGAAGATCTTCTTCTCAAAAAGTATCAAAATCAAAGGCAATTAAATAGTGAAGAGTAATCCAGGAGAAGACTCAATTAGGATATCCATTTTCTTTCAAGGAAAAAAGGGATAAATGAAGAAAGGAAAAATACTACTTTATTTCATTTTTAAAAGAAACAGTATTTCTCTTCGCATGCAACCTACTCCAATCTATTCATTATAAACCCTGCCTCTTGGAATACATAATCCAATTGCTAGAAGTTTTATCTTATTATTTTAAAAGGCACTTACAATCACTTCTACAGATTCTGGGTTTTATTAATCCAGTCATAAAACTCATAGACTCCTAGGTGTCCCTACCCATGGCAGGAGGGTTGGAACTGGACAATCTGTAAGGTCCCTTCCAACCCAAACTATTCTATGATTCTATGTTCTATATTCCAACCAAGGCCTCATCTACGCTTGAGTTACCTCGTAATGTAACTCAAGCAACATATGAAGGGAAAAAAAGATACTCTAACAATAAGGATGTAGTAATATTTATGAGGCAATAACAAGATCACCTAAAAAAAGATGTTTTTATTTTAAAGATGGCCACTATCAGTACACGGGTCCTCTTAAAGAGGAATGGCAAGCATCAAAGAAACGATTCTCATTACAGAAAGTGGGGGAAGGCTATAAAATTTGACACACCTCATCTACGAAAGATCTATCACTGTGGAACAGTTCATGTTCTTGCAGACACCTTTGACAATCACATCAGTTTGATGATCTAGCTTTCTAATGACCAGTTCTTTAGCACAGCCTGAAGTGCTAGAATAGATTTCATTCTTGTACTGAACCTTGGTCACTTGGAACCTTGTCCAGAGAAGAGTGACAAAGTTGGTGAAGGGGCTGGAGAACAAGTCTTATGAGGAGCGGCTGAGAGAGCTGGGGGTGTTTAGCCTGGAGAAGAGGAGGTTGAGGGGAGACCTCATTGCTCTCTATAACTACCTGAAAGGAGATTGTGGAGAGGAGGGAGCTGGGCTCTTCTCCCAAGTGACAGGGGATAGGACAAGAGAGGGAATGGCCTCAAGCTCCACCAGGGGAGGTTCAGGCTGGACATTAGGAAAACATATTTCACAGAAAGGGTCATTGGGCACTGGCAGAGGCTGCCCAGGGAGGGAGTTGACTAACCTTCCCTGGAGATGTTTAAGGTGTGGGTGGATGAGGTGCTGAGGGACATGGTTTAGTGTTTGATAGGAATGGTTGGACTGGATGACCCAGTGGGTGTCTTCCAACCTGGTGATTCTATGATTTTACTCTCTTTGTAACCATTGCATGAGAAACACTGATCGCTTGCTTTATTTCCTCAGTCTCTATGGTTTGTCACAAGTTACTGACGGAGGAGAAGAAAAAAAAAAATCTCTTCTTCAGCTAGAAAAATTCTTACTTACCCCTAACTAGTGGCTCTTCCATGTGAGAAATGGAGCACATTTCTCCCCTCTTTGGCTTATGCTAATTTGACTCAGAAAATATGAGCAGTAGATTGAGTTGACAGGGATATGAAGGCAGAAGCTTAAAGGACATCAAAAGTGTTAGCGTTATGAGCTTTGTATAAATAGTCTTATTGATACAATTCTCCCAGCATCCTTTATCTCCTTGTACACGGAGATTAGAGAAAGGCTCAAAATGCTTTATTGTATGTCAAGTGCACAGTCAACACATTAAGAGTTCAGCACAATGTTTTAAAATGGAGTCTTCAGCATATTCGTGCCTTGAAGTAGACAATTCAGCTGCTGTTTTAAACACAAGGCCTGACTGTTTGTGACTTTTCACTTTGCATTGCTCCTAACATCAAGGCAAAACACGTAACGGTGAGTTTTCCGCGTTCCCCTTAAAAATACTGATCCCACAAATTGGTTCATTCCACAGCTGCAGTGACAGACTGATGGGAGAGTTCCCTCTCATACAGGTATCCTAAAAATCACAGCAGAATCTCCAAGATTTTTAGAACTAGAGATATAAAGATATGAGACATGGAATCTAGAATGATTCATTTTGCATCATTTTGGACATGTAGAATTAATTCAGTAACATTCTGTAAGTTTTCTCTCATTGCAAATAAGCTATAGTAAGTTCTACAGCCATAAAGATTGATCTTTTTTGCAGTCATTTTTTTTTCCTGTATTCTGGCAATATTTCTAAAAAAAAAAAGCAATGACTAACAGGAAATACTCAGGCTCAGCAAGAACTGGAAGCTGATAAACTAAGGAAAGTGTTATAGGGAAACATCCCGAAAAATTGTATACAAGAAAAAAAAATAGCAAGTAACAGATAATCAAAGTTTGATGTTAAAATAGTGCAGCTTGATTTCTGAGAGCTTTTGAACAGTTCTGACCAACTTGAGCAGGATTAATGGATGTTCAACATCTCTAAGAAGTAGACCATTAGTTCTAATTGCCACTGTCATCATCATATTATTACGTTCTATGAAAAGCAGGACACAGTCAGAGTTAAATATCAGTGTGCCAAGCGGGAAACTTAGAAATATAGGGAAAAAAATGGAAATTGCTAGTGACTGCAAAATAAGCCTGGGGGTGGGAGAATAAAACCTTTCACCATGCTGAATATTAATGTCTACAATCAACAGCTAAAGAAAATAACTTAAAAAAAACCCAAACCAGGCACTGTTGTTATGTGCCACATTCACCTATGAAAACACTGCCTGTAAACTACATGAAGAACAATCTTTTGATTGTTCATCACAGGCTAAGAGATAGAAAAGAGAAGGGAAAACCAAAAAAAAAATGTACTCTTCTTGAGCCTCAGTCAACAAACATGATGACAACATCACACTAAGCAATTAAAAACATTTCGTAGAGCTTATTGCAAGCTTCAGCACATATTGTTCAGCTCTATCTACTGTAGAATGAATTATATACATATATCTTTTTAACCATCTCAAATATATGGATTTCAGAAATACCTGTATTTTTCTCTGCTTTTTATAGCAAAACAAATAAAAAGCAGCCGTGGAAAGTAGAGAGGTTCAAACAACAAAAATTCCTGGATGTTTTCTAAAGCTCTTTCACACATTGGGTTTTTTTGCCTTTAGAGACACATTGATCAAACTCTGCTGCTTTGCTGCTGATCTGAAGCTAAGGGCCTAGCAAAGCTGATTGGAAGTTGTTGCTGATTATTTTTAGAAGCAGTGTATCATCACTTTGCACAACACACACTGCCAATTTATTGGAACTTTTTCAAAGCAGCATGACAGAAAACGTCTCTTCCGGACTAGCAGGTCTATTTCTCAGCCAGAAAAGCAAGGAAGGAGGAAAGAAAACATCCTGCCACTGTTGGTCCAAAATAAAAATACGTGGAGCAGGAATTATTTCAGCGATGATCTATAATTTCAGTGAGGTGTTTTATGAAATACAAATGGCTGGGGAGGGGGGAGAAAATCTATTATTTGATGTGGGGAGTTGGTCCTGCAAAAATAGATCAGCAGCGTTGGGTGAGACAGATGCTCAACCAAGACGCAAGACCACATAAAAAGGGAGGAGGGGTGGGGGGAGACGATTATTTTGCTTGAAACTACCTTCTTCCATAACCTGCAAAAAACCAACTGGATGAGCTGATCAAAATGATGTCTTAAGGACAATCACAGTGAAAAAACCACAAGGTTACTCCCATTTCCCCATTAAGTTTTACAGAAACCTAATTGAAAAATTGTGGTTTTGTTTTTTAAAATCAGTTACTTTTCACTAAATCAGGCAAGTTTGCCAGACAGTGAATTCATGCAATATTCACTCGTCTGGGTCAGGTTTTCTCTTATTTACAAATGTTTTGGAGAAACCTCTCACTTCTCAGTTTGCTAAACCAGTCAATTAACCAGCAGTGTTCTCCACAACAGACAGAATGAGCTCATTTCTTGGAGCTGCAGCAGACATTGAAAAGCAAACTGTCTATGGGGAGTTCATAATACTTTAAAATGTAAAAAAGTACAAGTTGAACTTTATTTAGTTGATTCCCCTTTACACGACAATATCAGACTGCACGCCTGTCAATTTGCCAGCATGACTGATGGACATCATCCAGCAACGTCTGATTGCAAAACTTAATTTCCAGATCAGTATAACCCTCACTTGTAGACCCTAATGGCAGCTGAAGGTTTACCCATTTAATTAGCTTTTCTTCTTACCAAAAGATGGAAAAAAACCCCACAGTGCAAGAATTGCAGAACCCTTAGTCTGACACCAAAACAGAGTCAATCTCAAAAGGGAGACTGAAGTTCCCCTTGGACAGTTAACAGATGTAGGCACAGTCTCTACTAAAGTTCTCTAGTTACAGTTTGGAGTCTCCATTAACTATTTGGGGAGCCCAGGTCCTTAATTCCAGGAACGTGGTTACACTTACATCATGCAAAACCTCTGCTATATGTTATATGCTAAAAAATTGCAATTAATTTTTCAACACATTGGATGAATTCACACATTACAAGAAATTACAAGAGAACAGACCCTATGAGGAGCGGTTGAGAGAGTTGGGGTTGTTTAGCCTGGAGAAGAGGAGGCTGAGAGAAGACCTCATTACTCTCTACAAGTACCTGAAAGGTGGTTGTGGAGAGGAGGGAGCTGGCCTCTTCTCCCAAGTGACAGTGGACAGGACGAGAGGGAATGGCCTCAAGCTCTGCCAGGGGAGATTTAGGCTGGAGATTAGGAGGAGGTTTTTCACGCAGAGGGTCATTGGGCATTGGAATAGGCTGCCCAGGGAGGTGGTTGAGTCACCTTCCCTGGAGGTGTTTAAGACACGGGTGGATGAGGTATTGAGGGACTTGGTTTAGTGTTAGATAGGAATGGTTGGACTAGAAGATCCGATGGGTCCCTTCCAACCTGGTTGTTCTGTGATTCTGTGAAATGGTACTATAGTATTTGAATAGCCATACCAACAATAAAGCACTAAATACACACATTATTTCCTTATACTGCAGGACAGGGAGGTATCTTTTTTCTTTTCCTGTGCAGTGGAATTAATTCTATCACTTTTCTTCCTTTGAAGTAGCTGACTGCTAGACCTATTTGTCAGAAACCACAAGAGAAATTGGAAATTTCACCTCACAGGTCCAGGAACGCAGCCTGGAAACGAACAGGCACAGAGCATCTCAGCGTGCACTATGACGATTTTTACCAAACCAGTTTAATCACTTATAATCCATTTTTTGAAAATGCTGGGGTTTTAGAAGCTGAAACTTTATGAAGAAAGCTATTTTGCATACAGCACTGCTCAGTTCCAGCTTTCAACTGCCATCTGCATAAATACTAGAATGTGTTGTGCCCTTTTCTTACTTCTTTCCAACAAGTCATATTTCTCTGTAATTTTTTGAGTCTCACTGGGAATTCCCTCAGTGCTTGCCCTTCCTATACTGCACAAGATTTGATCTAATAGATAAAGCAGTTGTTTTTACTGCTCTCATGAGCGGTTCCAACCTCAGCGCCTCACAGAATATCCCTGTTTCTCAAGAAGTATTGTACCAAAGCCAGATGGCATTGAAGAACATAGAAGCATCCCTTAGTATTTTTAAGGTCCTCTCACTACCACAGAAGCTGTTCTTCATAACCAGGGGCAGTTAGGCTTCACCAAGCAAGAAGGGAAGAGACAACCATATTACTCTTGAATGGCATCTCCCCTTGGTAATGTTTTAATCATCATGAGAATCAGAAGTGAATCTAACAAATTGTCTCATTCCATCACATTATAAGGCAATTCAGCAGATGATTTCAGAATCAAGAAAAAAAAATAGTGACGTTATTTCTTGGTAAGTATTAAAATCTCTTTTAATAACAATCACTGAAGAGAGCAAATCTAATTTCCTCGTAAATGGAAAGATCATTCCCTCAGAAAATAAAATACCTCATCATAAAAATTTATCCATCTACTTATGCAACTTTTCAATCAAGGTATTTCAATACAACATCCTTTTAATCCCTGCATGTTTAATAAGACAAATAAGACATTTGTTAGTTTACTACATTACTAGTGCAAAATTAATCTTTACAATCAGCAACAATAGGTAACCTAAGAACACAAATGAAACAGCCAAATCTCATAAGCTCCAGTGAAACAATATATAGAACATGATCACATGCAGCACACATTTTGGAAAGGATGTTGACTCAATTCAAAATTCAGCAAAATGTGACCAGGAAATAAGTGTCTGGAACTTAACCATAGTGTGTGTTTGACCCTTCTCAGTCTTGAAACCTACTATTTGCCAAATGTCACTTCAGCTTGTAAGAGTGTTAAAGATAGTCTGGGAAGAATTAACTGTTCCATGAAAAGATTTTTTTAGAATCTTGTTGCACTGAGACTTACTTTAGTTACTCTAAAGGATTTTATTCTCTCTGGATAAAGTTTCCAAAGATTTTTCACATCCACGTGAAATCAACAATGTCAGCTTTTCATGCCTGAAATGTATGAAAATAGTTCAAGAAGAAATCTGAGGAGATGATTTACTTGGAAAAGAGTTATTCCCTGTCTTCTCTATCAACACATCAACTGTCTCCTCCTTTTAGCTATACAAACAGTAACAACCTCTCCATCCATATGCTTTTGCCATCATATAAATTAATAGAACTGAGAGACCAAGCATGGACAGCTGTTGTCCAATTTTACTGAAATTCTTTTTGACTGCAATAAACTATACTGATTTGCTTCTAAGTAAATGAACGCAAAGCTGAACTAGTTTGCTTCTGCAACGCTAAAAATTGATTACAGAGCGCATGCAACATTCAGAACAGATAACACGTTTATTTTGAACTGCCCTGATTTTAAAGGTTTAATACATTAGAGACTTCAAGTTTCTAATCCCTTTATCTAAAACAGTAATACTTGGAGAGAGACAAAGATCACTGATTTCATCATGTAGCTGCTGTCTACTAGCTTAGTCTGTAGACACTACACTAATGAGAACGTCATATTACTAACAGTCAAAACAATTTGAATAGAAATTCTTACAGATTTTATGCCAAATAACCATGAAAGGAGTGTTCTGGTACCATGATCTACACAGATTATTTTCACGTTACAATACATTAGAGCCTTCTTAGATTAAGATGGATCTCTTTACAACGACAGAACCTTGCCCTAAACCAAACCAGTCACTATTTTCTTCTTAAAAAATACATCCTGATAACTGGATTGTTCTGTGAGAAAATGTATTATGTTTTTAAAGTGTAAGTACACATTCTTTTCACCCAGGTCTACATCAACCTACCTTGGAAAACCACCACTTTAGAGTGAAAAAAGGAACCTTCAAGACAAAAGAAAAGTTTCCTGGAATTCCACAAGAACTGGACAGAATAGACTGAAACATGAATTTTTGTTTGAAAACATTGGCCTGAAAAGCTGTGTGAAGTTACTACCTTTCAGATACTGCTTCTTTCAGTTGTGAGAGCCATGAGTTTTACAGTTTGTGCAAGAGGATGAATCTGGCTTCTCACTATGGAACGGGGCTTACAAGTATTTTACTCTACTCCTGGTAATTATCGAGAGCATCTTGATTTCATGAGGACTAAGCAAATTAGTCTAGTTCACATTGATAAAATAAGTAATGAAACCCACAAAGGCACATACCAATATGAGGTAAAGAGCATGAACCAGAATGTTTGTTTTCTGCATTTGAAAAAGCAAAGCTGCATGTTTGCACTCACTGACAACACGTACCTCATACAATAACAAATTGTTATTAGGTAACAAAATTGTCTCTTAATAGAGGGTTATTAAAATAACCAACCCAACTAGCAATTAAAGCTCAAAATGAGAGAGCATTGCCCATAATTAAATCACACTTTTACTTCCACCCACGTTAGGCAGAGCAGTTCTAGTATCCTCATGCGGTAGTTTGCCTTTATTAATGGTGTCTTAATGGGGATTCCTAAGACAAATGCAGTATTCAAATTCAAATAGACTAGAATCAAATGGCACATAGTCTTAAATTAACAGTAACAGCCAAATGATGAATTTAAGAGTAAGTTGCCTGTAGCGACAGGTAACGTGTCCCATTTATTTGCAAAACCAAATGCCACTGCTCTATAATACGCCAACATACTTCTGTAAAAATACTATCACAGTGATAGTCAGGATGACACTTAAGTAAACTGGAATAACATTTCTGTCTTAACTTGTCTTACGCAGGCACTGCTTATCTCTATTTGACCACCAGCACTAGCAAGAGGCTGACATTGGTAAGAGTCACTGCCCCTAATAAAATAAAAACTTATAAAAGATTAAAGAAACCATTAACCTGTATTGACTTTGCCCCAGAAGAAGAGAGCAATGCAATTTATTCAATACTGGTGATCTGGCAAGAACTAATGACACCGGAGCAGAAAGACAGGAACTTGAGGATGCTGAGTGTAGCGTCCAAACTCACAAGAACATTTGAAGTAAGTGGCAATGGTTCCAGAGGATACATTCTACAGGACACACCTGGGTACAGCTCTTTCTCCATGATCAAACCAGATACTCATAAAATTCTCAGCAAGAATCCCAAAGATCTCACTAAAAGCATTCTTAATCCTCAGTAACTTAATTGAAGTACAGTGCCCAAGGAGGAGGGTACAGTTCTGAAACAATCTGTGCATCAGCTTTAGAGAGAACCCGAGAGTTCAGGTGTTGCATTCAGGAGCCTTGAGACAGTTTGTCATATCAGGTCCCACTCCTGAAAGGGAGAGGCAGACAAAGACTCTATATTGGAGACCTCTGGTAGTCAGATTCCAAAGCAAACAAATGATTGGACACAACTCAGGCTTAAAAGCAGCAAAGAAAGATTTGTGAATTCTAACTTTGCTTCTTTACTTGACTACATCCACACGTAATCCAGTCTGTTTACATGCATTTGGTACAAAGGTTGGCTTGCTAGTTTTGATATCTCCCTTTTTACAAGATTAAATGAAAATCTTACTACTCAGATTCTGTGTGGACAGAAAGAACATTCTTCATATGGAACTATTACCCAGGCGGCATTTATAATCTTACTCCATGCCCTGAAAGCACTGAAGAACATTATTTTCTCTTGAAACTAATTGTCTGAATATTAACTGATAAGACCTAACAAGGAAAGAAAACAGAACTGACAAAATTAATTTCAGGTCCCCAGATCAATACATAATGTTATATTTAGTAACTTTACTCATGGTTTACTGAATTTCCCTTGAAATTGCAACAGCATTGCTTAATAACCTTAGCAAAGAACTGCACAGCCTTTATTTTTGATGTCTGGAACCGAGAGACTGATTTTTTTTTTAACCCAGATAAAACAGGTTTCAGGTTTTCCTTTAGTTTTCTGCTGTTTTTTTACCCAAGCTCTGCTCTACCTGCAAGTCAACAACATTTTTCTATTCCTCTTATTTTCAAAATCTGTCTTTAAGGTTTGTCAGTACTGTGTTTGTGAGAGCTCAGAACTCTGCAACTGTTCCTCCACTGAAGGCTGTAATGACAGCAGCAGAACACAAGTTACAGCTCGGGCGTTAAAAACACAAACTCCGATTTAAACATGAAAGTTTAGTAGAAAAGCACACCATTTCAAAGGCAGATAAAACTGGTACCTGTGAGAAGACAACCCTATTTGCCACCCAATAGTCTGCCCTAAACTCAACAATGACTGTTCACCATCTTTGCTACACAGATTTCTTCTAAATAGATCTGACTGGGAAATATCAAAAGAATTAAAAATAATTAAGAGGAATTCTTTTGAGGCTAGAGAAGAGTAAATTAGATTTAGCTAGCTTAGAGATTTCTTCTGTTTGAATGTCATTTTTCCCCCCCTGCAATTCTTTCTACTCAAAATAACCATGAACCTGCCATTAGGTTTCTTAAGTTTTGCTAGAAGTGCTGTCTTGGTATTTTTGAGGTCTGCCTCCCTCTCCGATTCTTCCATTCCTCATGGTCAACCTAAAGTTAAGCTTCAGAATCAGAAACAAATTAAATCTATTAAATGAATTCTGTTAGAGTTCCTTTGCAATCACAATGAACTATGACAGAAAATCCACATTTTGCAGTAACAGAAAATTGATGCCTAACAAGGTATTTTGTGGAAAGGACCCAACCACCATCGGGGGGGCAGGGTGTGGGAATAAATCCGACAATAACACTACTGCTGCTCTTCATCTAAGTGTTAGAGAAATCTTCATGCATCTCAAAGACATTAACAACAGATCACAAAACTGTTAGAGCTTCTGAAGTCAAAAATATGCACAGGAGTCTTCTCCATCTACAAGGATATTATAACACATTGCTCATTCTAGCAAAAAAAAAGTAGGCAGATGTAAAATGTGAGCACTGCAGGGCCTCGAGGCCATGGTTCCCCCAATGGAGCTGGAAGAATATCTTGGCTCTAACTCCCTGTAGGTCAAATATAGTAAATTCAAGAATGCAGAATTTTCATTCAGTTCTCGTGTGTAAGAGACATCATAATACATGCTTTAATTATATCCTCAATCTGATATTTTCATTCAAGATCTCTTTTTTTTTTTAAACATTTTGGTTAAGAACATGCCTGTAAGGTGTGCAATTGTTGTACTATTTTAAAAATTGAGCCAAGGAAGACAGATTGGTTTAAAAAGCATTATTAATGTTGAGTCCCAGCTCTTCGTTACAATTTCAGAGGGTATTTAGCAACTCAAAATTAAAATTCCGGTTTCCACGTACTTAATTTCATCATAATGCTTAAGACAGACCTCATGCTGTCAAATCAAGAGCTCTGATCACAGTTTCCCATACTTTTGTCACATACATGGTGGAAAGTAATTATTCTCAACAGCTTTTAGGTAGCTGCTTTAATTTATTAAAGGTCCCTTTAAGTGCTTCTGTGGACCTAATATGGCAGGAGAGGAAAAAGCAGTGGGGAAGAAGTCAATCCAGCACTGCTGCCAAGGAGTAAGATACACGTAGCATACTTCCAGAGAAGGAGAAATATTTGCGTGAAAAGTTTGCTTTAAGCATAGTATTTAGCATCACTAAGAAATTCTGTACCAGAAGCAGGGATGAAAATCCAACTCACCATGGTAGGTTCTACTTGCAAAAATCTCCCTTCTTTCCTACAGGCCCTATCTCATTTTGGTGAAGCAAACGAGGCAGGCAGCCACAGCAGTGAACCCGCTTTCTCCCTAGAAAAAAGGACGGAGAAGTCAGCAAGTAAATGGCAATTTACAGCCGCTGGTAGTCAGCTAAACACCACTTACTTAGTAAATGTATTGTTCATTTCTCTGTCCTTACCAAGGTTATTGCTATGGGGATCTTCCAGTTAAGTCTTATAACTGGTTGCACCATGTTATTACAGCATGAACAGTTATGAAATACAAAAGCTAAGGAATAAACCCAAACCAGAGCTTGTGCAGTGACAGAACAACTCCTGCAGCCATTTAACATGGCAACGATGAGGATGGGTTTAGAAACTTATTTGGCATCCAAGTGTTAGGAAGCACAGGTAGAAGATTCATGTAATGAGTAACACTGCATCATCCATCAGCTCTATGCTGCCACAGGCAATAGTTTGCCGTTAGCTTGTTAATAATTTTAGTTGGTTTCTTTGGTTGGCAACAGTCAATTGTTGTCAACCAGAAAACAAATTAAATTACTGTTTTTCTTTGCAAGGCCCTTACGCTCAGCATAAGAAGAACCAGGTGCCGAGTTGAGGGGAGCAGGGGATGTTTACAGCTTCTCACAAGAATGAGGTAGGCAGGACTCTAGTTTTGTTCCTAATACGTTTACCTATTTAGTAAGGTAGGAGGTGACCGTCCAGCTGATTTTAGTTCTGATTCTGAAGCTCTGAAGTACCACGTGCCTGTGACAACAGAAAGAAGACCAGAACATGCTTTAGTGTTTTAGTCCTAGTTACAACACACTACACTTTCTCCTCCATATACAGTTTGCTTTTCTTAACATGTTCATATATGTTTATATTTACTTATATATTCACGTAAGCAAACCCACCTATTTGTTAAATGTATTTGTTCCATATAAAGACTAAGAAATTTCTTTTCTATAGTCCTTTTCCACTCTCTCAGCTATATCTTTCCTAGTATAGGTTGTCATACATTTGTTTCAATGTAACAGACCTTCATTGGTCAGTTTTATAGCCATAAAACGCTGCCCACTTTTCAGGTTCAGATGAATTTTCAGATTAACTTGTGTCACACGTGTAGAACTTAAGTGCAGGTTTTCACAAGTGTCTACTGAATTCAAAAGTACATAAGCAAACCCGTATCACACCTATAGATTCCCAGCTTTATAACAAACTAAGCAAAATGACAGAAGTTTTTAAGAGACTGTCCAGATACTTTTTTCACTCTTGCTGAGGTCTTTCTTGGATACTCCTAGATTGAGACGTTACCCAAACTTCACTTCAGTTTACATTGTAATGCGTAGATTGTACACGTAAATATAATTACGCTAAAACTTCCATGGCTAAAGAACGGTGCTTCAAGATCTTAAAGTTCATCTGATTCCTTTGCACCAGTAACATTTCATTCACAACACACATTACAGTCACACACACACAAATCATTGAGAACAAGTGGTGCGGCAATAATGCTGTTGGTGGAAACAAAAAGAGAGCCCAAGCCTGTTGTGCTGTTCTGATGCCCTCACATCCTGCTTGACGCACACAAAACTCAATTAACACTTCTGGAAACAGTACACGTGGAAGAACTACTCTGAGTATCACTGTCCATCAAAGTGCTTGTTTGTTTCTCTAAAGTGCCATTAAAAACAGATGTTTTAATTGAAGAAGTTCAGAAATAACCAGAACAAAGCTGTCTCTAGACAGCAAAAACGTGAAGTTAAAAAAAGGAACACAAGAGGCTGCAAAGGACAGTGACTGCTGGTTACTTTGCCTCCTGCTAAAATGATCCCTGACTGCTTGCAAGCATCCATTGGACAACAAAACAGGTTAGAAGAGTGACAGGAAATATGTTAGTCTCATCTTAATTCAGTGAAATTCATGCAACAGCACAAGCAATGGACAAGGAAACACAGACCTCGTCTTTCAGTGGAAAGGCGACCGCTAAGGCCATAGGTATCGATAACTGTGAACTACAGATTCAAATGAAATTGTAATTGCCATCACAAACAACTAATTTGGCCTCAGTATTCAATTCTCTATTCAGTTATTTGATGAGTCTGTCAAAACAATTCATACGTAATGAAAGAAAAAACAAATGGCTTCTTGTCATTCATTCTGGGACTGGGAAAATAACTTGGAAAAAAGTTTACATTTGATATTTAACACACCTAGCCCGATAAACTCATACCACTTCTGCATAACTTTATGGAGAAAAAGTTTTAGTTTCTACTTTTAAATAAAAACTTTCCTAACCTCACCTATAAGCTCAATCTAAGCTCATTCCACATCAGTGTGTGTTTCAGTTTAAAAAAATATATATAAAATATATTTCTATATGTATGTGCGTATATATGAAGGCATACACACACACACATCAAATTTGCCTTGCTTGTTCCTTGTGGTTTCCCATGAGTCTCTCACACTTTAGTGCAAGAAGACAGATCTTGGATTAGTGCCTAATCACTAGTCATTATTACCAGTCACACTTTCTAATCACAACTCTCTTCTTTTATACTCCATTAAGGGAGTTGTATCTTTTACTAATGCAAAAGTGCATCCTTCACGCATTCCTAGGTGGCAGAAAATGAATGACTTCTGTTTGAAATGTATCTTTTCATTTCTGATTATTGCTCATTGACTCAACTGCAATAAATTTCTGAGAAAAAGCTATTTCTAAATTTTAGACACTCAAAACCCCACAAGAGTAACTGAACGAAGCCACGTTATAAACTCTCCCTGGAAGAGATCAGCAGCAAAGTCATTTACAAGCAGACAGACACTCCCCTGATGGACCACACAAGGAAAACCTGTGGCTAGAGTGCTGTACAAACTTCAGCAAATAAATGGAGTGCGTTGTAATTGCAGACTAAGTTACCCCCTTGTAAAAGAATATCAAATGTAAGCAAGTCAAGTTACTCTTTTGCACTCAACACCAACCATCCAGCTTGCTGACTTCACAGGAAAAACACAGCCACAGTTTTATCCTTCAAGACTCCTTCACAACACTTCACAGGAACAGCTTCACCTTTACAAATAACTAATGCAATTCCACTTCTAGAACAATCATACTTCGTTATTTACAAACCACCTCCAGCTACAAGAGCTGACAAGCTCCAAAGGCCACTACTGAAGAGTAGTACTACACCATATTTCAAAGTATCTGCTCAGGTGTGATGGGACCTTTGTGGTCACTACCTAATGAGAAAGCAGTGCAAAAACTAGAGCACACAGCACATACCGATACCTAAAGACTCACAGCATAAAGCACGGACTCTTACTGATTTAACTTCATCTTGTAAGACCCATTTAAATCCTACTACACCTACTTCAAAAAAGTCATTTTCCAATTGTCACTATCCCGATAATGCAAAAAAAAGAATGTTTTGAAGGGTAGCGAGAGCTTCCTGTAAAAACTGGGAACCTGCTACTGCTTTCTATAATCATGGAAGCATTGTTTCTCCTCAATCAGCTTCTTAGAAAGAGGATTGATGGAGAAGAAAGGCAGACTGTGGCCTGCCTCATCAACATTGTATGGCTGAGCCATGGTAATTTCAACAGGCGCATTCAGAGAACTCCTTGGTTTGCCGCCCATCTGTGCTTCTTAGCGGCAGCTCCTCAAGGGTGAGGGGTGGGTGGGAAAAAGAATGGAAAGCGTCAAAGACACTGAAACATGCAAAACTGTGCTTTGCGAAGTGATCACTTTGCATCGTGAAATACCAGTAAATCTGACCTCTGTGCAAGAGAAGATGATTAAAGAGAAATGGCTAAGAGAAATTTTCCACGTGATTTAATGAGGTGGGGGAGGGACAATATATTTTGCACCACAGACAATAACTCTTCTTCTATCACTTAAAATATATATCTGTAGCCCAGATGTCAATGAAGTTTTTCCAAAAAAAACCAATTACTCAAAATATCTTGTTAGAGGAAGACAAAAAAGAATTAAACCATCCCTCTTGTTTTTCAGAGATGCTCTAAGTGGAAAACATGATGATTATATGATGAGCTGTCGCTCAGCGACAACCCACTCAGTTCTATTACTGCTCACTACAGCTGCTTTAACATTCAGGCAGCTCAGATACCTTTTATATTCATTACATGCAGAAATTCTCACATGTCCCTTATCACACAGAGCAATCCTTGCCCTCTGAGTCCAAACTGATCTGATCTCTTCTTGTGTTATTGGAACTGAGGACTGAATGGCAAAAGAGAGCAGGGACCCTGTTTCCATGTCATTTGAATTCCTGCACCACACACATTTTTCTCTGCCCTTCCTTTTGCTCTCCAGAAGACTGAGGTCACACGGTACAGTGCACCATTTGCATATCAAAAGCAACAGCACTCTACACAAAAATGAAAGGCAGCCACTTTTCTGGTTTCAGTGACTAAGAGCTTAAGACATGAAAAGAATTTCCTTCCTCTGAATCTGTAACTCCAAATTCAGGTGTAACTCTGTTCTTCGAGACTGGTTCAGATAAGAATCTGAAAAATGAAGAAGCTCCCCCACTGTCACCATTAGTTGATACTTATGTGCCAACCACAAGTTTTATTTTCTTTCATAGAATCATAGAACCATCAGGTTGGAAGAGACCCATCGGATCAACGAGTCCAACCATTCCTATCAAACACTAAACCATGTCCAAAACCCATTTCCAGACCCTTTCCTTCTGGAGCAGCTAAGAGACTTCACTGTCTTCCCTGAACGAACATCATTAAGAAAAACAGGCAAACAAGATCAAAGGTCATAAAGAAACAAATCTTACTTATCTCAAGCCACACACAACTTGTCTGAACGGCACTACCCCTCTTACCAGAGTATTTCAATGTATTTTCAGCTGCCACCATGGTCTCAGTTATTTACCAAAATGAGCAGGATGACTCTGCTCTACCTTAAACAACCTCACCCTTTTTACTAACAGTCACATACAACAGGTAGGTAAGTGCATAAACGCTTTAAAAGGCATTAGAGCGGGATGCAACCATGTCCCCTCACCCCCATACTACGACCGTGATCAGTGACATCAATTTTAATAACTTCCCTGCCTAGAAATGTACCTGGCCACCCAACACCCTAGACAGGGTGGTGAGGTGCGAACGGCAGAATGACTCAGAAATACCAGCTGTTTACCGCAACGTCTCACTACTCCCAACACCAACAGTAGCAGGTGGTGTCTGAGCTGCCTTCCGCCCTGCCAAATCCTTCTTCAACTATTTCCCACCATTATGCTGATGTCTTTCCAAGTCCTACCATGAATGCACTAGTTATTTCAGGGGAAAGATTGCTTCACCTGGTTTGAAAGAAAACCAGCTAGCAGACAATTCTTATGCTCAAGAGGGCCATGCTAGAGCCTAAGTACAGAGGATTACACAGTCATTTGACTCCTACCAGCCAATCAAGCTAGTTTAACTTTCATGAGTCACCTAAAACTCTTCTTAAATGCTCAGAGATATCTTATCTGTTTCCCTGTGTGTCTTCAGTTACAGTCACATCATTTAAAGAAACTGCACTGGATCAGGAACAAAACCCAGTATTTAAAATCAGTCAGTCTCAGCAAGCTTCCTTCCATTTTTCACCTATTTCTTACTTAACAGAGCACACGGTGCAAGTGTACGCTCATTTAACCTAAGAAAAACAATTATGAGTACATTGCTATTTGCATAGGAATCTTATTGTTAATCCATTTTCATTTTAAAATAAATTTTATTGAATTCCCAAACACATTCCTACACCAACATCCTGTGTTTCACCTGAAGGGAACAGTTATACCACTACTGTGTCTTTACAGAGAGCTAAGAGGATAGTGGATCCCCAGAGGGCTGAGATCTCAAATGTGAAGTAATTCTGTTGCCACCACTCTCTGTAACCCTTGTAGGATCACAACTCACGTGGAACATTCTATCCTTTTATTGCAATTCAGGTGATAAATAGGAGAACCTCTTAAAAGCGTTTGGTGGACTTAGCTGATGAAGTCATACACCTTACGGTGAATAAAATGTTCTCTCTTTAATGGTTGCCAGAGCAGACACTGAATTTCTTATAAATCGACAAAAGCTATGCCCATCTTTCTAGGACTTGCTTTTGTGGGTTCTAGATCTGTGCCGAGTCTTCCAAGACACTGAAAAGCATGCGTTAGAAGAGAGCATTTTTCACAGATCTATTTCTCATGAAGCATGGAGAAGACACTTAAAATTCCCAATTCAAACAGCATATACAACCTCTTCAAAAGGATCACAAGTCAGCTGTCAAAACTATCTTTTATGTCCCGCACTGTCTTCACAGTCCAATCCTGCTTTTCTGCCTGCCTGATGTATTCAGAGGTTGTTGCTGGAGTCGCTTCCTCCTCTCCGTCCTATTTAACTAATGTAATTCAACAGAATAAAATAAATTATTTCTGCAATAACAGGAAGGCACACAGTGAACTGTGGAATACCAAATATACCAATTCACTTTATTCAGCGGATACGAATGTTACCCAGAATACCTCACTGTAACTGACTGACACTAAAACAGAACAAATAATTCAGTAATCACACCTGCACCCGGAACAGTCTGTCTTGTTCAGGACTGAGGTCATCCAGAGAGGGGAGTTTGCAGTGCAGCTGCTGCACTCTACATAAACACAAAGCTTCCACGGAAATTTGAATGCTTGCTTCTTCCCCCCTTCCTTTTTTTTTTCTTTTTTCTTTTAAGCATAACTTTCCTATGTACTTTGGAAAATTATAAACTTCTACGCCTTCTGTGGGCAACTGGGGTTTTTCCTAATTTGAGAGTGAATTAAAATGATAAAATTATTTCCTATTGTAAGCGACAGAACTCTGATGAATTTCCTGTTATATTAGCAGAAGGTTCTTAACTGTCTTTATAGCATAAGAACACAAATTTTAAGCCGCTTGGTTCTACTTTTTCCAAAGCAGGAAAGACAGAGTTTCAATAGAGAAACGCCCAACGATTCAGATAAGTGTGACGAACTGATGTTTTATGCTTACACAGTTATTGCCTTTTGATGGCAAAATGATGCAGTGCACTCACTGCATTTGTCATTATTCTAAACAAATAGCTTTACAATAATGGACTTACTGCCAGTTCTCATGTGCTAAATGTATATTCTCTTAACATCCTTAATGGTTCACTTTTACTACAAACGTTATTCAGCAAACACCTTCTCAGTAGCTGCCAAAACCACATCCTAAACATTTCCCAAACTTGCTGGAAGAGTATGAAATTCAGAATTAACGTACAGCATAACCAGTCTTACACTGACAGTTACCAATTAACAGAGAACACAAATGTGTAGTAAACCTAAAAGTATCTTAATTATAAGCATATATAATAAGCATTATTAAATTACATTGAAACAGACTCAAGCTCTCATTTTGTATACAGCTCTGCGAGAATGGATTTTTTTATATTCGTGTTCCTGAAACAAGATGCAAAAGATGCTCAGTGTCCTACCTGAGTGAAAACCCCTCCCTGAAGCCAGTTGGGAATCCTACTTGAATCCTCACATACACTGGCAGAATAAGCAGGAAGCTCAACAGCAGTAAACGAGGAAATATATCTGCACATTTCAATGCATTAATATAATGTAGGACTTCCACTCTTCTCTGTTCAGTTCCTGTGTATATGTAAAAGAGGATGAAGAAAAAAGATTTTCCATTTCAACTATGGATTGTGCTAGAAGCACAAAAGATGGAAATGTGCCTCTGCCAGTCCAGCAAAATTTCATCTAGTGAACTGCTATTAAAGGTACTTACTGAAATGAGTGGCAAAATCACCACTGCCTTCAATAACAAAGAATCATCTCTGAAGCAAAAAAAAAAAAATACATGACTGTTTTGGGCGTTTTACTAAGTGTGCTTGCATTACATCAGCTTTTGCATCAAAGCTGGTAGTGCAAAGAGGAAAGCAAAGCCAATTTTATGAACTGATGTAATCAAGCCTAGCATCTCTCTGTGGTTTTTTTGTTCCTACAGTCACAATGACATCAGACTACACTGCCTATTTAGTACTAGTGGGCAGCAGTGCTTCACCTCTGCTCATACTTCTCTATTCTTTTCCTTTCTAGTTTTCTACCATGTGCATTAAGCAGTATTTAATAAAATGCACCAAAAAAATTATAATAATCCATAAAACTGAATTATAGGGTAATTACATTCTATATAATTCCAAAAGCCTTCCAGGCCCACGGATTTTATGCTTTTATTTTACCTGCATGATCTCAAGACTTTTTTTTTTTTTTTCACCAGACAGAAAGACAAAGCCAACTGTGACAGAGGTGGAAAAGACAAAAGGAGTTTCTAACATAAAGTCACACTTTCCTCAGCTCCTCCAGTGGTTCAGGTGAATCTGTCACACGCCCTGTTGGCAGCGTGGAGGAAGATAACACCCTGCCAGGTATCTTGAAGGTGATTCCACTCAGGTTTGCTGCACCCACAATGTGTGTCATTCCCATCAGGTGAACCAGACCTTTACAGAAGCACTTTAGAGAGTCTGAGATTGTACCAATAAAGTCTTTAAAAGTTTCAAAATACAGTCACCTGCTGTAGCAATAGACAAAGCAAAGAGTGACAAACTGCTGCACAAAGGTCAAATTAGAGAACAAAAGACCTCCAAACACCAGCAGACGTACAGATCAAAGTGATTCAAAAACACTGACAAGATATAATTAACATGTAATTTAAGTTCAACTTTTCAACATTAACAACTCGGCCAATGCAGCAGAAATCTATCAGAACCTAAATTTAGCATGATGGCATGTATTAGCTTTCAAGAGAAGTATTCAAGCTTTTTTGCATTTCAGTTTGCCAAAGATTTCATTTTGTTGGTCCCTTCTGTCTGAAATGCATGGTGTAAGCAAGGCAGTCGGAGAGCAATGAGTTTTGGACAGTTTAGAAAAAACAACACGTGAAATAAAAATCACTACTGCCTAATAACACAGATATTATCACGGCCTAGAGCAAAAAATATCTTTACACTGACTATAAGTGGCTGAATACTGCTCAAGGACAAAATATTCCCTAAGTTTACCAAGTAAAGTTTCATCAACTCTTCCTTTTCATTGAAAGAAAGCTAATCTTGTACATTTGTTAGAAGCCAAACCTTTTACATTGTCCTGATGAAGAATCACCTATGCAGCAACTCATATATCATTTGTAAGCTTCAGCAAAATATATCATCCTTCCAGAAAAGACAAAGGTGTCCCATAATGATACTGGCAGAACATCTTTACATATGAATAAAATGAAAATGCAGACAGAGCGCACACAGCCTAACATTCAATAGAAAGATTGCCATCCTGCAGAAGTAAAAAGCTGTTCAAATCAAAACCAGAACAGAGTCTCTCTCTGCTTCAAACCCCCAACTGAGCTGCTCAGTTACTGAGCAGAAGGACACTGGGCAGCACAGGAAAAAACAGACCCAGTTTTAGCAGTCAGAAAATCTCGTGAAGCTTGCAACTGGAAATGAATTAAGCTACAGGCTGGAGTCAAAACAGTGCAACTGACCATAAACAGAGTTTCAAGTATTATAGTTCCATACTGTTCTACCAGCTAGTACAAAAGAGCCAGCAATGCTGTCATAAAAACTTCCCATACAGCAAAACAATAAGTGTTCCTGGTAAAACGAGCCCTAATCTTCAACTGGGCACATGTGTGGCATCATATTTCCCACTGACACACAAACTGAAACACAAAACCCACCACAAGGAGAGGATGAGATGTGTAATACAGAAGACAAGAAAACAAACTCTAGTTGCTGCCTTTCACTTTCAGATGTCTGCTTATCAAAGGAGTCAAACGGATAATAGGTCAGGGTAGCAAAGAAGCAGAAAAGGGATGCCACATCCTAACCTCCTGCTTTGTAACTCTCCTTTACATGTGGGGCACCCTAAGGGCTGAATTACAGTTCTAACTTTAAACAGAATAGAAAAGCTTTTAATATATTACACAAAAACAATAAACCAATTAACACTTGGGCTGGCTTCAGGGTGCACTGTAGCTCATCGCTGGGACAGCATTTACAGAAGTCATAAATAGCTTCAGTAGAGCCCCAGCGCAGCTGTACTTTGTGTAGGACAGTCAGATTTCCCTGACGGTTGGTGCTGCTCAATGCAGACCAAAAATACAGAATAAAAAACAAGAGCAGGAATCCCAAACTGTGCATGTCATTTGCACTGCGCTTCTCAAGAATTTGTGAAAGTCTTTGCAGACAAAACAGGTTTCTAGATGAACTTTTCCCTATCACTCAAATGACATCTCTGCAATTACTGACCTAACAAGGTAAAATGTTATTTCAGGGGGTAGGGGGGTGTTCTGCGGAAGAGCCCATAACCAAATGATTTCATCAACATCAGAAAGCAGTTGAGGTTGGCAGGGAGCTCTGGAGGCCACCCTGCCCAACCATCCTGCTCAAGCACAGCCACCTAGAGCCGGGTGCCCAGCACCATTTCCAGCTTTTGAGTATCTCCAAGGATGGAGACTCCACAACTTCTCTGTGCTTCTTGTTCCAGTGCTTGGACACCCTCACAGCAAAGAAGTGTTTCCTGATATTCAGACGGCATCTCCTGTGTCTCAGGTCGTGCCCATTTTCACATCAGTTACTCATCGCCGTGTGTCCAGAATGCTGTCACAGCTAAAGTTTTAAAAATCCCAGACAAACGCACAGATGCCTGTGTTTACAAAGCAGTTAAAAGACAGGAATCATGAAAACTCAAGGAAGTAAATGAGGACAGTGACATTTAAACTCAGACACATGAGAATGTAAAGTCTAAAAAGCCACACCTCCAACAGAAGTTTACAGACTAAAAGAAAAGAGTGTCCTTGTGAAGAAAGGCATTGGTCCATGGATGGATGGATGGATGGCCACTGATAGCCACATGGCTCTGCAAGCAGACCCAGCTTCACTGTTGGCCTACACAGCCACACAGCTACCAGATCATCTCTCTAATGTTTGCTGTCCCATTCTGACTGGCACCAGCAGAAGTTTGACCATCTCCACACGCCGCCTACTGCAACACGGTCCCTGCTCCACCTTAATTATTTCTAGTTATGTTCTCTAGAAGACGCTGCACTGGAAATTGAATATGGGAAGAAACTTTCAATTATGTCTTACACTGCCATGTAGGATTTCCCCAATACAAAAACAACCGCAGTATTTAGGTCAGAGTTCTGTGTCTCATGCACCCGGGAGTTCTCAGCCATGTGCAAATCTCCCCTCCTGCACACTCATGGTTCATCTGATCTGAACGCACGTTGTCAAACCATCTAGGATTTCTGTGCCTCTGCAGCTCCAGAGGAGCTGTGACTCCAACTGAATGTCCCATGGCCTGATTAGAGCCGCTACAGGAATTCCCAGGCAACCATCCAAAGGCCTCACAAAGCACCCAGACAAGAACCAACTTCGCACAACTGCCAGACACACAAACCCACAGTATCACAGAGAACAAACCACTGAAACAGGACAGAAAACCCTTTTTAGGTAGAAGCCGAACTCGAACAGAATGGGTCATTCTGACATAGGCTTCAGGAGGGAAGAATTGTCTCTGTAGTGACCTCAAAGTCTTCACCACACAGGTAGCAAACCTGATACATTAGAATATTGCTTTTATTCTGTTTAAATCTACCTAAAACTTCAAAGCCTTTATATGTGTTTACCAACAAGCAGGAAACAAAATCACTCTTACTGCATAGCTTCATCCTCAAAAATAAATGAGAAAAGAACAATCCTTCTGATCCTTTGGAAATTCCCACTCTAGACAAATGTTTTTTTATTGCTGAAGTAGAAATTAATCAATATATTCCATGAAAGAGGCCCCTGTTCAGATTATCTTCATTTCCCTTGTAAGAACATTTCTTAATCACAGTACTTTTTGCTGGAGGAGAAAAATAATCTCTCTACCATCTTTCACAAGGACTTTCTGGCAGAGATGAGCTTTAGTGCTTTGTGCACATCTGTGTAACTATGGACTATATGAATACTGCCAGTGGCACAATAAAAAGAAAAATCTGCTTCCAGAATTGTGTGTTCCAGCAGAGACATCAAAAAGAAAACACAAATTCAATTCTATGACGTGACATGTCCAGAGGACCAGAAACAAACTGTAAAAATCCAGCCTGAAACAGGATTTTCACTAACTTCTGTGTGGATTCTTACAGAATTCCATGAGAAAAAGCTGCCTCAGCAAGGCTTTTACAACCCACACTAACACCTGCACCTTCATCAAGTTATATACATGATCTCAGTCTGTTCTTCTAACAAGGTTTCAAAATTATTTCCAAATATGAAAAAGCAGAGAACTGCCTGGCAGCTCAATTAAGACATTTGCCCCCCAATGAATACAGAGAGTAAATATTAATAATGGATACTTACAGTCCGAGGACGCCAGGATTTACTCCATCAGTAATCCTGTCCCCCATGGACTACTCCAAATGCACAGGCAATCGGAGCCAAATAGAACAGCTTGCAGATTCCCCATCTACCCGAGCCACGTTCCTCTTGACCTCGCAGGCGTTCATCAGGCCAAGCTGAGGGCCGTAAGCACTCGCATCCACAACTCCTGCACCACTACCCGACTCGGACAGGTCATCCAGAGCAAGCTACTGAGAATTGCTCACCAATCAGTAAGTGGTTAAAGTTAAAGACACTAGTAAAGAAATTTACATGCTGCAATAAGGGAAAAAAAAGTAATCCTGAACAGCTAAGTAGCAAAAAACAGAAAGCAAAAAATTAGAGTGGAATTTCCCTTAACTCAGCATTTCCTTCCTTCCATCAGCTTAGTGAACCACATGAAAACGCAACCAAAAGGACAGAATTTTCATCTAAATGGACAGTAAAACTCCCCAGTCAGAGCACGTAGGATTTCCTATGAAGAGTCCTGCTGGAGCAAGGCTTTTAGTGATGAGCTCCACTGAACCCTTGAATTAGTTTGTAAAACCAGATAAATAGCATAATATAAATACCTTATATAAAGCTACATATGGTCTAATACATTGTTATATTAATTTCTCAGTTTTTCTTTCTAGATTCTCCAGAATCTTTAGATTCCTTAAACTCAGTTTAAAACAGTGTTTAGTTACTGCAATAGATTTAAAGAACTAATACATTATTGAATGAAAAAAGGGTCAAAAGATCTCTAGTAAGTCTATGAGCACCTGATGCTGTTCTGTGGATCAGAAAGCCACTATCGTTTACTCTGTGCTGTCTGTAGTTTACTGGAATTTTCCCCTATTATTGTACCTACACAGCGTGCCAGTGAACAGATGGCAGCAAGGTGCAAAATACGTACTAGACATGGATCAGTGGCATGATAAGGAACTCGGATATTTTTCCATGCTATCCAGTTTTATGTCAAGAAATTAAGATCAGCCAGTCACATTATCCTAGAACTATCAGCTCTTAAGAAAACCAAATATATTTAAAAGCATGTGTACATATAAAGCAAATATGAACTTATATATTCCCATATACTATCATAATTTTTTTCTCAAATGCGCAGGAGGGGAAGGGTTTTTTCTTCTTGAGTCTTCTTCAATTATATCCATAATAGGCTATATTGAAAAAGGAAGGTGAAAGTTACCAGTGGTGAAACATTCATGCCATGCTCTTCAAAAACAAAGGAAAAAAAAGAAAGGTAGTCATAGAATCATAGAATCACCAGGCTGGAAGAGACCCACGGGATCATCAAGTCCAACCATTCCCACCAATCTCTAAACCATGTCCCTCAGCACTTCATCCACCCGCACCTTAAACCCCTCTAGGAAAGGCGACTCAACCACCTCCCTGGACAGCCTGTTCCAGTGCCCAATGACCCTTTCTGGGAAATTTTTTTTCCTTATGTCAAGCCTGAACCTCCCCTGTTGGAGCTTGAGGCCATTCCCTCTTGTCCTGTATCCTGTGACCTGGGAGAAGAGCCCAGCTCCCTCGTCTTCACAACCTCCCCCTCAGTCAACTCTTACCAGAGCTGCACAAGACAAAACACTGTAAAATGTCCTGTAAAGGGGTTACAGTGGTCGTGAGTTTTTTATTCAGATGGAGTGTCTTGAAGGACAGAACCTTATGATTTACATTATGTACGAAAACTCTGAATTTTAGGAAAATCCTTAATAAAAGATTATGCATAGCCCTGTAACAAAAGAAGGTGAAAAAGTAAACAAGGAATTTTTCAAGTCAGAGCTTCAACCAATAAAATGCATTCCAACTAAATCATCATTGTAAAACATCGCTATTTTTTTCTTTTATAGAGTTCAAAATAATATTGAAGTCATTAATAAAAGCAATTCAGAGGACAACAGTGTAATTCAGGGACTCTGGCTCATCTTACACAGGAAGTAGATGACAAAAGACATTAATTCTGTCATCTCTGTATCAAATCCACACCTTTCATTTAAGCTACATAACTTTAGGAAGTCAAGCAGCACCAATTTAAAGACTTCAGCTGATGGAAAATCCATCAGATTACAGATGGTTTCTTAGACTTGCTACTGAAAATTTGGGGAACTTGCTTCCAGTCTGCTTTATCTAGCTTGAGTTTCCAAGTTACGGATCTTACACAGTATCCCAGTGCTATGCTTAAAAATATACTCCTACTATCAGAAGCCTTTTTCTCTGTTCTGGCAATTCTAGACAATAATTACATCTGCTCTTATCCTTCTTTTGCATAAAGCAAATAGTATTTTGAGTTTTGGAAAGCTTGTCTTGTAAGAGCAGACTACAGAAAGTCGTTGTTGTAGCTCTTATCTCACATATATGCAGATTGTTGCTCCTATAGTGCTGAAAATCTGCTCTCATAAAATAAAAGGTTTACTCCTAGGTTTTAAAAACGCACTTTTAGAGGCCAATGCAGCCTTGCCTTGGTGCTGCAAGCACCCAGCGGGATTATGCATGACAGTACAGAGTGTCTGGGCATTCAGAACAAGGACCCAGCAGTTCCACCTGGCACTCAGTGTCATTTCTTTTCCCCTCTGGAGCTTTTTGCGGCAGTCAGCACACTGACAGCACCGACACCATTAAATGGAGCTGCATATTCTCTCTGACTGCTTTAACCTGTGGACTGTCATGCACGGTAACGGATTTTTATTTGAAGACATTCTCAAGAAGTAGTTAGTGCATTTCATAAGAAGGCACAATTTCTTTCTTATCCATAAAGAGTAGACTGAGGCTGGAAGTCAAATAATCTTCAAAAGCACTGCTAGAAATGGAAGACTATTCTGTGGACACTTCTCAGAGATGTCAGAAATGCTCAACTTATAATCTTGAAACTGGAATCTAAAAAGTCACTTTATTACAAAAGACTGCACTGGAATATACACACAAGGTACTGAGCTATAATTCTACAGATAAATCTTTTGTCACTTCCTAACTTCTCAATCCTTGGATTTCCAATTATAATCTTCCACTAATGTAGTTCTTTAAGCATGGATTTTTGTACTGTTTGCTTATTGTAAAAATATGTAAATTGCAGCCTTTTATCTGCATATTACAGAACAACAGAACAGTCTTTACCACATTGGATGGATAGCACAAAAAGAGTTTATCAGCCAATCTGCTAGAAATGCAAAATGAATTCCCCTTATCAAGTACATTCTGATAGTACATGGTTGGACTCACGATCCGGTGGGTCTCTTCCAACCTGGTTATTCTATGATTCTATTCATAAACTAGTTTTCACTGTGTTATTTGCATAAAACCCAACAAAATTGCATGGAAAAATATCCACCTCTTGATGCTCAGGTCTCAAAACAGGATTCTACAAAACCCTAGAAAGCTTGTCTTATTTAGAATAACATACATAAGAACTGTTGATCTAACAGGTAACCTAAAAGCAGGGTACAGTTAATGGGTTTGAAATCAAAAAAGATTTGGATCTTCACTGGCACAGCATCCAGCAAACAACCAAATGGATCCTAGTATGGTTCTCCCTCTCTGAAGTCAAAACGGCAACAATAAAACCACAACATATTCTAGTAGTTTTCACAGTTGCATCCTAGCAGACCGGCATCCTCCTCCCACCTCAGAAAATCAAACCAGCTATTCTGTCTCCCACTTTCTGTGGAGACAAGGATCACCGATTACCTCCACAGAACCTGGTAGCTCCTAGCCACTGCACTCCGAAGAATTTGAGAGCTTGTTAAAAGAGATACTTCAATGTCAGAGACAAAGTTCTTTGGACAACCGTACCGTTGCTATAATACTGATCATGTAAAGCAAAGCTACAGCACCCAGAAAGCGTAAGTGAGCTGCCATGGCTCTGCAAGCTACTTGGCTTTCAAATATTAAGAAATGAGAAAAACAAAAGGAGAATTTCACTCTCTGAAGACACTGACACTGTACTTATATCTAACAGGGAGTCCCCACCGCAGCCGGTCTGACTCCACTCCAAAACACGAGACTGCAGCGATCAGCTATTCCTGGCTACCCTTCAGAGCAGCACTGGTTTTCAAAGAAAAAAAAAAAACCAACTAGTGAATATCAACTTCAGATAGAAACACTTTGATCTATGCCACTGATTTTCAAGATCTTTCTGGCTGAAAAGACTCAAGGCTGCTAGCAAACAAAACAAACATGTGAAAAAAGAACAAGAACAGAGACTCAGGCTCAGAGGAAAGAAAACTTGAGTGCTCTGTGGATCAACAAACTGAAAGGCAGAGCAGCTCAGGCCTCTTTTGCAGAGGCAGTTGTTACTGAACAATTTTCACAGGGCAAATAACTGCTACTCTAAGTGATACCACAGAAGTTGTGAAGCAATGAGATTTTCTTGCAAGCAGTTGACCTTTTATTAAACTGATCAAGTTAAGCTCAAAAGGATTTTTATAGCATCTAAACAGTATCAAAATATTTAGCATTAATACAGTATTAATAACTTTACTGTATCTGATAGATTCAGTTGTTTCTCTAACAGTGGACAAGGCTGCCTAGGAAAGCTGCAAATCAACGGTTACTAAGCCTGGAGGGACACTTGCGGTTTAGTATTCCAAATTAAGTTTAATGATCATAGCTCACAGATAACTTAAATTATTTTCCTTTAAATGATAAATTTATCACCATGTGATAAATATTCCACAAATATGAATATGTTAATGACTGCAAGGAAAACCAGCTCTGATAAAAACCTACATAAATAATAAGGTTGTCCCCCCCCAGTAAAGAGCAAGAGGACTGTATGTGGGGAAGGCTATGTACACGTGTTCTGGCTTGACCTAAAGTAGAATCTGTTTTCTCACTTCAGCTCAGTCTCATTTAAGTAACTTTATTTTCTGAAAATTAACTGCATGCCTTTCACACAGTTTTTCCATCTAGAATTGATAACATGGGGCATTGGTATGCACATCAGGTGGTGGGAAAGGAATGAACAGGGAGCCTTCTTCCTACTCAAGTAGCTAATTTGAACCTTTGTTCAAAACTTTGGAAACAGAGCATTAGTTATTTAAGTCCTCAACAGAAGCCTTTTTCTCTCAACCTCAGGAAGCAAACATGGTAAAAGCTGTTTGGATTTCAATATTCCACAAAATAACACACCATGCTACAGCAACATTCTTTGCCATGTTATCATTTTTCCTGCTTTTCCAATTAGAGAGATAATAGCTGCCAAAACAT
Organism: Coccyzus lansbergi; assembly: GCA_033558105.1. NCBI lineage: Eukaryota > Metazoa > Chordata > Aves > Cuculiformes > Coccyzidae > Coccyzus > Coccyzus lansbergi. The sequence continues at coordinate 197,878 of JAUMJK010000910.1, forward strand.
GCTTCAAGCTCGAAGATAAGAAAACACCTTCTTAAATTAACACTGAAATAGCTAGAGAAACAAATAAAGTTGCCGCCTTGGTGTATCAGTAATTCATACAGAATCAGTCAGAGGATACATTGCCAGAGGTGTAAATATCACTGGAAGAAAAGCTGACAAACCAAGTTATCAACAGAGTCCCAAAAGCCTGTTGGCCTTTGCTCAACCAATCAAATTATTGAGAAGACAGATGATCCTTCTCAGATACAGAAAACAAAAAAAGCAGGAAAAAGAAGATGATGTCACATTACATGGAAGTTATCACAAATTACACTATTATCTGCAGGAAATTCTCCATCCAGTTTCTGAAAAGAGAAACAAATAGAAAAACTTCTTGAACCGCGATGGCTACTAAATCAATTTAATAAAATAAATGAATAGCTATTGCAGTAATATAAATATTTAATTAGGTAGTAAGTTGCTACATTCCTTTCCCTGCCTTTCCTTGCTTTTGTATTAGGTACATCTTTCACTGACCACAGCTACAGCTCAGCTTTTGGAGAGAGACAATTACCAGTGCAGACCTAGGAATGGGAAAGCTGTATGGTTTTTTCCAACAGGTCCTGAGCAAAAGCACACCCTGTTGTCAGAAGGCAGGAGCGCTCTGCACCAGCAGAACCTCTCTCTGCTTCTCTGTTCAGGAACAGCAATTTCTAGAGTACTGCATCAATAGTTATTGGCTTCTGCACCTGAAAAAACAGCCTAGCTCATCAATCAAAACCACATTCTTGACACTCACAGCAAAACCACCCCCAGACACCGTAGGCAAAATGTATATGTGTACCAAGAAAATAAAATAATAATTTCTGGTAGATGAGCAATCTTTTTAGCAAAATAAGACTTACCATTTAATTATCAGATTTGTACATCACTTTTAAGTTGCATAGATCGCTGTACAGACACTAGATAGAATTTACTGGACTTACAGTCTCATTCTCCTGGCCTGAACTGTCTTATTACAACATTATTTTTGTTTGAATAATAAAATTAATTTTAAAATTAACTGGATAACATACCAAACAAGACTGTATTTTCAAAAACCTATGAAAGGCTTTTAAATTTATATAAAAGGAGATGGTAATCAACCATACATTTACCCCTCGAGATTTAAAGTATCTGTTTCTCATTGTTACAAACACATTCTACTACTATTTTTGTATAGCATCCTTCCAGTGCAAAGTATCCTGCAGTTCAAGATATCATAGTTCGGTTAACGTTTTGTGGTTGCTTTCATTTAGAGATTTTTCACTTAGATATCTGTTGAACTCAATTCTCGCTTTAGCCCACAGCATTTTAAACTCTGAGCCTTAACTATCGGATTTCATTCTCCATTACATGCAATCTCCTATATTAAAGTTGATTGTTTTTCAGAATGACATCTCATCAAACTCAACAGCTCTTCCTAAAGTAAGAACACACCAACCAATTAAAAAACCTTATGTTCTCGGTATTTGAAATTCTTTCAGATCATATAATCTGGCCCATGAAAAAAGATTAACTATTCCAACCTACTCGAAAGTATCAACTCAAAAAATGAAATACATAAGAAATGTATGCCAAGAACTTTTGTTTATCTTACCCTAAACAAGTTTTACGTAAGTAGTTTATTCTGTTTTGTGGACTATAACCCAAACTGGATATTCCATCTGTCATCTAATAGCTGTGGTCATGGTATTCCTGAATAGACAGAAGTATATATCCCCGAGACATGAAGTTTTAATGCAATCACTTAAGTTGAGCTTCTTTAAACTTTCTAAAAGGCAGGAAAAGAAATATTTCTGCCAAAAAGAAAACATTCTTCAGAACTATGACAAAATAAAAAACAGCATGAGAGACAGCAGGCTGGGACTTCTAACAATTCTACTGCTTCTTATACTCTAGAAGAAACTGGAACTATACCAGTGGTTAAACAGAAGAAAAGGAAGTTTTTACCTATCGTGAACTGTGGGCATGCTTCTTACTGTCTGCATTCTCTAAGGATCTGGGAGATGCCTAGTGACAGTGCTGATCAGAATATGCCCACAGGTCTGTAGCAATACACTTACTTACACTTTCATTTTTCTGACACGAGGCTGCTGCTTCATTTTGGGGGTCTTGCCCAAGAGAAGGTTCCTGGAACATCACATACTTTTATCTCTGCATTTTGTGCCTTAATGACTATGCAGAGTTTTGGTAAAGCCTTTGATATGTACAGGGAGGAAAAAAAATGACTGTATTCATAACATAAATTTCTGAGTGAACTGGGACTTCTGAGCTGGTTTATTGGCTTTGGGGAGGTGAGGAATGACAAATTTTGCTGATGTGTGCTCTTGGACAGTATCGAAACACGCAACAGAAATGGTTCGTGAAACATATATTACTTTCTCCACAGGACTAGAAAAATAATACTACCCTCTTCCCAAATTACACATAAAAATAAAAGAATGCTTCATGAAAGCTGCTTTCCGCAAAGTTCATATAAATGGATTTGAGCCATCGCTGGCTGGCCCAAAGCTTAATTCCACTGAGCTGCTGAGAATAAAGGACAGTGATTAGAGGAATACAGTGCCCCTTCAAACACTATTTTTGCAGCATACTAGGAACAATATCACAGATTAGCATCCCTGATGTACTCTGGTATTCCAGGATGTGGCTGCAGCACACCCTGACATACAGCTCTGCCTGGTAGGCTGCTGCCTACGCTGGTCGAGGTAGCTGAAGACCGACTACCAGCTTCATGGAAAGCTGCACTGAGCTGAGTTTAATACCTTCCTGCACAGAATGTGCTGGCTCTGACTTCCGATGCTGAATTGCAGTAACAGGTTGGATGTGCAATTGTGCTGAGCTATCAGGTAAAATTGAGAATATTAAAGACTATTTTCCCTTTCAAAACGCAAGCATCTCTGTCAGCTCTACTCTGGATAGATGGAGTAACTCCCTCTTTTATCTGCAGGTGTTTTCTTGATTATGAAATCTAAAAGATTCTGTACATACTGTAACTTTTACTCTATAATCCCAGGCGATGATGGGAATATACAGCTAACTCCAAAACAAACTCAATGAGCAACCTTTCCTTGCATAATTTCAACATTTTGGGGAATATCAGCAATAACGTGTAATATTCTATTTTTATTTTTCGAAACCACCTTTTCCATACAGAAATCTTCAAATCTTACTTCTATTATTCAGACTTTTACTTCAGCTTTCCTTCGGTAACATCCAGCGTGATATACACCTAGTACACTGACCTTTCTAAAGGGAGTTATCAGTTCAATTTTACAGCTTCATTGATTTTGTTAAGACTTTGATGGATTTTATGCATTTTTCCCTCAGATCCAGTTGCAGCACTGTGACCAATTTTCTTCCAGGACTGGGCAACCATCATCACACTAAAACTGTTAGTCCTGACTTAGATTTCATAAGCAAGTTTAAAAAAAAAAAAAAACAAACAAAAAAACCAAAAAAACCCACTTCATTTGGGAGAGTAAATTTTTAAACTAAAACAAAGCAAAGCAAATGAGTTGTTTTAGTTTGCCTGAACTAAAAGGAAGAATTCCAATGGATTTTCAGTTATACTCATCATGCTCCATTCATGTTTTCCCTTTCCCTCAGAAGTGTTGCCTTTCAGTCCATTTGATGACTCGAAATTTTGGCACAGTTGAAGAGACCCACAGTAACCTTCACCGACAGCAGCTTGCTCTAAGTTTCTGATTATAAATTCTGTTCTCTATTTAATTCAGATTTTGTTTTTAATAACAGGAACTGCAATACACATACTTTCTGAAGCAAAATGAGTGAAAAACGAATAGAGCAAATCGAAAACATCTCACGACACAGAGAACTGCTGTTGACTTCAGTTGGGAGAAGAGGCTGAGAGAGATGACGCTCACCTAAGAAGGGACAGGATGAAGCTCTTGAGTTCCAGTCCAAATCTTTCAAACCCAGTGCTCTAAATAAGAGTTCAAAGTCTAAATTTAGGTTTCTAAAATTGAAATGGCCTATGGGAGGGGTCAACCATCTGTATCATCCAGTTAATTTAAGAGCCAGTATAGTTACTCAGTCGTGTGAAAAAAATAAATCACTAGGTGTTTACACATAAAGCTCATGGCCTAAGTTTAAGAGCATAGATTTCACATATTTTCTGGACTCCATTATTTTTCCCCAAATTAAAAAATTTTGCCTCAGTCACAAGTGTCTCCTTGCTCATAGTGTTCTCAATATCAAAAAACCTTTTCCAGAAATAGCAGGGCATGCTTATTCAGGCTAATCAAGTCAGATTCTTCATTTACCATGGACAGTAATACAACTTGATTAACACATGTATTAGGCAGCTGATCCCTTAAATTTTTTTTTAAGTTTGGCAGTTATCCCCTATGCACTCCCTCACTCCCCAGTTCAGTGATCTATCAAAGGCAGAATAAAGTTTAACTCAGAATCTGAGTGTTAATCCTCCAAATAGTCAATAAACTGCAGCTGAGAATGGTTGGAAATTGTAGAACTACCACTGCTGGAAGATGCAAAGAGAGGCTAATAGGATGCAGACATTTACAAACATCGAGTTTAAGAAATTTAATTTTCAACAGAATCACATCTTTCTAGCCTTTCCTGAGCAAGAAATTAACCGTCTCAGAGACAGATTAGAAAGACGACATGCACAATTATATGAGAAATCTATTGGGGACTGCATTTCCCTCCCGTTTCTACTACACACATCAAAACACAATCCACCCGCTCACTCTGTTTTACCTTCTTTTAGGAGATGTGGAGCTATTACACATCCTGGCTACTGCATCTGACTCTCTAGCTCAAGCTGAGGAGAGACGTGCTGTTAGTGTGCCATGTCTGCACTTCAGCACCTGATGTATCAGTCAAGATGGTGATTATCATAATATCATTTTACAAATAGTCTTTATGAGGCAGGAAACATTTTAATAATAAGATCTTAGACAGTAAGCCAAAAACCACACAGCCAGTCAGCAGGAACCTAATTCCCCTTCCAGAACCAGATTTGCTACAAAAAAAGGTCACATAGTTTTGTACGTGACATTCACCATCTTGTAGAAACAGAGACTCTGTGACAGTTTGATCACATCTTGCAACTGTGAGGTTATTTTCATCTCAGGTCAAAATAACGAGGTGGGGTTCCTTTGTCAATTAAATTGCCAGTCCTTCCTGCTAATGATCTTTACATTGAATAGCATATTTCTCTATTCAAAAGAATGTAAAAATCACCTTTGTAAGAATACAGGTTCTGTAACTCCCACAGCTTTCCTGCTTCTCAAGAAATTTCTTTATATTTGGCAAAGACCCTTCCTCATTGTCTTACAAAAAGGCAAATAAGGGGCTATAGGGGACATAGTTATATATAGGTTCGTTTCTTTGGTAAGCAGCTACTGTAAAGATATTCTCTCATTTTAACTGCAGGTAGTGGTCTAGACAAGCTACTACCACAACCCACAATTTTCAGATGTCCTGTAATCGAACAGCAAATCAATAAATCATTTTGGTACAGCTGTAACTTTCAATGGATGCTGACTAATTCTTAATTTCCAAGATTGTACTTGAATCCTAAGCAGAAAGTCATTGCTGTCAAAACATTAAAAAAACCCTAACATTTAGATGCTTTACCACAACCAAGACAAACTAAACAGCTGCTGGAGGGGTGTGGGGGTGAGAGGAGAAATACCCATGGAATAAACTCAAATAAATTCTAAGAAAACCCACATTGAAAAGCAGGTAGACGCCTTACAACATCCGCACCCCAAAAAACCTCATCACGTCCCAAATCTTCTCCCTTGGGAAGTCAGCAGGGCCAGAACTTCCCTGCATTCCTACTGAAAGCTTAGGACAGATAGCAGAGAGAAAGGAAGAGCCCACTGGGAACAACAAGCTGTCCTGTTCTAGGTGTACATGCACACAGAGGTGTGTACATGCACATATGAATACACATATATACACACAAATATATATATTTATTCTATCCTAAAAGTATAAAAACCCTTGTGTGGCAAACACCCTTCTCCGCCACTAATACAGAGAAGGCTTATTGTCTAGAATTTGTGGTTTATCTTTTCCTAAGAAGTGATATTTTACTTCTCCAAGGGTTCCCAATCCCTTTTCTCCTAATGGTAAAACTAAAAATATCTCAGGCCATCTCTTTTGGCTCTGCCAGAGAAGTAGAACACGCTGCCTGAGAAGTGCTTTGCGAACTTCCTTCCAAATGGAACAGCAGAGGGGCTTTTGATCAGCACTGTGGTGAGCATTCACTCTGGGACTATTCCTTTGGTTTCAGTCAGCAGCACAGTTCTTGGAGCCAGCTGAAACATTCTCAATAAAATTTGATACTCAGCAGCAGAAAGGTTGCTAAACTGACAGAAGAAACAATCAGCCTCCGTATTGTTTTCTCTTGGGGACACTGGAGGTTTAGATACAACACTGACTCAGATAAATCAGCAGAACCGAGAGCTGCAGAAACAGAGCAAGGAAGGAGCAAGAGATTAATGTCTGCTCCTTGAAGTGACTACGGAACAAGAAAACCAAGATGTTTCCTCATCTCTGAGGCTGTTCTTCGTATTTCAAATATCCTGAAATGCAGAAACAATAAACAGAAAAAACACCGTGTTGCTTCTACAATGTAATCTAAGGAAGACCGCTAATATTTTTTTCAGATATACAAGCATTTTATCATAGAAAAAAAGTTCTGAAATGCTAATAGTGAGATGCCCAAGCAATGTTTTTGGTCCCTGAACCCCCCAAATGGTGTTCCTTTCTAAGTGTAATTACCTTCAGAGACGACGGCTGACTCTGAAAAGTGAGGGGAAACTTGACACTTCCCTAGCCCAGCAAAGGGACACCCTCACCTTAACCATGAAAGAAGCATCAAGGAAAAGGTCACGAACAAAAAGTTAGATGAAAAGTTACAAAAACTAATCAAAATTCACAGTGAGAACAAAGACATTCTTGCTTCTCTTGGGCCATCTTCTTTTTTTATAGTAGTACTTGTATGTTTCTATACATCCAGTCAATAGAGAAGCCTCTGAGTGAGGAAAGGACTGTAAAGCTGCCTGAATTGTGTCTCATGAGGTCCTGCAGAGTGTAAAAGTTTTCGCATTATATAAGACCTCTGAATAAAGATTGAAATAGTCACATGAGATATAGACTGACAGTCATATGCTGTTGCTCCTGCTTCAGCACCCATCCACATTTGGATCCCTTCTAATCGTAGAAATTCAGTTCCTGTAAAAAAAGCTGCAAAAGCTAGATATCTATCTTAGGCAAGATCAGATACTATGACAAGGTGAACGAAGGCCTCCCTAATGGCAGCAAACATAACTTTTGTCACCTTAGTTGCCATCATAGTGAAAAGAACAGCTTCCATTGCAAACGCTAACAGGTAGCAGACAATTGAGCATCTGTGGGTGAATGTCTGAAATAGTTTTGAACTCTAAAGCAGAAGTATAGGTTGCAGTGGATTTCAGTAACAACTTGACTAAAGAAGACGACCTTGTTCTGAATCTTCCCATTAACACGGAGGCAGAACATGCAATTAAAAGGCTGATCACACATCGTGTTTCTGTACAGAGTAATCAGACCAGGGAAGAGAGGAGTTTGGGTGCCAAAAATAAGGATTCCCAGAAAGAAGCAGTAGTCTTGGAAAGAAGAAAAGGCCAGGAAAGAAGACAAAGACCACGACTGCAGGAAAGACTCTGGAAGGGAGGGAAAATCCTAGAGATCAGCGATGCACGGAGGCAAATGAATGCTAGGGGATGTCCAGGGACCCTGGCCAGTGATGTCCAAGACTGACAACTACAAGGAGATGCACAGCTCAAGCCAACACAACCTTCTACTCAGCCTTCCCAAACCAGTACAGATCTCCCTGCTAGGAAGGGAAGTCAAAACCTAGTGAATGAAGTGCCAGCAACAGAGCAGGTGAGTGAGTGTGCAAAATGAAATCAAGTGTGATGAAAGCTTGTTGGTTCTAAATAAACACCAGTATGTCACTCCACTGCACCCTAGTTCTGGCTCTGTCTCACCTTTGACACCTGTAACACTCAGCTTTCTGTTAGTTCTCTTTGACATGCATTGGCCTACCTATTTACAAAAGTTTATGCACATTTTATTCACCATTTCCAAAACAAAAACATAAAAATAAAAGAATAAATTGAAGTCTCCCAAACTAGAAAACATTTACAAAATCAAACTTTATAACTGCAGGTCTCAAATTGAAGTTTTGCATTGCAATCACAAATCCATTTTTGTAGAAAATGGAGAACACATTCTTTCAAAAGAAAAATAACTTCCTACTGCTGGTTGCTGTTCATAAAAAATGCAGCCTACAAAGCTAAATAAATGAAATGCTAATCTCAAATTGAAGTTCACAATAATAATAAAAAAAAATGAATCCATGGAAAGGTATCAAAGAATTACATTTTATTTCACGATTTCTATTTCATGTATCATGAAAGGAAGCAGGCAGAAGTATAAAAGCTTGGGCAAAATAAGAGCATCTTAGTCTCCTGGGAGTTCATTTTATGCTGTAATTGGTGAAAAGCCTCTCTAAAAAAGGTTATAAAGGCCATATTATTTTCATTAGGGAAATTCCCATGGCATATTAATTTTGTTTCTGGCGCTGTTACTGCATCTTTTCAGATACACAAAATCTGAAGAGGTAATTTCATTAACAGGAAAGATCTGCAAAAGGCAAATGTTTTAAATAGACTGGTGACAATTCAGCTTGGAAGCACGCCTGTTTATCAACGCTCGGATACTATCATGCTCTTCCGATTAACAACACGCTGCCACACAAGAGCTAGCAGTCTCTGCTACTGAAACCGCACTACCCTCAGGGCCTCTGATTCTGCAAAGATTGCATGAACAGCTCTCAAAAGATTAATGACCTACTCCTTTATTTAAGGCAGATACTCATCTTCCATGATCACATATACACTCTGAGGCTGAGCATGAAATTTAACAACTGTCTTAGCTTATGATGCTCAGAAAGAAGATTTTTTTCCCCTCCAAACGCTTGCTACATTGGACACTGCAGGTAATCCTGAAATATAAAACATGAAGTGTCAGTTTGTACAACAGCATTAACAGCTTCTCCATCCTGGCCTCAATTCTGCAGTCTGATTTGTACCTGCAGACCTCTGAAGCTACCTACGCTCTCATTACTTAATAGAAGCCAATAGGAGCTTTTTATCATACGATAAACTTATAAAACACAAAGAGACAGCAAACAAGTCGTATCACAATAAATACACAGATACTTGGAAATCTCAGTCTACAGTCACTTTTACAAATACAGTATGTATATTTTGTGTGGTTTAGGTCACAATAATCCTAAAATCTACATACACTTACTGGTTGAGACATCCTGATCTCAGCTATAGAATAACAGAATTGCTAGGTTGGAGAAAAGACCTTTGAGATCATCAAGTCCAACTGTACCTGTCTGCTACTAAATCTTATCCATAAGCACTTCATCTTCCCATCTTTTAAATACCACGAGGGATGAGCACTTCTCTGGGCAACCCATTCCAGTGCCCAATAACCCTTCGGGTGAAGAAATTTTTCCTTGTTTAATCTGAACCTGCCCTGATGTGGCTTGAAGTGCTTAAACCCTGAAGAGTGGGAACACACAGAGGAGAAAGGGACTCAGTATTTTTGAATACACTGAATACTTAGACAAGCATGGATGGAAACACAGCACGAATAGCAGTTTCCTCACAACAAATAGTCTTCTGCACAAATTAAGAGCAAGAGATGCCACAGTACCACACATGACCAACTCACAGCTCCCTCGGATTAGGAACCTGTTCAAGTGAACAGTCCTCACAAACAATTATTCCTACTGAAGTGTAATAATCATTGAATTACATGGTGTTTATTTTAGATTACACATTCAGTTTGTCATGGTCATGTTTCATTCAATTCCTACCCTTCAAAGTCCCTGCAAGACGTTCTATCTCATTTTCATGATAAATAATGCAGGCAATCTCATCCAAGTCAGTAACGAAAAGATAACTAATGCCCCATTTGGGGCACTGTTGGATTTCTGCAGAACCCAACTGGTTTTTCAAAGTGCAGTGAGCATGTGAGCTTTCAGTTAAAAGAAACAAAAACCACCCCAAAAACTTGCTTTTCAGCTACCATCTGAGGCAACACAAAATAGCATCCTCAAACTTTTGGATTCTTCCAAGACTATTGTATTTATGAACAGCAACATTCCTTCGAATGCCCTAAAATCAGCAAGTATTGCATCACATATTCAATTCCTATTGTTCCAACAAAAAAGGAGGTAAAATGAATACCTAGCAGAGACACAATAGCACAAGTATTTGCCATAGTTTAGGAAAGACCATATGGCTGCATGTTCAGTTTTAAACAGGTGTGTCTAAGGGCTAGAAAACTGTTAATTTTTACAAATCACAGGAGAACAGAGAAAATATGCAGAGTTGTGGCTGATGTGCAGCTCCACTTTATCAGATTTAAAATTATTGTTTTGCACTGGTGTTTTACAGCTTGAAATTAATAAAGTTACACCTTTGTCTGTCAGTTTAATCATCAGGATAAGTATGAACTTTTAAAAAAAAATTCATAAGGCTTAGAAGCCTAAATCCCATAAGAAGTTATAGGATCTTCTAAGGACCTGTAGTCAGCGATTCAAGTGAACTTTGGAAACTTTTAAAACAATGCTCTCTGCACAGGCTACTGGTATGATAAAATAAATTACTTGAGTTTCTCTGTCTCCTAAAGAAAGTGGAATTATCCAAACTATTAACAGGTAAAACTGAAACGTTCTGCTGTGAAACATTGATCAAAGATTCACCAAGCCACTGAACCCCAAAGTTACAACCTGCCCTCAACTTTATCGAATCCTGTGCCATTTGCATTCACAGGCAGATGCATTCCAGAAGAATATATTGCTTTGATAGTGATTTGCTAGTAACATACTTGTAGGACATGCTTACTCTTAACTGTAACGTATGTTTCCTGCAATACTGTGAAATCCTGCTACTAACTTCTTGTGTAAATACGACAAATCCTCTTGTCTTATTTAACATGCGTTCTATGCAGTGACCCAATTTAGCAGAGCAAGGCTTGAAGAAAAGAAGAGCTATTAGATCTACAAATACATAACATCACTGCTCTCCAGCCAAACAGACAGTGGGAAGAGGCAGAAGCAACACAGAAGGAACACTGCATATCACTGGCAGCTCTTTCCAACCAGATATTTTATTAAACGGGTGAGAAGCTTTTATCTTATCTGGTTGCTATACAATTCAGAAAAACATTTTTTTAAAACATAACTTCTCTGGCAAACTACTGCAGGATTAGCTACTTCCTTCTGCAAAACAATTGTAAAAGACTTAAAGTTTTCTACAGGTCTTAAAAGACCTTATTAAAGTAAGTATTTCTGCTACCTGTCAGTAACTCATTTTTCTAGAACACATGCCTGTAAATCTACGTTTCCAATAAGCTCTTCCTTTTCTTTCAAAAACACAGGTAACCCTTTGTAACTATATTCATAAATATATGCTTTGTAACTGAAGCTGGAAGATTAAATAAAGGTCACATTTTGCATAAATATCTGTACAGAAAGTTAAGTTCTCCTTTGACATTCTCACCTTTACAACACTAGCAAACCTCACTCTTAATGTCACATTTAAAGGAAAAAAATTAAATGGATTTGAAATGAACCTAATGCTCATTATCTCAAATTATCTAATTGTAACTAACACTATATTCAATTTCTCATGGTATGGTGAAAAGATAAGATAAGATAACCGCAAGCTACCATAACTAGGATTTCACTTATTAGAGATGTTTTCACCTAGATGTCAGGATTTTACTGTCCAGGACTGAAACAGTTATAAAATTACCTCCACCTAAGACCATGAACATTACTGTACAATACTGGAAGGGTATAAGTTTCCTTGAAATCTATTTTTTTCTCTAAGCATCATGCATTTTCCATAGCCATATTCAAGAAAGATATGGTATGTAGATAAAACATCTTCAAGAAATCCCACCTATGTGGCAAAGTATTTTGCAAAGTTGCATTTTAACCCACTTTAAAAATGAATATGCTGACATGGCATTGTTTCAAGAAACACAAAATAAATTTTTTCCCCATAGATATCAGTCATAAGAAGTGTTTGAAAACCGAAGCTCTCCAACAACAGAAGATTTTGTTTTCCAGGTGTGAATAGATCAACAGTAATAACAGAACTGGTCATTCATCATTTCCACATCTTAGCTTAAAGTCTATTTTATCGCCACGATCATCCCCTCTTCTGCCAAAGAGACTCAGAACTCCACCACTCAAAGACTCTTTTCTGGCATTATTTTACTAGAAAATAAGGTCCATTTCGGTGGTATTTTATATTTTTAAAGCTCCAGGCCTCTTTTTCACCAATTCCCAAGGACCATGGTAGCATGACCCTCAAGGAATTTTTTGCACACAGAATCATTTTCTCCTCCATTCAGAAACGTGACATTTGTAGAAGAAAGAAAGAATGGTTCACAGAGAACATAGAATCATAGAACAACCAGGTTGGAAGAGACCCACCAGATCATTGAGTCCAACCGTTCCTATCAAACATTTGTATACATATATTATTATAGCTTATATAAGACAATAATAGAGCTAAATCCAGTCACAGGGTTATTTGTCATACAGCATGCAGAGTAAAGTTATGTGTTCTTCCAGCCTTTTCCTCACAAGAACTAAGCATCTTTTTATACAGGTAAACTTTATTATGAAATCTAAAGAAGAGTATTTAATATTTTTCTTTGATAGCTATAAATACACATTTAATGAGTCAGTCAGCTTGAGAGGTACCTTCTCTCATGAGTACAAATCTCCATTTATATCAAATATTAGAGTCATCTGGAATGAAAGCTAACAACTGAATAGCTTTTGAAGGAACCATTTCTCCCATTTTCACGCAAAGCATAATTTAAGAGATAAAACGGGGGAAGGAAAATTATAATGGTTCTGTTTCTCAAATCCTATATCAAAGAAAGTCAAGAGATTATCAGCTAGATGCAACCATCTCATCAACTCTAGATACTTACAACTGAGCTGCTCAGGCATGAATATTAGTCTCCTGTGGCAGCAAGAGGTGATAATTTATATTTCCATGTTAATTGAGGTCTGCACTTCACTAGGGCAACACTTTGCACTCATAGGCGCTTCCCTCAGGCACCTGATCTGCATCAGCACTGAGGGAGAGCAGCCAACCTGGCAATACTTGAACTGGATGCACATTCATCAGCTTTTCCAGTAAGACTACACATTGTTTATCCGCTGAGATGAGCAGATTCTCTTTTCGTGGTCAGGCGACCAGGCCTGCAGGTAAGCAATACAGCATAACAGTAAAGCACACGTGCCAACGTATCAGCATCTTCAGACCTGCTTTATAGAACATTCCTCCATGTGTAATAAGTAATGAAGACTGTAGCACACGTTTATAATCACAGACAAACTCACCTCAAACACACACAGATCCCATTGCAAAACTGCTGTTACTTCTTCCAGTCAGAATCCTGAGATTCAATTTCCAGCCTACTATCCTCTGTCTGACCCATCCTCCTCTGCCAGCTACAGGGACTCTCCCTTTGAAGGGTAAAGGAACAGAGAAAAGTATTTGGGGTAGACTAAGCAGTAGAAAACAGGTATCTCCCAGAAAGAGACAATATAATGATTATTGTTACAAACAACGCTACTCTAGACTTCACGGTGTTACTCTTTCTTTGCACATGCTTTTATCTATCAACATCAGAAGAAATTTTGAACAATGAAGTACGATAAAAATGTAAAATGTGTTGCCCAAGAGACATCACAGACCTCTGCATGGGGCTTCTTCAAGAGAACCTTCTTTACTTTACATCACAGAACATGTGTTTTCACAGCCTTTAGTTTCCTCCTATTCTGGCCAAGAATAGCAATTTTTTCACTAATCCTGATTAAATTCTACTTTGAGTATTCACAGTTCACCTATACACTAATGAGAACACGTCTTTGTATTTCCTGCCCAAAAATGTTATACGGTCCTTATCTATTAAGCATCCTCAGCTTGGAATGTTCAAGCAGAGAGATATGATTATTGACAGGGAAGAATATTAGAGAAACGGAAACTTGGCAAAGCACTTCTGGGTACCTCCCAGAAGAGAATTACTCATATGAGTGCAAACAACTTTTCCTAATTTATTTGAAACTCCACCTCCAAGTATTTAGCAATGAACAGAACAGAGGAAATCTACCGTAACGCAATTGTGCAAGAAAACTTCAGTTATAAACAGATGGATGCAGGTCCTAAAATGTTGTAGTTGCTATAAAAGTCTGAAGGAGCAAACTGTCTATTGCTAAGAAACACTTAGCTTCTAGAGAATCTGCCATTCCAAGTGTCCCTCACCCACAACTACACGGCTCAAAAATCCATTCCTTCACACCGGTCTTTTAATACAGAAAACACATTGTATAAAGCCCAATTTTAGAACACCTGACCTGCACCCTGGGGTATTAAAACTACATGATAAAAAGCTGTGAGAATACTTCACAGGACCTCAAATCCTTGTGACTAACTGTCGCTCAGACCTGCAGCTTCCTCTGAATGACTTGGCATTGATGCACCATCCCATATTCAAGTCTTGCTTCTATGATCTGAAAACCAAAACTGATACAAAGCATGTCAGCTGCTGTTAAATTTGTACTAAATTCCAGGATTTCACATTGACCTAACAATCCTGAATTCAATCCTCAGCTTGCAAACTCTAGGGCACCCCAGCACTTGCTGTTAATGAAAAGGTTACTGCTTTGCAAAGGCAATTTCTTAACAGCAAACAGCCTCAACTTATCAAGCTGCAGACACTGTATTAACCTGACTTTATTTGATGCTATCCTTATGGCCTTCTCTGCCAGACTACTACATTATAGGTTACTCCTGTTAATTTGTACTGAAGGGAGGCTTCTCTCCAGCTCTTACTCATCTGTGCTTGTAAAACTGATGAACACAATACTGCCTGAATCCTTCCTAAAGGTGAACTTTATATACAGGTTGTATATTCTGTTGTTATTTCGGCTGGAATTATGCAAATCTGCCTTCCCTTTATACTCTACCTTTCCTGGAGAAGAGAATGCTGCGGGGAGACCTCAGAACAGCCTTCCAGTACCTGAAGGGAGCTACAAGAAAGCTGAGGAAGAACTTTCACAAGGGCATGGAGCGATAGGATAAGGGGGAATGGCTTATTTCTACTTTTGCTGCTTAGTACACACTGAATCTAACCAATAAACCCAAGTTTACCCACATTGAGAACGAGGCCTCTGCACTGATCTCAGTGCTAACAGGGAAAACTATTTGACACAGGATAAAAGCTCCTTTGCAGTATCTTGGAAACTACGAAGGCAATACAATTATTTGCACAGAAATTTAGTGAGTTCGTACCTAGACAGGTGTACCCAGGATCACTCCCTCCATGTCCTTTCTTAGGAACTTCCAACTGGGTGTAAATACCCAGTGAAGTCACTTACCAGTAACTGAGAAATGACTCATTCTAACCAAGACAGAGAGCAGTCCAAGTCAGGGAGTGTTTCTTTCTTATTACAATAGACCTCAGATGGAAAGAGCTAATCAAGTACAGATATTACCTGCTATATGATCTTATTAATCATCCTTGTATTCATGATTTGCATAGTTTGAGAGAGACAAAACCCTTTACAACGTCAGGCTCCCAAATTCAAGTTCTGTCATTACTGCACTTTGAGCGCCTATGTAGCCAGTGCCCATGGAACACGGTCGTAGCCCTTCTCTGACAAAAGAGCACTTTTGAAGAAAACTATACTTACTGCACTGTTTAGAAAGCAAGGACAGTAAAAGAGAGTAAACTGACTTAACAAAGGTCAGTGTTGTAAGACACGCCTCTACCCAATGCCCCTGTTCTTGAGACTAGAAGTAGCCTGTGGAATGTCTGAATTGTCAGTCACTCATTTAATGTTTCAACAGCACCAATATGACAACCTTAGCCTGCTGCGCTGTGTAACATAGAGCAAAGGAACTCGTTCAGTATTTTTTTCAATCAGGAATACAACACCAGCAGGTTTTCATTCCTGCGAAGGTGCTGAAACAAAAAAAGATTGAAAAAAAATTCTTTTCTATTTTTTTTAATTCAGATTTCCTATTAAGCAACGATTATTTTACCAGTTTCTATGGTATCACCATGGCAGCTAGCCATTTTAATCACAGGCATTAGAACAGCTTTCTGATAACATCACAGCAATAGCTTAGAAATATATTACCTCTCCTGGTCATATGCAGCAGCAGCACCTTTGTAGATTTCCACAGGGCAGCAGCCACGGTGGCATCAGCAGACATCAGCATTAGAAACATCGAGCGTCTAATTAAAGAATAAGTTCTCAGTGTTCCTTACTCTAATTTGGAAAACAATAGTGGAACTATAACCATTGTGACAAAAATGAGAACCAAAATTCTTTCACAGCTTGCTCTGCTTCTACATGGGTTTTGCTCCTTCTTTGACTAACCAGTCAATGCACATGATTACTCAGCAGATCCTAAGAGAATGTGCAAGTGAGGAAAAATGCACTGAAGAGCACCGAGTATCTGTGAAACAATGACAGATGAAAATGGCTACTTTACCCTTGTATTAAAAAAAACCCCGTACTTTGTTCTCTATATAGGTTAAATGGTATTGAAGCATCAACTGCAAGATTGCAATCACGATCAGAAAGCATAACTTGGTGTTCTGGCTAATAAAATTTTCAACATACAACGTGAAACCTACTGATTTTACTAAATGTATTGTGAAGTATTTGCAGATATGCTCATTCTGAAAAAAAAAGGAAGTATTCAAAAATACTTTCAGCAATAGCAATCTTCTATTTCTTCTATAAATTACGTAAGAAGAGTAAAATCATACTCTCATCATGGTAATCCTAAAGTTTTTTTCATATTAGAGTGTATTTCAAAATGGTGAGAGACTCTAGAATATTAAATGGATTTATAAACAGTTATAATAAAAGCTAATAAGTTCAATGATTTCCCTGTTTCAAGCCTAAGGCTTTGCTAAGGGTCCATCCACAAGATATTAAATAAGGTAAGTACAGATAATGTCAATAATATGCTGCAGTAAAACACTACAGCAAAGCACTGTGACTAAAAATCACTGGTATAACCATACCCTAAAATAGACAGCACTGACCTCAAATAGAAGAACAATCTGAAGTAAACTGAGAATGATACTAGAAATACATCCCAATTAGCTCTGTCTCTTCAAACTACTTGGAATCAGACATACCCTTCACAGAAGCACTTACGCGAGGAGAATAGAATAAAATCAGAACTGTAAAGTCAAGTCTTGCATATACCCAGTACATCATGCTTGTTAGCAGACCTACATTTTCTCTCCCTTAGATCGTCAGTTGGAGGAGGGCACAAAAAGACCAGAAAATATTTGGTAGCAAACTGATAGTCTTGTCACACTTATATGCAGATACTAATTAATCTGCCTTTAAAAGAAATCAATTACTTTCAAGGATTTGAAGACGTTTCTGCCATCTTATCTGGGGACACTCAGTTTCTGTAGTTTTGTGTCATGCTTTGTCTTAGGAAACCAACAGTAAAGAAAGATGCAGCATAACATCTAACCAATACTTGTATTGCACTGGAACTGGTAAATTTATACTCTATTGCAGGATTTTCTGACAATCTAAGCAGCCAGGTTAGTCTCCCAGTTTGTTCATCAAGGTGATACCAATTAGTTTGTTCTTAAGCCCACACAGCATTTAGCTCTGCACCTTGGTCTAAGCCATTTGCACGGCTGTGCAGTGCCCATCAATTAGAAATGAACCAGAAGACTGCAAAACCTTCAACAACAACAACAAAAGAAAAGCCTTCTTGACTTACTTCAGTCCTCAAGATAATAACAGCTACACCTGATATTTTAAGATTTTGCCATTTTCTTAAGGAAAAGTTTATGGTTAGTTTTTGCTTAACACAAGTCCAAGATATTTTATGAAATTCAAATCAAAAGCAGATTCAGATTGCATTATGGTTTGGGGAATGCAGAAGGAGGCCTCATTAAATGCCTAGAGGCCTGGACTATCTGGTGACAAATATTCTGCTAGTTCCCTCAGCCCTTTAAACGCTCTTTCAACTGAAGGCTTCTCTTCAACAATACTTAACTACTTAGGAACACTTTGCTACTGTTGTTCTCCTCCTATTAAGACTTATAGAGGTTAGTAGGCCTAAGGCAATAATGAGTTAAATAACAGTAGGTGACGACAAGAAGACATATACGTTTTTCAAGTTTTTATGTGCCTATGTAGTAAATAATAAAAAAAAAAAGATACCATTGTGCCCTAAATAACATATATGAATCACAGAATAACCAGGATGGAAGAGACCCACCGGATCATTGGGTCCAACCATTCCTATCAAAAAAATAGGAAACAACCAATGAACTCATACAAAATTCTAAACAACATGAAAACAGCAACAGGATTAGGTTCAAAAATATAGCTTTAGGTTAAAATTAGATGTCCTACACAGTTCTTTCACTAATTAAAACAGAGATTCCTCATTTTTTTTAATAAGTAAAATAAAGGGCAACGATGGCAACAATTAGCACAGCAGTTGGATTGGCAAGATCTGAGTCAACATCCTTTGGCCTGCACGTATACAGCTCTACAAAATTCCTGACCTGGAGTCCCACTCACCAAAAGTCTCTCCAGGCCCTGGCTTTTTTTGCTGAATCTTCCAACAAGGATATGAGGAAGATGTCCCAGAGGCAAAGAAAGATACAGAGATAAGCCTACTATGAAAGGACTAAGTACCTTCCCACCTGAGTGTTACTTGGAGCCTGCAATATCCAGCCACTGCCATCCTTATTTCATTTTGTATCAGTAAACCAAAACCAAAATCTTCTGGATCCCATTTGCAAAAAACTGCCATTTTCAAAAATAAACACATTACGATTAAGCAATCGATCAGTTATTTTCACTTGACACATACAGCAAATTATTAGCCTGTTAGGCCTGAACCCTACAGAGCCTCATACTCTTCATATTACTGTATTATGTAGTAATTAAGCTATCCTGAAAACGAAGAGCCTCCTGTACACTCCAAACACAAAACCATAATATCACAAAAGGGCAAGACTCGCAAAAGCATCCTTTCCATTCCACGTCACCATCATTTCTGCCGTGTGGGTGTGCGCAGCCCACATCAGTTCTATGCTCCACACCACAATCAGCATTACAGCTTTATCAAAACCATCCAGGCTTGCAGCAGGGAGCGTGCCAGAGGAGGGCAGCCATCGACATTCACCTGTATTCCAGGTGGAAACAGGGCAGCTCTAGGTTGCCCCTGTGTGAGCAGCACACCTGGGCAGAACCCACAGAAAGGAGACAATGAGCCAAATTCACACCAAAAGCTGAAAACGGAGCCAGATCCAGCCTCAACAGCTACTCCACTCCTATTTTAACAGCAAATTATAAATAACAAACCGACACTTTTTCTACCAACGGCATTTCCCACTCCAGAAGCTTAATACACTTGGCTTTCAATCTGTGCCATAGCAACCTTTTCTGAAGTCAATGTCATCCGTACGCAGAGAGTCAGAATAAAATGTGGGCCAAATTCCTCCGACAGCGGTTTCCTCGGGATGCAGGGCTCGGCAGGCTGGTCCTGTGCCACCCTAGGTGCGATCTGAGTGGCACTGGCTGCGTTCAGCGAGGTGTTCCAACCCAGTCCACTGCAAACCCTTCGCCCCCATCACCTGCCTGAGACGCTGAAGGTCAAACGAGAAGCGTGAGAGGTTGCTTGGCGATTCTGCTGGATTTGTAGCTGTGCGCTGGGATCGCGGCTCAGCCCCGGCCCGAGGGGAGAAGGCTGAGGAGTTAGTGGGCAGCTCCAGCCGGTGTGCTCCAGGCGCGGCGGAGGGCGAGCGGAGCCCCTCCTGCCCCTCGCCGGCACCGCCGAGCGGCGACCCATCCCGACACGGCTACGGCACAGCGCTCACCCCTTTATCCTTCGCTTCCCCTCAGCGGCTCGGCAGAGGCTAGCGCCGCCGCACCGACCGCTCGCTGGGAGGGGAGCGAGCTTTTAACGGCGATTATGTAAGGCCGAGCGCGGCGCGAGGGCCGCCGGCCCCGCCGGTGCCCCCGCCGCCCGCTCGGGGCCCGGGACGAGCCGCCGGGCACCGGGCGGCCGCCGCGCTCACCTGCCCGCAATGCGGAGCCCCCGCGGCGCCCGGCCGCCCTTACCCTCCGCCGCTACCCCAGCTCCATCTTCCTCCGGGGGAACCCGCCCGGCCGCCGCCGCCGCCCGTGACCGCCGAGCCCCCTCCCGCAGGCGGCGCGGCGGACACACCTCCCGCCGCCTCCTTCCCGTGAAGTCAGCGCCAGCCCCGCCCCGCACGGGGCAGCTTGACCGCGCACGGGGCCCTCACCGGCATGGGGACACCCGCAGCAGCAGCCGGTCCAACCCTTCCCGTGTGCCGCTAAACCGGCGCCCTCAGCACCACGGCTGCCCGTCCTTTAAACACCGCCAGAGGGGAGACTCGACCCCTCCCCGGGCAGCGTCTGCTCGTGCCCAGTGACCTTTTCTGTGAAAAACTTTTTCCTGATGTCCAGTCTGACCCTCCCCTGGCGGAGCTTGAGGCCATTCCCTCTCGTCCTGGCACCTGGGAGAAGAGCGCAGCTCCCTCCTCTCCACAACCTCCCCTCAGGTTATTGTAGAGAGCAATGAGGTCTCCCCTCAGCCTCCTCTTCTCCAGGCTAAACGCCCTCAGCTCTCTCAGCCTCTCCTCTTCTTCTCCAGCCCCTTCCCCAGCCTCCTTGCTCTTTTCTGGATCCGCTCCAGAGCCTCAACATCCTTCTTGTGCTGAGGGGCCCACAACTGAACAAAGGATTCGAGGAGCAGCCTCACCAGTACTGAGTCCAGAGGGAGAAGAACCTCCCTGGACCTGCTGGTCACACCGTGTCTGATACAAGCCAAGATTCCATTTCATTCCTGCTTCTCTTGTCTTGCTCTACTCCCTCGTTCAAGGCAGAGTTGTTTTATCTTTGCTACATACCTTGGGCTCTCAAAATACAGAGTTTCAGAGAGAGAGATGTTTGTGTCCCCTTGGGGGATGCCACCAAACAACCCTCCAGGTTGCTTTTTCTCAGCAGGGCATTTTTATAGAGCAGGATTTTGCTTTCCCACAGTACTGCAACAATAGCAACAACCATATGTATGCAGCCTGTATCCCACAGAGCCCTGTAATTCCTAATTTTTTAAATGCAGCAATTAAACAGAGGTTAAATAATTTGAACAAGAGGAGATTCATTACCAGTCTGTGCAAAGATGTGGAAACTAAATGGAGGCCTGCTCATGATTTTGAAGAAGTTTTTAGTCAAAATCTTGACATCAGAAGCATTAAAAAACATACACACATAAATATCATTATCTATCATAAGCATTTCATGACCTCTAAAACATCTGCTGTTGGTACCCACCATCCAAAAGATCTCTGTCAGTTAGAGTGATCTGTCTGGAGTTTTAAGAATTCATCCATAAGTAAGGTATTAACAACTGCTTCAGTGATTTACTACCTTACATCCATTATGGGCATTACCTGCATAAATCCATCAAGCCTCCTTGCCCAGATCCTCAGTCTCTTTGTGAGTTTCTCATCAGCCTTACAGCTCCACTCAAGTCCTCCTTTCCTCCTCCCCTACCGTCTCTCATGTTTCTAAGGTCACCAAGCTATTTATAGTGAAAAAACAACAGGTAATGTAGCCATCTACATTTCTGCATGTTTTCCTTTCTGGTTTTGATTCCACCACCCACATCCATTCTGAGCCTGCAATGAGTTACGGAGATTGCAAAAGGGACAGTAGGCAAGTTCTGGATGGGAAGTTTGTGGCAAGTGAAGGTAAGCTTCCAGGTATATTCCCCAAAAGATAAGAACATTAGTTTTTTTCCATCTGGGTCTTTTCTTAACAGCTCTAGATAAACAACTTGGGCAGATGAAAGTCTAGTAATTTCTCTCTTCTGCACAATAAATACACAGAACATTCTCTTCTATGAGATCACAGATGTCAGACTGTAGTGGGGTTTTTGTTTAGTTGGAGTTTTGCTTTGGGCTTGAGAGGGTGATTTTTTTTTTTTTTTAATGCCTTGATGAAAGGATTCATAGAACTATAATGTGACATCCATGACACTTAGAGATATCTGAAGTTTCTAAACTTCAGTTTGCTCCTCAAAATTCTAAGAGAAAGCTTGTAAGAGACAGTTACTTTCAAATAGCAAATAAATTCTGCAATACTATCTGCAGTCAAAGTGATCCTAAGCGAGTTCATGAAGGGTGCAAGAACTTAATGCAGTTAATTAGCAGCTAAAGGAATGATGTACCAAAGTCTAACAAACTCCCAAGCCTATCATTTTCATTCTAATTGTACGAAGACCTAGTGACAGGTTAGTGAATAAAAGAAGGCTCTACATTAAACTTCATTTTGAACCTCCACCCACAACCAAACAAATTCTTCTCACGTTTGCTCTAGTATTTCCTTACAGGTGCTACATGCAGAATAATGCATAGCTCTGTCTCATGTCTGTGTGTATATATATATATATAAATATACATCTCAAAAATTATGGAATGAGGTATCTAGTCAGGCTTCATTGATCTATGTCAGACATATCACCTTTAAAAAAACTTTATTTCTATTCCATGTCCTTGGGCTTTAATATAATGAAGCATCCATTTCAAACTTCCCCTTCAAAAAACACAGAAACCAGGACAAAGCTGTGAAAGACATGTTAGGTACCACAACTTAAACTGCATACAACAGAAATACAACTTGGATTCCTTCTAGTAAATGTCATTTAGGAAAACACCAAACTGAATTATGATCGATCTTGAATATAAATGGAAGGCACAACTTTCAGTGGACTTATTACTGCTAATATTGGTCTGCAGGATCATTAGAGACCACATATGAATGGACAGGCAAGACCAATTTGCATCTTGCCTGCTTACAGATCAATAGAAAGTTTTCCAAAAATTTTATCTTTGTCTAGAAAAGTAAGTGAAGATAGAGTCAATTATTCCTCAGAAAAAAAACTCATCTTTTTTTCCCCTCATCTTTTAAGAGGCTATGTGTGCAATAGCCTTCAATCATACTTTGGTGGTAACTGTATAGTGCCTGGAAGAGCTTCTAATGAAAAACCTCTTTTTATTAATCTACTTGGACAAAGGAATTCAACGTACAATACCCTGAGAAAAAGATTTCCTTGAAGGCCTAGGATAATCTTAACCTGAGATATAAATGAAAGCGTAAAATAAATAAATAAAACCAGACACACAGAGGCCATTTGAAAAGGCAAGGACATACTTGAGTTAAAAATACCTCCAAAGATTTAACTGGAGTAGAAAATGAGGAAAACGACTTCTATTTTTTGAACAGGTTTCGAGTCTGCGTAGCTAATAGTACTTAAAATTAGGGTTCCTGTGAGCTGTTTCCCCTCCCCTAATGTTTATACAGATCAAATAATCAGCATTTTCACTTCTGAATCCTACACTATTTGAAGCACAGTAACTGCAGGCCAGGCCAGAAGAGAGGTGGGGGAAGAAATCAAGCTGGTTACCTCCTCCTCCTTCTGACCTGCGAGACTGGGACCCAGATGATGTTAGCTGTTTCCTAATTAATTTGATTTTTTAAGTTGTTCTTCTTATTAAATGCCACTGAAATTAGCAGCATTTATTGCCAGCAAATTGCTTTTATTACTTGCTAACTCTGGAAGTATCTACTCAACAAGAACACATTTTTCTATCAAGTCAGCTGGGAAGTTTATTTCTCCTGTCATTACATCTGATTATTATTTTACAGTTACAGACAGATTGTTATCAGCCTTCAGTGGCTTTAAAAATAATACAATATGGTTCCTGGCACTCCCAAGCAGACTGAGAAATGCCACCCACACAATTAGCAACACATTTCTTACACAGCAAGCAAGAGGATTTGTTCTGCAGATGTCTTGGAGTTAATTCTGCTGTAAAATCTGGCATGGAACAGAATCAGTAAAGCACTAAGGCACGACACTTGTGTACTTAGAGCAAACCTGCGATGCCTCTGCTGCTTCCTGATGAGAAATAGGATCACCTCAAATATCCCTCAGGGTATCTCACTTAGGACACTTCACTAGGACATGCCTACCTACATCTGCACTAACAAAGTGCTCTTTGTATTAAGAAGGTTGGGCACCACGGAATATCGCAAAAGTACAGCCTGCTGAGCAAAAGGCCAGACCTGAAGCACACGGCACTACCGGTACACGGTGCACGCGCGCCAGAGATCCCCAATTATGGAGCTGTGAAGAGGAGTAAAATTGCCCACTTCTAAAGAGAGAATCTGGAATTTGGTTGTGACAGATTAAGGTGACATGACTTGCCAATTTTGATTAAAAAAAAAAAAATCATCTTCAGTGTCTAAAATGTCAGCTCTGTAATAACTAAGGGACACAGTAAGCGTTCCTAATTTATAAGTATTTGGGTTTCACAAAGGGAAAGTTTTGCTTTCTGACAGTGACCATATTGGCTGACATCGAAGCAATTGTCTGACCAGTAAATGTTTTCATTAAAATAAACCAGCAAACCATCCTAATCCATGGGTTCTCAGTGAGCAGAGAAACGTCTTTCTGTGCAGAAATTCAGAATTTGCAGAAAATAACTAACTGCCTGTGCAATAAAAGCATCTGAAATAGTCAATTATGGACATGGGCAATAATCTCAATATGAGGGTCATTTCAGCTTTCTTTAAAAAGGGGGATTCATGCTTGCATTATTATTACTGTGAGACATGGGACTTGTTCATTTACCAGATGAACTGACAGTAGTGAACAAATACCTGTCTGCATTCCAGTCCTCTGCTAAACTGAAAGCTGCTAAAACACATTTAACACCTATGCAGTCGCCTAACAATATTGTTCAAAAAAACACAGAACCAATTAGCTGACTTGGGACATGTTTTGAAAAGAAATTAACTACTACTTTCAATAACTAAAAGCTTTTGCAAAGTCATATGAATTAAAAATGGGAGATCCATTCTGCTCAGTTTGCCTTTGAAATGGCAAACAAAACGTCTTTCGAAGGTGGCACTGAAGTCAAATATTTTACTACTGAAAGGTAAATTTTCTGCTGGATTATTGTGTTCAGCCTAACAATGCTATCAGTGCAGAAGGTGAAGAGACTCAGAAACACTTAAAGACATGGAAAGATTTCTAGACGAGGAGACACTACAAGATTTGTAGTTACGAAGAAAACAGTTGCAGCCTTTTGTTATTATCCTCACAGTAGAAATCCAGAGGAACATGAACATTAAAATGAAACCCCACTGACACAAATTACAACACTTCTCCCTTCTTTTCTATGCATTAACTCCTACTGGAACCAAGTTCTGAGTTGCAACCCATCTGAGACCAAGAGATAAAATCAGAGACGGGACAGCCAGAAAG
Organism: Coccyzus lansbergi; assembly: GCA_033558105.1. Taxonomy (NCBI): domain Eukaryota; kingdom Metazoa; phylum Chordata; class Aves; order Cuculiformes; family Coccyzidae; genus Coccyzus; species Coccyzus lansbergi. The sequence goes on from JAUMJK010000910.1 coordinate 223,419, forward strand.
CTCCGGAATTCTCAGAATTGCTTTATGACATTAGGTAGCCCAATTCTCACCAAAATGTAGAAAATCACTAAAGAATATTTTATTCTATTACCTCATAAGAGTAGTTATTTTACCCATCCATAGAAGAAAACTGCTATGAACTAGTTATGGTTATTTCTGCCAAGAAAATGTTTCCAACTTCCACCTCACCAGTACACCAAAGTTGGGTCTAATCATAGAATCACCAGGTTGGAAGAGACCCACCAGATCATTGAGTCCAACCATTCCCACCAGTCTCTAACCATGTCCCTCAGCACCTCACCCGCCTGCACCTTAAACACCTCCCGGGAAGGCAAGTCAACCACCTCCCTGGGCAGCCTCTCCCAGTGTCCAATAACCCTTTCTGTGAAGATATTTTTCCTTATGTCAAGACTGACCCTCCCCTGGTGGAGCTTGAGGCCATTCCCTCTCGTCCTGTCCCTTGGGAGAAGAGCCCAACATCCCCTCCTCTCCACAACCTCCTTTCAGGTAGTTGTGGAGAGCAACGAGGTCTCCCCTCAGCCTCCTCTTCTCCAGGCTAAACACCCCCAGCTCTCTCAGTCGCTCCTTTTAAGATTTGTTCTCCAGCCCCTTCCCCAGCTTCGTTGCTCTTCTCTGGACTCGCTCCAGAGCCTCAACATCCTTCTTGTGGTGAGGGGCCCGGAACTGAACACAGGATTCAAGGAGTGGTCTCACCAGTGCTGAGTACAGAGGGAGAAGAACCTCCCTGGCCCTGCTGGTCATGCCATTTCTGATATAGGCTTTGAGATAAGGGGCAATTTTCACCTCAATTCTGTTCTCAGTCAAAGCCTTTATACATGCTGAGTTGTTTTATTTGCCTCAGTAGAAAAAAAACAACCCAGCAGGATGAGCAGCCTTGCAGGCACTGGATTGCAGGCTGGGAAGGACACGTGCCGCCCTTCTAAGGCACATTACTGCCAGAAGAGTCACTGCAGGGGACGGCTGTGCAGCCCTGAAGCAGCACTAAACACAACATAAATAGTGAGCAGAGCAAGATAATGTCTACAGTTATATATCCATTAAGAAGACCCACATATTCCAAAAAACAGACTGTCCAAAATAACGTTTTTTTAATTAAGTAATTAAATATATATATAATTAAGTATCACCCCTTTTGCAGGCACTTCTTAAGAAGAGAGACTTGAAGAAGCCATCTTCAGACTATTTTTTGTTGATATTTTCCAAGACTGGACTATAAGGCACCTCACAAAAAAAAAAAAAAGGAATGTTTTGGCTCAAAGCTTACCAGAGTCAAAGAATCAGGGAGCTGGCTGACAATGCAAAGCACCTGACGAGCCTACAACTTATTCCATAATGCACTCAAGTACTAGAGCGCAGCACCACTCCATCTCAGCTTTTCAGAGCCCAATTTAACATCAGTCGTAATGTGTTTTTTCCCCAGCAGCAATCCCAACAGGCAAATGCAAAGCGCTTCCTCTTCCATGGGTCGCAGCACTGGGTTTGTGCTGATTGCCACCAGCCCTGTCAGTATGAATGAAACTAAGTAATTCAGAAAGACTTTACTGAAGCGACCAGTGGTAAAACTGACTGGGGAGGTCCTCACTGCGAAAACTGCCCCAAGGAGGACAATAACGAATGTGTGTCTGTGAAAGGAAGACAAGCTCTTTAGTAGGGCTGTGCAACACCCAGAAAGAGGAGACTTCTATCTGCTTCTACACCAAGAAAGCACAAAAAAGTCACAGAGATTCTTCCACTTATGATCTGACACCTCTATTTCACCCACTCCAACCCAAACCATTCTATGACAATGTGATTTCTCTCATAAGAACTTCTTAAGTACTTGAAATTGTATTATACTTTTTAAATCAGAGACATAAAAATGTGATACAGAATGTCAAACGGTATTAGGAAGTGACTGGAGAACAGTTGGTTTGCTCTGTAAGTTCAAAATGGCAACCTGAAGCACAGAAAGATTGACTCATAATAGCATCTAATGAATATTTAAGTAGGCTGCAATTAATTAAGCAAATATGTTGCTTTCTTCAAACATCCATTCTGTATTACATTCCTTTTATCTCACTTAACTCTTCTGACAGCTATTGACAACAATAGGCAAAAATACCACAAGTTTTCCTACAGAAAACCCTACCGGTACTGACTGCTAAATCCAGTGGCTCATGTCACTCTGATGACTTGCAACTCATTTCATTTTAATCTCCTTTCCTTTCATGCAGAAGACCTGAAGTTTTACAGTTTCATTACAGTCTGCTCCTTTGCCTTTTCTCATATACCTAAGACTAAGTAGGACAAGCCGACATTGGCTGTCACTAGCAGCGTTTGTGCTGTGGTGATAGCAGACTTGAATAATTCACAATTTCTCTAGAGCTTAAGGACAAGACACAGGAACGACTCTCAGCAATGCCACTCTCCTTGCCATAGAGTACTGAGATTTAAGAAGGAGGTATCCGGTTTCCTTGTCCCCCTTGCTTCCTTCCCCACAATGCTTAAGTCTGTAGAAATTAGAGGAATAGCCATACTTACATTTTAAGCAGTGCATTAAACCGAAACAAAATAGACCTTCAAATCTAAGACCCGAGTGCTTGATATTGTGGGTTTTTTTACTTTCCTGCTCAAACAGAATGATCACATTTAACACTTGGCAACTCAGGCTGCTTTGTCATTTATGCTATTTAAAATAACCATACCCGTTTGGGTTTTCATTAGCCATTTAAATATCAAACCAGTTTATCTTGTCATGTGTTTTGGTACAGACTGGAACTCAACTTGGACAGACGAAAGATATTTCTACTGTACTTTTCCACTAAATGTTGGCAGTTGCCTCTGACTTAGATTGGGTTTGGATACTTAAAACACAGTCATATGAACTCCACTGTGCAGACAGGGCTCCAAAACATCTAGTGTTCTTTCAAAAAAAGCCAGAAAGTCCCTAGAAATTATGGCACTACTTCCAGGACAAGTAGTGCTAAATCAGCTACTATGCACAGTTACAGTTTAAAAGATGGTGGGATCTAAAGACTTGGGGGGTTGGTTTTTTGAAAGATTATTTACATTCTAATTAGCTCCTGACAGTCCAATTAATTCCATTTTTTTTAATATGCTGCAACGGAAAACAAACTCTGAAAATGTCAGGTAACTGTCAAGCTATATTTAACTACCACATTTCACTTAGGAGGAAACATCATTTGAATAAACAGATGGTGTTGCTATAGGGTTGCCATCATTAGTAGAAAGTGTACAAGCACACATTTGACTCTGAAAATTGCAGATTTAAGGGACAAGAAAACTATGGGTGTTATTAGTCATTTCCAGAAGCAAAACCATGGTTATACTAAATCTTAGTTTGCTTCACTCCCTCACTCAATAACATAGTTTCACTGTCAAGGTTGCTTGAATTCCCGAGAACTAAATAAGAACTGAATCTTGCTAATCATTTCTTAGTTTCAGAAGTATTTGCATTCCTAGCTCCTTCACTCCCTTCCCTGAAATCCCTGGGAGAGTAAATGTGCAGTTTTGGTTACTAGATAAAATAATTTATGTAGCTGGGAGTCTACTGAAAATAGCTTGCATGCTGTTTCAGGAACATGCCAGCTAACATATTTAGTCTATGTATTTAAGCAGCTAGTATGGAATTTTTAAAAAACAAACCCTCGAAGTGGTTGGCCAAATTTCTTTCCAAATCTTTCAAGTTGTTTTGTAGAACTCGGAGCACGTCTGTGGCTTCCTTCCTTCCACGTGTCATGTAGCTGCATGTTATCTGCATTACACCTGGCAGTGAGCAGAAAGCTTTTACACTTCAACAATGATGAAAATAGTACAAGCAGAGACAGCTGCACGTAAGCAGGACCTTCTTGCCAGATCAAAGCCAGTATCCTCTAGGCAGAAGAACTATCACAGCATCTTTTTAAGACGTAGGTGTTATAATGGAGACCAAATAGCACCATAATTTATTTCAATGATAGCGTGCAGATGTCTTTCCAATGCGCTCTCTGTCATTACCCCTAACCAGAGATTAGCACCTGTGATATTTTATCCAAATAAAAAAGCACGCAAACAGCTTCAGCCTACCTGCGAAAACAAAGCCATCCAGAAAATTATAAATAATCTGAATTACATGTTAGACTTGTCTTGATTAATTTTAATGAATAGCAAGTTATTGTAAGAGTTATAAACTATCTCAGAGCATTTAGCCAGGAGTTGATTTGTGAAGCTATTATAATTCTTTCAGCAATGAAACAAGCAGCACCCTAGAAAAAGAAGCTTAACTTCAGAAGCTGACTTAATGAACACATACAAATTGAGATTCCTCCCCACTCCTCTCAGAGGCAACACTTCCTGCTCTCACAATTTTATCATGACTCTCACTATTTTTAGTGCTTTTCTTAGAGTCTCTGCTGCTGGAATCACGCCTGAGAGTCTTAGCATTAATTTTAACAGAAAAGATTTCCACTCCTCTGCATCCTGAGAAAAGCTTACAAGCGTGAAACCAGTGCAGCCTACAGGCTGGAAAAAATAGAAGGAATACAGCAAATTCACAGTGAGTTTTGGGTTGGTGTTTTTGTTTTTGTTTTGTTTTTTTTTTTTTTTGAAAAAAAGCACTTGTGATTTCTATGCTGATTCCTTAGAGTGGCAAGAGCTAGATACAGTGCATCATCTCCTCATAGATGACTGTCCACTGGAATGTCTCCAGAGCAGATGTAAGGCACATAAGCAGTTTTGCGTGGAAGAAATAAACAATCCCACTTTTACTGCTCTTTCTCTGCAGTGGGTAGCCTTACTCATCGAAATGCTAATCCAGATTATCTTAAAAGACATACTTTTAAAGAGAACGCTTGATATTTGAGATAAGAATGAATATTCTTTCATGCACAAACTGGTTTTAGTTTAAAACAAGATGAATTTCTTTTTTTCTCTGAAAAGCTAACTCTTCTGCAACTAAGAGTGTCTCGTAGTTGAAGATAAAACTTAAGAGAAAACCTGCAAGAAAGGTGTAAACACTTTAGGAAGGAATCAGGGGAAAGACAATGCTTTTACATTTGTCTTAACATAGCTACTTGCTTTTAATTATAAATGCAGATGGAATTTGAAGGAGAAAGTTAAATTATCTGCTTTTCTCTTATTGTGCGATTAAGTAGCTTTTTTTAAAAGCTACCACTAGATGGTGCAAGAGCTTAAATAAGTCACAAATCTACAGCATTTAGCCGCACTTCATCCTTCCCCGTCCAGCAGCAGCAGGAGGCAATACACAACCGAGAAGAAAACTTCTCTTCTGTATTTGTATTTGTCAAAAAAGGCATCAAAACTAGCTTTCCTCTAGGCATAATAATTCACTTTCTTCTTTGGCAATTCTTTCAAACAGGAGGGAACAACAGTTACTCCTCTAAGGGAAAACTTAGTGGCAATGAAATCATAGAATTATCAGGTTGGAAAGGATCGGATCATCCAGTCCAACCATTCCCATCAATCACTAAACCATGTCCTTCAGCACCTCATCCACCCATCCCTTAAACACTTCCAGGGAAGATGACTCAACCACCTCCCTAGGCAGCCTGTTCCAGTGCCCTTTTCCTATGACTTCCTATGGTTCTCTGAGATCTACAGGAGGAGGGAAGTGACTCCACTGCAGATCAGGGTATCCAGGACAATATTCTTGGACTTGAGAAACGCAAATTCCACTCCCTCTTCTGCTGGACAGGCTAACTCTGCAAATCCAAAAGCAATACTCTTAATCTCACCTCACCTCAGTTCTCATCTGAAAGTAAGGATTATGGAGCTGTCTCTAGTACTTGCAACCTCAGATAGATGCTGAGAGGAAAAACACATTCAAAAATTATGCCATATTCCAGAACTGTGACGTATTTTAGTATAAGTGCCTCTCATACGCAAGAGCTTTGGTATTCATCTTCCTTTGGCCTACAGTAATCAAACAGATGGATTTCGATTGATTTTACAAGCAGCTATGTTGACTTTCAGAACTCTCGTATCTCTCTTATCTGCAGTGGATCAGCTCCAGCTACTCAGGAAATGCTTCTACTTTGCCCTTCTTTTACTGCTTATTATTTCATCTCCCGAAGCTCTGGACAAATGTATTAGCATGCAACTGAAATGGTTATTTATGGTTATCCCAGAGGTCAAGTATGGCTAGATTTTTAATTTTAGTAATTTTATTTAAACTTTTATCAAGATTTCCAGGAACCATCTATCGCAAATTAAATTAAACCAATAAATAAAATGTATTTAGAACTGGAGAAGACAGCATAGGAAGTTCTGAGCCTACTTCGTTCACAACCAGCAGAACTAGAAACCTAAAGTGTACGTTATTCCACAATATGTTTCTGATGATCATCAGTAAACAGAGTATAACCAACGTAAAGAGTAGTAAGTGTTTAAGTCTATAAGAAAAAGGAAAGTGTTGGGTAAGTAACATTAGAAGCATGTCATGTAGACAAGGTACATTTTCCATCAATTAATAGACGTCAAACAGACTAATTATTCCTATACGTGAGATAACACACAGAAAGCACACACCTTCATTTCACAGGGGAGAAATCTCCACCCAGCCACATCTACCCTCTACGTGAAAAGGAGGGGAAAATGCTAAGTGAGGCATACACCTATGAAACAGAGGAGGAACTGCTACAGGAACAGAAATCCCCAGCAGCACCTTGACCTGGGAGGAGGAACACTAGGGCAGCAAATAGATTGGGGAAAAAAAAAAAAGAAAAAGAGTCTGCGTCCAATGCATTAACAACTAAAACCCACTCTGTATGCATCACGGGCTAGAATTGCCTCAGGAGACAACAGGGTCTCCCTTAAATCTAGACAAAACTTTGGTGGGAGTATCATCAGGGCAATTACATGGGATGGAAGAGATTGAAGGGCGTTGCTTTTGCTACAGGAAAGAACAATTCTTGGCTATACACCACCTATGTTAGGCCTTTTATGGCTTTGAACATATTTACCCTGCTTAAAAAAAAAATTATCTATCATCAACTATGTAACACAGAGATTGCCAAAGGGAAATGAAACTGGCAACCTCAGAAAAATACCACAGTCCAAAAGGGATGGCAAGTGTGCCCATTTCCTCATGCATTGCCCTAGGCAAGTGTGCAATAAATCTGTCAACAATACAAACAATAGGCGTGAATACAGCTGCAGAAAGACAGAATGGAAGCCTGACAATAATCCAGTAGCTTGATTATTCAAGGAGGAAAATGTAGTATAATAATTCCTTTTTCATGCACGATTAACATTCTGTATACAGTGGAGTAATGCAGCTATATAGTTAGTAAATAGCTTCACTGTATAAAGTTCAGAACCAGTAGTGTAGCCTCTTCCATTTGGCATTATCCCATAGGAAGCAGAAGAGAATATCCTTCTCATTTAAGGATGACCAGAAAACAATACAAACGAGTAGAGCAGACGTGCCCGCAATGCAAGACCTTTACCAGCATAGCAAGCAATCTATGTCACTACTATTAAATAAAGAATGGCCTACATCACATAGCTGTTGGCCAACTCTCATACCGAGGGGCAGTTTATCCTGAAATGAATTATTATTTTCACCAATCATGAACTTCTACGCTGGCAAAATTATGTTTACACTGAGGGTTTGCCGAGATGGGGATTTTGCCTGGTCAAGTCTAAACTTAAGTTGACACAAATGCAACTACTCACTCTGGTTAACGAAGTGCCATCTTCAGTATCTTCATCTAGAAGTGCTGCTGGGGGATCTCTCTCCAGTTCAGTACATTTCCCTTTGTCCAAGATGGAAGATGAAGCCATTTCAGCAAGATCTGTGCTCTGTAAAACCATAGATACCCTTAACATCTAAACCAGTGAGAATCCTGTTCTGCTTATTCCCTTTTCCTTTTCTAACAAAGCTCCCACTGCTTGGTTGTGAATTTGGCCTCCGCTGTCCTTGTTCTAACACTACTGCACACAAGGCTGGACATTCTTGCTGCAGACAGGGCCACTATGCAGAGTGGGGACCAGCTGAGGAGAAACAGGGAACGGGGCACTCCAGACACTCTGAATCCCAATCACAGCTAACCCTGCATCGCCTGTGTCGCCTTTGTTCCCTGTGAGCACAACTGCTGGCAGTTCTCTTTGGAGGCCAGCCTGTTGCTTTCAAGATAAACGTCCCAGTTGATGGAATTACAGCCTAATTGCCCCACCACAAGCAGGATGACACTTGTGGCCATTCCAGACAGCAGCAGGGATCCAGTCTTGAAAGCCAAGTGAAGCTGCATCAGGTAGTATCTATATGGCTTGCACCACAGGTGAACCCACAGGGATTTACATAAAGCAGGAGGGAGGCCAGAAACAACTTACTTTTCCTGGAATCCTGGGTATTGGCTTCATTTTATATAAACCACTTCTCAAAAAGCTGCTGGCTTATAAGCAGGTATCACAAAAGCAAACAAGGAAACTTCAGATGACAGATGCAAGGAAACTCCAGATGACGGAAGTCTGTGACTTGCATAAGACTGGAAAGAATGAAGAAGGGTCAAAATAGAGACTGTGAGAGGTCCTGAAACAGGCAGAGAATTTGAAAGCCTGTATTTTATGTCTAGTATTCTGATTAAGTTCATAGGTCCTAGTCAGAGAAGATAATACTACATATTTGTGAGCAGACCTCTTATATTTGCAGACCTGATCCCTCTGGATGCCCAGGAATATTCATGAGCCAAAATGCCAATCTAAACGAGGAGGTTTAACTTTACAATTAATGCTTAGGTAATCACAAGACACACTATAAGAGAGATTTCATAATGAAAATATTTAACTTCAGAAAAATGAAATATCAAAAAAATTAAATGACATTGCTTCTCACCATGGTGAGATTTGCCAATAAACAAGAAATCAAATATTGCTCTCCAAAGTCCCAGGCTAGCACTGAGAACATCCTTGTCTTCTCTAAGGCAGAAATACCCTGTATTCTTTTTGTATACCTTATCTCTTTATGGTTAGAGAGAACAATAGCACTGGAAGAAGGCCAAGCTATATGTACAGTTTGTACACAACCCACACCTTTTCTTGAAATATTAGCTTCCAGATTTGTGTTCTGAGAAAACTGTAGGATACCTAATCGAAATATGGCAAGACCAAAATTCATGTCAGTCATTAATTAGGATAGAGCAAGGTCAGACAAATTAGCTATAAAATCTGAAAACTATTTTCTCTGTTAACTGAAAAATATATACCTTTTAGACCGTCAGAAGTTCAGACTTTAGCACAGTATATGTACACACTTGTGTTTTACTGGTCATAAATGTGAACTTTTAACTGCTATCTAAAGAGACCTCAAATCATAGAATCATAGAACAACCAGGTTGGAAGAGACCCACCGGATCATCAAGTCCAACCATCCCTATCAAACACTAAACCATGTCCCTCAGCACCTTGTCCACCCATCCCTTAAACACCTCCAGGGAAGGTGAATCAACCACCTCCCTGGGCAGCCTCTGCCAGTGCCCAATGACACTTGGGAGAAGAGCCCAGCTCCCTCCTCTCCACAACCTCCTTTCAGGTAGTTGTAGAGAGCAATGAGGTCTCCCCTCAACCTCCTCTTCTCCAGGTTAAACACCCCCAGCTCTCTCAGCTGTTCCTCATAAGGCCTGTAAAAGGAACATGAAAGGTTTCCCTGTCTCTCTCTCCCAAACACATTTATTTTTCCTAATCAAAGTTTTCCGTTTTCTAATAAAAAGTAACACAAAATATAAGAAAATATGGAAAGAACTGAAGGAAAGCATAATCTGTCTGAAAAATAACCTCATTTTAGTTATTCAACTAACTTCAAAAGAGAGGTTTTATAAGTATAAGCACAAACTGATGAGCTCATGTGAAAGAAAGCATTTCTCGTGTATTCCTTTCTGGAGTTCTGTTAAAAACTTGTGAGAGGAAACATGTAGAATGCACAGAAGAAACAGTCCTTCATTCGTGCTACACCCCCCCTCAAATAAAGGCTTACATAACTGTGACTTCTGGGTCACTGAAGCAATCTGATACAGATAAGTGAGTATATGAAGGACAGAACCTGCGATTCCTGAATGACTGAAATCTTGGCTCCTTTTCTGCCGTTGTTACAGTCATCCTCTCCGCTGCAGCACAGACGAGAGAACAGGGAAGCTTGTTAAATGTTCTACCCCCTTCCTTTAACTAGCAGGTGATTGGGCTTATTTCATCCAGTTAAGTGCTATGCCAAAAGCCACAGTGTTCTTTAGGAAAAGAGACACACTAAGTTATTCTTGCATTATTAAGCAGGCACTTGCGCAAGAACATTGCAGTCACAATTTAAAACACAAAAATTCTTCTGTTGTAATTTATCATTCCGCAAGGTGACAAAGACTAATTAACTTCCGTCTACTCAACTTATAGATTGAATTAGAAATCTGCAAGAGAAAATAGACTTGTTTTGTGTGACCCACATGTTTTTAACTTTATCTTTTAAAGTTAATTACTTCATGATTTGATTCAAAAACAGTGCTGCACAAAGCAAAGAAAATCCACCCAGAACCTATCACATTTGATAAAGAGCTTTTACACAAATGTGTTCTTCCTTTCTAACCAGCAGTAGTGGGTTTAGGAATTGGGTTTTTTGTTTACAGAACTGACTCATGAAGTCAGAAATTACCCCACACTAAGAGGAAACTAGAGTCCTGTGTCTCAGTAGGACAGAGATTGGGACACACAGGAGTGTGTGTATGCAGAAAACAAAATTTTACCTAGCTGAGAAAGAATATTCGAGAATATACACTAAGAAAGCAAAAGTTAACAGGTGATGCATTGTAACACTACACAGCACTTCAGTGTAGAGGCAGTGTCTCGCTCAAACACTGATTGAAAGCTAGAATAGGATTTGTTGACTATGGGTGAAAGTTCTCTCTCATAATACTTTTGGACTGAAGCTACTGAAGAGCATATTGGAAACGCTTTACGGTCTACAAAGGAACACAGGGAATAACGAGATTACAATTACTTTCACTAATAAGACACGTACAGCTTTTTGACCTAAGTATAATACTATCAAGTATCACATCTGACACTGTTCAGAAGAGGCATTTTATCTTGATATTAAGTATGTTTATATGTACACAATACAAGAATTATTTAATGGGAGTTCAGAATTAGCAACTGGCAGAACGTTTCACACTCATTATCTGAATCATCTGCTGGAAACAATAGTAGAATTTCAACTACAGTTGAACTTTTCACCTACAATTGAAAAACGGAGCTAAATGATGGAATGTAGCCAATTCTTTGAGCTGTAAAATAACTTTTGTTTAGTTAGAAACACGAGTTGGCAGTGGGACAGTATTAGAGGCAGATCTTGCAATATCATAGAATGGTTTGTGTTGGAAGGGGCCTTAAAGATCATCCAGTTCCAACCTCTCTGCCACAGGCAGGGACACCTCCCACTAGATCAGGTTGCTCATAGCCTCATCTGACCTGGTCCTGAACACCTCTAGATACTGGATGTATACTGGATTTGTCAGATGCTCTATCTCAGATGGCAGACGATGGCTCTTCACGATACAGCTAGTGAGTCGGAAATGCTACAGCTACTTCAAACGGCTCTCTGGTTTAGTCCCCCTGTTTAGCTCATTCACTTGGTTTTGAGGGTTGCAGAGGTACCCACTGGCACTTCAGGGATCCTGAAGCTGAAATGAAAAGCAAACAAAAGATTTGAAAACAAAAGTTTAAGGGTTTTTTTGTTTGGTGGGTTTGGTTTGGTTTTTTTTTTTTTTTTTTTTTTTTTGATGAAGCGGGAAAGATTTACATCTTCTCCTCAGCTTTATTCACTTTGCACTAAAACTGCTACAGAAACAGCTGTGAAATGGGACATGTGCAGTTTGCAGGTATTTTTTGTATCTTTTACTTGTAACTTGGCACTCCATGCAAAAGTCTTCTGAACACATCTGCAGTTTTAAATATGTGCAAAAAATTAGTGGCAAACAGAAAACTAATTATACAGATAATCCCAAATTAATCACAACTGGGAGCTGAAGAGTTGGACAAGCAATTTACATCTATCCTGTTATAAAGCAAGGAATGAAAAAGGGGCTTCTGCCATCATACTTGAAAAGAAAATCCCTTGCTCAATTTTACCAATAAAAACACTATAGATTCCTGATCAGACCCAGAATTCCAGTGCTGTATTCTTGATATGCTGTATTTACCCATTGCTTCAAAAAGGAGAGTCACTAGTATCTAATGGAAAACCTCATTCCTGAGGCTGTTAGTGACAAACTGGAAGTTAAGAAAGAGAGCATGGCAGGCCTAGTGATCTTTCCTCCTGTGGATGAGGCACTCACTTAGTTGTTTTAGAAAAATAAATAAAACAGTCATGGTTCTTAACAAGATATCTTCCATTCCTGTGCTACTGTAAAAGTCTGATGCAACTCAAAAGTTCAAAGCAACTGGTCACAGTCCAGACTCCCTCGACACTTCTGTTTCTTATCTTTCACCTCATAGCTATTTAATTTCTTTAAAGCAATGATATTTAGGACACGATTTAAAAGGCAGTGTAAAATTAAACAGTTACGAGAGATGGCAAACATCAAGAACTTCGCATATTTTGGTGTTTGCATTGATTAAAAATTGAATTGGTTGAACATGCTCAAAAACATTTTTCATGGAAACACTAATCGAGAAGCAGTCAAATACTACTTTTCTTTTTCCCCACCACTCCATAGAATCACCGTAATTTTTATTCTTTGCTTCTTCAGCTGCACCCGTCTTGTACATAAAGTACACATGAAGGCATATACATACAAACTTTTCTGTGATTCATTCCCTCATTTATAACTAAAGCTTTTTCAATGAATAAATGCTTGTCACTTAAACTTCCCATTTCATAGAGAAGCAGCTTTGATTAAGCAAGTTAGTCCTGCTCCTAAAGCTAAAGGTTTAGAGCATGGCAGACCTTTTCTCTAGTCTACCTTGTACATGAAAACACTGTTATCAAATGCAGTGGTAAAACATTAGTGCTTGAGTTTGACTCAGAAGAGAGCACAGAGCAATGCATTACATGCTATAAAAAGACACTTGTCTGACAGCGAGTTCCTTATTCCTTTAAAACTCTTTTCAGAGAGATCATACTACCCAACTGCATTGCAATCAAGGGCTGGGTATTTGTTGCCACAATAGAAAAAAAAACAGGACTTGCTTCCTTTCATTGATGTACCTGTAGTCATACACTGCAAACAAATACTAACGAAGTCTATATGCTCGACAAAAACTGCATGAAGGGAAAGCTGGACGTGACTACAGAACTAAAAGAGATCTGCAAACTCTCTGTGAGCTCAGGACTATTCCCTTCCCCAAAACTCCACTGTTTGTTGCACGTTGCCCATACTCATTTGGTGTTTTTCCTGCAGTCACTGCTTCAAGTTTCCCTTATTACTGGGAGCCTAGTCATTGAGGACTGTCTCCTCCATAAAAGGACACAGGTTTCTCAGGTGTCCATAACATGCTTGGCTGTGAAACTGCACACAAGCCTGGCTACTCTCCATAGTCCATTCCTTCACACACCCCAAACAGTCATAACTCTAAAACCAGTTTAAATGTCATTTACAAAGGACAAAGTGCATCTCCATAACCTATTGTTCTCCACAAATCTGAAGTGAGAACACACATATTGGAACCACGTAATTCCTTAAGGCCTAGAGGCATGCACCTGCATTTTCTAGCTAAAACCTTTCTATTCAGCACACAAAACCTTTTCTGAACTCTGTGTGTGGTTTTGCTGTCTTTTTTTCTCAGACATTGGTGGTCACTTCTGGTACTTCAAAAAGCAGCAGAGTCATCCCCCACTGACTGATAAAAACATTTTAATTCCTGTTAGAGTCAACTATATTTTCAATGTGCTCCAGGCAGAAGATGGTGATGTAAAGGCAAAACTACCCAGGCATAAAGAACATAGTTAATATCCTCCTGTGTGTGGAAGACAGTTTTCCCTCTTCTTTGGCAAACATAGTTTAGTCTGTGACGTGTGCTTTTTATTCAAATGAAGACAGCCACAAACACCACATTTACTGATCCAGTTTTCTGCTAAATATTCACACTAGTGAGTACAAATATGCCTGTCAGAGCTCAGCAGTAAAGCCAGAAGAGTATCACTAGCCAGACTTATGGTTTCAATTAAACTAATACCTTTACAAGAAACAATGTAAAGGTATATTTTAAAAAAAACAAATAAACCACAGAACTATTGACTATGGATACCCTCCATTTCCTCTCATCCACTAATTTTAGCAATAACAACTAACACCATGTGTCAGCAGCAGATGTATTTTAGCAAGTGGCATGGCAGAGGGCATCATACCACAGCATCAGTCAGTATTTATACATCAGTGCTAAGACCTCATCATTTTAAATGCAGAACGCTGTAGGCCTTTTAGCTGTATTATTTTCAAGTAGTTTCTAGGAGATCATGAAACATAACCTCCCTGAAATAAAGGGACATTAGCACTCTTAAAGAACACATTGTTCCGGTATGTAACCCATTGTTTGCTGAAATATAGGCGTGCAAGGTGTGGTAGTTTTTTGTTGTAGGTGTTTTTCCGTAAGTCTAACTGAGGCAGAGGAAGTGAGGAACAGTTCAAGATTATCACCTAGACTGAACCCGGTCTTTATTGCACAAGAATTGCTCTACGATTAGATAAGCCACATTTTCCAAATGTTCTCATCTTTTACGTGCTTACATAGAGCAATATCTTTCTAGTTTGAACTTTTTTTTACATATATACCTCAGCAATCGCGATGGAGGGAAGGGGCACATGGTTTTAGTGATGATTCCTGCAGCTTTCCTCTGAAACCTGCAGAATGTCTTCTCAGTTGCAGCTGAGAAAATGGCCTCATTAGCAAGCTCACTTAACTCACATGAGCTGATTTTTAACTGGAAATGTATTTTTATAGTACCATCTCAACTGCTCTGCAAGCTGACTAATAACTAGAGATTCAAATACTTATTAGAATATATATTTTTCTTCTATAACCCTAAAGACTTTGGCTTTATATCTTTTAGTTACTGTGACACAGTCCAGAGATAAAGTGATTAATTGCTACTCATGACAACAGCACAATTGTTTTAAACAGGTGGGTGAAATGACCTGGAAATACTGTTCAATGCTGGCATTAGACAGTATTAAAATGCTCTGACAAACAGCAGAAATAGCTAATCACTCAAATTCTCTCTCATTCAGTACATGGACTATTCCAACAAGAGGAGTAAGACACTGCACATTTTTTAGTTAGCTAATGGCCGAGCATGCTAATACTAAGAGGTTTGTGTATAAACTACTGAAATTATCCGTTTGAAGTAAAACACATACCAACTTCTCTATTTTTAATTCTCTCTCCATCTGCCTTTAATAAAAGAGAGCTCTTAGGTTCACATATCTTAGTTCAGATTTCTTGTCCCTGCTTTATATATTGGACTCTAACACCATCACTGCTAAACACAGAAGAACCAAAAAAAAAGACTCAAGTTTAGAACTGAAAATAACACAAAGACAGGGACATGCCAGTGTTGTATCTTTTAAAGAATGACCTACTACTAGCTCCTCACTCTTGAATTTGCAGTTAGGGTGTTTCCCACAGACTGACAGTCAGGTACTCCTGCAGGGCTAACTATTGACCTAAATTGAGTACCAAAACCACAAATGGGGGCATTTCCTTATAAGCAGAAAATAAACTCTAGACTGTTAGAAGTGTTTCTTTTTTAAATACATCTGCTATTCTTTGATACCTAGCACTACTGTAAACTACTCTGGTCAGACAAAGGTAAGCTCAATCGTGCACACTTGTGAGCACTGACAAATGCGGCCTTCAGGTGGTAGCTACCAACATTTCAGTCTTACAACAGCAAGTGCTCCTCAAAAAACCAGTTTCACCTTGGACCCTTTCTGTAGGGACAGGGCATACTAGCACATAATAGATACCAGAAGAAGGATGAGATTAATGTCTGTCTCATTAGCAATACTTGAATAGAACCATTCCTCTATCTAGGCCCACATATTGAAGCCCTTCTCATTATTTTCAAGTAGGATGCTCAAATACCTTAGTGGTTTCAGACTTCAGTAACTTACTGAGAACATTCATCTTTTGCTATTGTGACTTTTTCTTTGCTGCAGTTAGTTTACAACAGACTGGAACAATGTTCACAGACCAAGAAATCCTACGGAGACATGCTATGAGCACAGAAGGAATGAAACAATAACCAGTAAAAAAAAACTTCAGGTTTTTCTCTGACATTAAATAAGTGCAGCTAACAGTTCTAGCTTTGCATGACAGGAAGCAAAACCACCAGTCATATAGGAGATATTTAAAGGATAAAAAATAGGAAACCGACAAGAGCACCCTAAATAAGGAAAAAGTAGTACAACACTCTGCCCCTCAAATGCTTCCTCTCCCTGCCCACCTCAAAGCAATTTAATTTTTGACCACTGCTGTGTAGCAGCATGTATGGCAGAGAAGGCAGGGACACCCAAACTACTACAAAATATTTGAGTTTCTTTGCAGAATAGCAGCCAAAACAAGAATTTCACACTACAGGAGCCTCAGATGGAACTGAGGAGCCCCTGGTAACACTTCTAGAGTAACCATCACCTTTCCTCTGCTGATTCCTCTTGTGGCTTTGCTTATATTGCATTTCATGACTGTGAAATGAAGAAGTGCTCTGCATGAATCCTACAGGCATTGAAGGAAAATTTATTGGCCTTACGGAGCCCAGGACTTACCTATTCAGCAACTGGATAAACTCTCTGCCCTATGTATCCTTACCCGGCTGTGGGACATTCAAAGGCAATCAAGATGAACTGTAGCAGGAAACATACTCATGAATTTCTGGGCAGCCACAGAGGCACTAAAGAAACACATGACATTGCATAGAAGCTTTGGCCTTTGCTCTGTGCGTAGATATCACAATGGCAGACTCTTTATTCACGACCAAAGCAACAGAACTTTGATAGATTAATACAATTCTACCACATAAGAAAAACATCTGAAGTTCAGGATACTTTTTAAACAGCTGCCAACGTGGCAGAAACAAAGCTAGCATGTTTTTAAGGTTATTTTGTTGTTCAAATAAAAACTCTCTCAGTAACTCTTCTATTTCAGGCAGTCCTTTATCCACTGAGGAATAATCTCTTCAAAAAGCTAGTTATCATGGACTCTCTGTTGTGAGAAACATACAAAATTAATGTCATTCTTTTCAGTTCTTTATTCCTATGGCCCTGAACTCTATCATGTATCTAAAAAGAGTTTTGTTTGCTGTTTTGTTTATATTTCCCATGCTGCATGAAGCAATCCTTTTCTAGAAACAATGAGGCATGAGCTAATGTATTTATTATTCCCAGTATCACTGTGTTTTCTTTGTTACATTCTTCAAGAAAAATCAGGTTATTTTCTTCCCCAGAAGACAGTCCAGTTTCCAGTGCTGGGCAACACAGTCAGAAACAGTATGAGTTCTAAGAGTGGTTTCAAGGAATTCTTTGGAAAACACCTTTACAGCATCATCCCACTTATTTGCCAGTCTCTTAAGCCGCTTGCATAAAGTGAGTAACACCTTATCCCTCTAGTTTGCTGAATTATACAAAATGAGATTTAGGAAATGAGATTTAGTCGTTATACTTTATCAGCAGAATTCATCTTTTGTGTAAAACATCAGGTAATAAATAACATCCTGCTGGCTCAATGTCATAATTACGACTATCTGCTCAAGCTTTCTTCAAAGCCACACTCACCATTAGGCCACATAGTCCAGTTATTCTGCCTTGGATAAGAGCAGACATCCTTCTCCCCTCCACTAAGATTTCCACAGAGGTCGAGAAACAGCAGAGCAAAGAGCCTGCAACTGTAAGGTTATCGGCATCAAGCAGTGCTCAGTTACAAAAACAGGAACTCGTATACATGCAACAAAAATAACTGTGCTTTGATTTTTTACTTACAGTATGCTGCCTTTTCCTGTTTTTTCTGCATCATGTCTGTCTAGTGGCAGACCCAGAGGTATTGCAGGTAGTGCTTTTGAACCATTCATCACAAACCAGCACGAAGTAGAACTCGAAAAACAAAACTGACATCCAACAGTTTACTCAAAGAGTAACCTCATCTCTAATTAGTCATCGAAACGACCAACGATGAAGCTAGTGTGGATGCTGTGTTAGCAGCTTGTAAAGATACAGGTTGATCTGTTACAGAGTAGAGGACTGAGACACATAATTAAGTTGAAGTTAAATGGAAAGTAAACAAAAAATAAAGTCTGTAATTTTTTCAATTTCAAAAACCAAAACCTGCATGAGACCACGATCACCATGTCAGAGCTTTTACAGATGAAGTGAATGCATAGAATACATATATATTTGCATAAGGTTTATCACTTATTTTTAAACTTCAAGACTTCCTTGTTCACTCCTCACCTCCCCTCTCCCAGAAAAGCATGATATGCTAAAGACTCTATAACAAACGAACCCTGAACATGTGGTGTCTGAAGATATATAATGGGAAGGTTATCATAAAATTTTCCAAATCTTTGTCATTAATTAATTTAAAACTGTAAGACTTAAAATAGTTTTACAAGCCTCAAGCTGGTAGGTATTTCTAAGATAACTCATCCATATAACTTTGGAAAGAACCGGCAAGATCATTCTCCACAGTTTTAGGTTAGCTGCTATTTGTAACCCTGGATAACTATCTACATGTCCTTGACACCCCAGCTACAGCATAAATCATCTTATAGCTGTAAGAGACACTAGAGCCGTCAGCCTCTCTGTGCAAATATATAGCTGGATGGGAAAGGGAAAACGGAAAGATGAAAGCAAGAACCTTTTCCTTAAGTCATACCCGTAACACTCACCTCTTCATACCCTCTCTCCATCACTAAGCAAGAGGAACAAAGGTTTGTTTAATCTACTGGGCTAACAAGGCAATGTTTTATTAAGGAGGCAGAGGGTGTCTCTGTCATAGGAGACCAGAGGATGCCCCATGCAAAGACATGAAAAGTTGAGCTGGTAGCATCTCTGTGAAAATATATTCAAAAGAAAGTTTGTTTCTTTTTAAAAATAGCTGCTCAGCAGTTGGCAGGATGGAGAAAGCTTGAGAAACAATCTCACAAGGCCAGCGGAGAAGGCCAGGGGCAGGCAGCAGCAGTGGTGTGGGGTGTCTGTGCCTGGAAGAAAGCTGCAGCCACAGAGAAGTCCACAGAAGAGCAGGTTTTCTAACAGAAACTGCTGTCTGCGGAGAGAATCTACACTGGAACAGTTTGTGTTCTGGAAAGTGCACTGCTTTTGGATTACAATTATGCCTCATGCACACAAATCCTTCTATTTATCTCTTCACTATCGAGTTGACATATAAAAAAATAAACAACTGTCAGAACAAAGGTAAATGAGAGTCATTGTGCTCTGAATATAAAATTCCTCCCATTGACACAGTCATCCTGGAGAACACAGGAGTTATCTGTGAGCTAGTAATGCCTGCAAAGTAGCCAGCCAACAAAGAGGAAAACACATCACAATGCACAGTGTATCTCCAAATCAATCACCAGGAAAGAAGGCTCTTCTCTGAAAAATGAGAGAATATAAAATGCAGAAGAGGAAGAATGATAAAGACAGCAGTGCCCTGATAGCTTAAAAGCGGCATCATAGCTTAGAGGTGAAGTCCTTCAAAACCTCTACAGGCTGGTCTTTAACAGACTCCATAGATTCTAACTTCAAAAAGAAAAAAAAAAAAAATACTATCACACCATTCGTGACCAAGAAGCTGAAAATAAAACTCTCAGCTCACCCAAGCAAAGGAGTGTAACACGCAAGTTGTTGTTTGGGTTTTTTTTTTGTAGCATGTACAAACCTGGATTTGGATCCATTTTTAGGGCAACAATACTTCCACATATTTCTTAAGTCACCCTAAAGAAGCCACCAGTATGTCTACATATATCTAAATCCTTTCTTTACACATATAAGCAACTGCCACTTGAACTGGTTCTCTCAAACCAGTTCTGTTTGTCCTCCTTATTGCTGCTGCTTGCCCAGGAAAAATCCTACTCCTTCTATGAGCTAACCGTGTACAGGGGAACACGCTGAGACCATGAGCTTTTCCATCACAATCTAAATTTCTACCAGGTGCTTCAACCAGGTGTGGCACCATCAGCTAACAATGACATAATAATTCTTTTTCCCCTTGAAGAAGCAAGTAGAATGTGTTTCGCCTCCACTCTCCAATGCGTTTATCTGAAGCCCAACCTAAAGATTGTGTAATTCAGCAAGTAAGTAGTAGGTCACCTTGTGATGATACCTTTAATCCCTTAAGAGAAAAGCTAAAACAGCAGGAACTTCTGGCTTCTTATGGCTTATTAAAATGGAAGGAGGTACAAAAAGGCGCTAGAGAGATGGGCTACCTAGACTTACCAAAGCTGTTTTAACTGAGAATCTTCACACTGAAGAAGAAAACTTCCTTCTTTAATGGTGACAGGGGAATTCTGGAAATGAACAGACACACCAGTCTGTCATATGACAGCACAATAATCTTTAAGCCACAGCCATCACTGAATCACACCCCTAAATCCCTCACTCCTTCACAACGTCAAATATTAATAACTGTAGAGGAAGACAGACTGTTCTACGTTTCTGCAAAAAGCAAACCACAAGAATCTTACATGACCTACCTTCTCACAGATAGCATTCTGCAAGATTTATTACTTAACTATGATTAGATCACCCTCCTCTTGCACTGTATTCTACTGTCACATCTCCAGGCTACTGATCATTGAAGTAAGTAACCAGGTAGTTGCTGGTCACCCTGTAGACAGTGCTTGTACTGCAGTATCCATCCCATGGGACAGTTATTTTACTCTTACTTTTAAACAGAATCACTTTGACAATCACTGAGAAATGTATAATAATTAAATAAAGACAAAGCCTATTACCTGCGTCCACAGTTTAAAGTGAAGAATTTTGGAAGTTACAGTAACACATATGGACATCAATATTAACATTTTTTAATCACTTCTTAGTATGTAAACAAGTTCTCAAGTCTTGGACTTTACCAATAAAGCCTTATTTTTTGCAGGCTAACATTTCTTTCCTACCAAAATCCCCAAAAAAGCAGCTTTGCATAAAGCACACTGTTAATTATCTTTTATTTAATTCCATTTTCATTTGTCTTCAAGGATTTGTCATCATTATTTCATTGCGAATATGCAACAGAAGGAAAAAACACAACTTTCCATACAGCTAGATGTTAGCAACTGTATCCTCTTACATAACTGAAATATCATCCCCATGACTAAGGGGACAAATTCATTCTCATGAAGTTTTTTACATCTTGCCTGCAACAGGTACTATACACATCAGACAAGTTAGACACCAAGCTTCACAGAAAGTAAAGTTTGCAATCGTGACCACAGCTTATCTGCTGTGGTTATGCAGCCAATGTGTTTAGTAGAGAATAAAGCAAACATTTACCTATGTTGCTCATGTGTGCTTGGTCTTAAGAGAATGCATAAAGAATAAAACAAAAGCACAGGGAAAAAATGGTGTGGTAGAACCCAAAAAAGTAATTCAGAAAGGGCTGCTCAGTACCATATACTGTGATCAACTCAGTCATCAACCGATAACCATTACAAAGATTTTTCAGATTTGCAGGCAGGTATTTAGCTGGACATTTACATTTCATATCATCCAAAGGAGACAGTTTTAAAAATCCACTCTGAAAGGAGACAAGGAAGATATTTCAGTCAGTAGCTCCAGAAGGGCTTCACAGTACTTGGGGTTTGCTGTACTATTTTTAATTTGAGATAAAAGCCTACATCTGAAGAGCTGTGCACTACAGAGGAGATGATGCATAGTCCTACAGCCATGCTGCTAACCACAGGAACCTTCAAAAGCTTCATGTTTCCTGCACTGAACAAGTTCAAGATGTTAACGCTGAGCGAAACTTCTTCCAAAGAAATTGCACGTGGATGAATCTGTGATTAAATTTACAAGATGTTGACAAATTAACCCTAAATAATTTCTTTCCCTACTCAGTATTGGGCTTTCCTTGAAGAAAAAAAAAATACTCTAACATGAAGTTATCAACAAAGATGATCTTTCCAAAATCAGTCTTCCATGTGGTTGACACTCATCAGTGTGTATGAGAGCATTTTCAAGAAACGTGCTACGCCTACAACCTACTCTCTATCTGTCCACACTTGTGACTTCAGCCACTGGCCAAAACAAAAGGAAACAGAGCAGCAACCTGCTGACATTCCACAGAGAGTGTGTGCACAGCTGGGTTTGGCTTTTGGCTCTTCAGAGGCCAAATATACTGTTGGCTTTAACAGTATAGAGGAGAACACTGAAAATGCATTTTTTTTCAAGTTTCAGGTTAGACTTAGCAATTGTTGACTCTTAACAAAGAATTATGGACAGCAAAAACATGATTGAAGACTTACAGTTTCTTTTAAAATTCCTAAAAAACACCTTTGAGAAAAAAAATACTGTTGCATTTCTGAATCTCGAGGCCATAATTTTTGAAAAAATACTCTGAAATGCACATAACTGGAAATAACTATAGAACATTTAAGAGCTCTCATGCAAACTCGTCATGTTTTCAGCTTTTCCTACAAGATTAGGAATTTGAGGATTTCTTCCACCACACATACAGAGAAGCTAACGTAGAAAAGATTGTGAGCAAAGGAGAGCAAAATATGCTCTCATTCATCTAGTCCACAAGCAGTGGCTGTATGAAAGAGAGTAACTACATACTGAAATCAGAGTGGAGGATGAATATGAAGACATTTCTTTAGAAAAAGAAAATCCCAAGTCTACAGGAACTTTTCTTTAGAAAAAGAAAATCCCAAGTCTACAGGAACTCACCATCCCTCCCTCCAGTGCTACAAGGAGACAGTCTGGCAGAGGTGACCTGGAGGTAAAGAACTGCTTAGAAGCGTAGAAGATGCACCGAGAGGATTACGATTGTCCTATTTCAAGAGTTTCTTGGAAAGTACTTTTCTTCAGATGCTCGGAAATTGTCCAGGTGAGTGAGTTTCTCTAGTGCAAGCAGAACGTGGCTTGGAAATGAAACTTTAGGATTCTTCCTTGCACTAAGAAAGCATCTTGTTTACGTTCCCCATGCCTTTTCCCCCCATGTTTCTCCCAAACACATCCCCTTTGGTCCTTGGCTTGGTCAAACCCACAGCTGTGCATATGGGAAATACTATATATATATCACATCATCGCTTTTCATAGTCCCTGTCAGGACTTCTGGACCACAGATGTCTTCGACAATAATTTACTGAACTGGGTTAAGCTAATCATTCGACAAATCATCTAAGTTTTTAAAATAGGAAAGTAACTGCTGTTTTTTCCTAGATCTCATGCAGAACTACACTTACATCAATGGCCATCAGCCCAGCTGCTGTTCTGTGAGTTCCTTGATCTATCTGGAGAAAGGAGGAAAAAAAAAAAAGGTTAAAGTAAATATACCTTTGTTTGCATCTTAGAAAACCCATCCTAGAAATTTTAACTCATCATTGCAACTGTTAAAACTGGCCCGATACCAAATACCATGTTTGAGTCAAACTGCAAGACAAAAACATAGGGGACAAAATTTAGTCACTCACGGTTATCCCTCTTTTGCTATTAAGAACTGCTGAGCCAAGAGGCACATACAGGAGCTCCCAACACACACTCTCCACTGACATTCTCTGTCTTTTCTTTAAGAGGACATTTTGTGGCAAATCATTTATAAACCATGTCCCTTTGCTTTGTCTGCAGAAGCAGAGATTGCCCTTTGCCCAGCAGCCCCCACCACGTGCACCAACCCTCTGCTCAGACAGCTCCTGGGCAGCAGACAGTGCGATGCTGGTGGGATTCTGGAGCAGACACCCCTGCTGCCACCTCACACCCTGACCTGCAAGCTGGGATGATCAAGCACAGCATCAGCCTGGAGAAGAGGAGGCTGAGGGGAGACCTCACTGCTCTCCACAACTACCTGAAGGGAGGTTGTAGAGAGGAGGGAGCTGGGCTCTTCTCCCAAGTGACAGGACGAGAGGGAATGGCCTCAAGCTCTGCCAGGGGAGGTTCAGGCTTGGCATAAGGAAAAAATTCTTCACAGAAAGGGTCATTGGGCACTGGCAGAGGCTGCCCAGGGAGGGGGTTAAACACCTCCAGGGAAGGTGAATCAAGGGACGGGTGGATGAGGTGCTGAGGAACATGGGTTAGAGACTGGTGGGAACGGTTGGACTCGAGGATCCGGTGGGTCTCTTCCAACCTGGTGATTCTCTGACACGGTTTAGCAGCCGATAGGTACCGGTTGGCTGCGATGGCTTCGGGCGTGTTTTCCCACTTGGTGACTTTGTAAGCTCTATGAAAGCAGGTTAGATGCCAAAGTCACCCAACAAAACCATTTTACAAAGCGTGTTCCGTGCGGTTGCATTCCAGGGGAACTCCCCTTGCGTCACGCGCTGGAGAGGGGCGATATAAAACTAGGCGTGAGAACACCTCGGGGGCCGGTCCGACCCAACCTGCGAGCCCCGGAGAGCGGGGAGGAGGGAGGCGCCTCCCCTCCTCCTGCCCTTACCTGGGGGGCGGTGCCGGCGGCCGCCCCGAGGCGGCGGCGATGGGCTGCTCTGCGGGGCGCTGGCGGCGGCGCTGGGCGGCGGCGCTGGGGTCTCTGCTGCTGGGGTCGGCGCTGCTGGCGCTGGGCAGGGACCCCCGAGCCTGCCCCCGCCCCGGCCCGGGCGGCGCCCCCGGCGGGACGCGCTGCCGACAGCGGCTCTACCGGGCGCTGGAGCTCAGCCCCCGCCCCGGCCTCAACTGCTCGGGCGTCGTCCGCGGGGACCCCGACAGCCTGCGGGAGGCCCGGCTCGGCAGCCTGGAGGTGGCGAGGAGGAGGGCCGTCCTGCAGCCCCGCGACTACCTCAACATGACCCGGGACTGCGGCGGCTTCAGGGCGACGCGCAGGTTCCTCGAGTTCCCGCTGAGCCAGGAGGAGGCGGAGTTCCCCATCGCCTACTCCATGGTCATCCACAACAAGATCGAGATGTTCGAGCGGCTCCTGCGCTCCCTCTACGCCCCCCAGAACGTCTACTGCGTGCACGTGGACGGCAAGGCTGGGGCTGACTTCCAGGAGGCCGTTCGAGCCATCGCCGCCTGCTTCCCCAACGTCTTCGTGGCCACCCGCCTCGAGCGCGTGGTCTACGCCTCCTGGTCGCGCCTGCAGGCCGACCTCAACTGCATGCGGGACCTGCTGCAGAGCCCCGTGCCCTGGCGCTACGTCCTCAACACCTGCGGCACCGATTTCCCCATCAAGACCAACGCCGAGATCGTCCGAGCCCTCAAGGTGCTGCACGGGCGGAACAGCTTGGAGTCGGAGAAGCCCTCGGCCTACAAGAGCAAGCGCTGGCTCTACCACCACAACGTGGGCAACTCGGTCTCCAGGACGGCCACCCGCAAGCAGCCGCCGCCCCTCAAGTCGCCCATGTTCACGGGCAGCGCCTACATCGTGGTGACTCGGGCCTTCGTGCAGCACGTCTTCGAGGACCCCACGGTGCAGCAGTTCCTGAAGTGGTCCAAGGACACCTACAGCCCTGACGAGCACGTCTGGGCTACGCTCAACCGCATGCCGGGGGTGCCGGGCGGCACTCCCCACAACAGCAAGTACGAGCTGTCGGACATGAACGCCCTGCCCCGCCTGGTGAAATGGCAGTACCAGGAGGGCGACACCAGCAAGGGCGCGCCCTACCCGCCCTGCACCGGTCGCCACCAGCGCTCCGTCTGCATCTACGGGGCCGGCGACCTGCACTGGATGCTCCAACACCACCACCTCTTGGCCAACAAGTTTGACCCCGAGGTAGACGATGTCGCCATCCAGTGCCTCGAGGAGCACCTGCGCCACATGGCCCTCTACGGCCAGGGACTATGAGGGGCTTGCCAGCACTTTCCTCCCTCCAGCACTGCAGGGACAGCAGGAGGGGATGAGGACCCACACTGGGGAAGGGTCTCTCCGAGGGGCTGGGGTCAGTGTGGGAAGGCTCAGCCCCCCCGCTCTGCCTCCTCCCCTCCGCTGCTCGTTCCCCAGGTAGCTCCAGAGACCCTCTTATCTAAACAGAGACGGTGGATTTTTCCCTCCTCCTCCAGACTGTTTGCAGAGTGGATTTTTGTAGATGACAGCGAGAGCTGGGTCATGGACCACGGTAACTCTGCATCCTGCTACAAGGGAGCCAAAACTAGAATAAATTTGCTTTTCTACAAAGCACCTGGCAGGCTCTCTGCTCCTGGCACCTGCTGCGCTGCTCAGCTTAACATCTGGCTGCTGCTTTTGTATCACTTCAAAATTTAATTTCTGTCATAGCCATTAAAAACAAAAACCAAACAACAAACCTTCGATAAAATCAAATATACTAAATCAGATGGCTCTTTGGCACTGTGTGCCCTGGAGTCCTCTGAGGAGCACTAGTTGCGCTCCTAGGCAGAGCCATTAATCCAGTTAACCCCTCTGCACCCAACTCCCCATCTGTAACACAGGGTGAGGGATGCTTAAGAAGTGGATAGTGTGCACACTACATTTTTCTAACATCTTCCTCTCTCCTTACTGACAGAAAAGATTTTTTTTTTCTGTGAGTACTCTCAGTAATATAATTGCCATATGCAGTAGTGCACTTGCCTTTTGGATGAGCAAATCAATCATCCAACACTTTGTTTTCTTAAGCGCCTAGAAGCTGCAAGAAAGATTTGTGAATGTTTGTATTTCACCAATGTGTCTTTCCTACTTTCTTATAGTAAAGGCAGCCACTTTCCTTGGGTCCAACAGCTTTTTACAGAGGGATTAATTCTGTTGTCTTTGTACTACCAAAAAACTCTCCAAGCCAATTTTTATTTATTTTGTTCAATAAATACTCTCACCTTTATAAATTTGATGTCTGTGGTGGAGAATTAATGCTATACAAAGACTGTATGAAGCAATACCACAGCACCAGACTTCATTTAGAGGAAATTATGACTGCAATCTCATTGATCTTAAAATCTGATTTAAATAGTATGAGAAGATGAAGTAACTGACCTGAAAAAACTGCGTCACTGCAATTCTCTTAGAAGTTTTTAAATTAATTTTACTGTAAAATGCAAATTTTTAAAGTGGCGTGGTGACTTCACAGCGTACATTACAGGGAAAACCCCTAGCTACTGGCAAGAATGCATCACTAGGCATTTGTTTATTCAAAAAGAGCAAATAAAGTAATAGAATTGCTGGTCCCCAATTTAAGTAAACGGACACTTGCTACAAGAGAGATTAAAGCTTTCCGATAACCCGATAGTAGCAGAAAATGTAAATATGGTTTCAGCAGCTTGTTAAACTTTAAAAAGCAAATACCTCCGTGTTCAGCACATTTATTTAGAACAAACAAAGCTGCTCTGCTGACTCAGGGTAAGAACTCAAGTGTCCCAACATAGAAGACTGCATCTAACCACTGCTGCCCACTTGGATTTTGCTTGTTGGAGCCCTTTCTTTTACTTGAAATTAGTACATATTACCAAAATGGTAAACTACTGGGGAACTGGGGTACTTTCAAGTTGCTGGACTAAATCAGGCAGAGCCGAGTTGCTGTGTCTCTGACTACAGCATGCTGGTGTCTTTTTACCTTGGAAAACAGAGAAAAAAAGGTGCATATTCATGAAGAGAAAAAACCTGAAAATGTACTTATCCATTCTAAGGAACCACATCGAACCCGAACCCAATCCCATCCATTTCATGGATGTCTGTGAGAAGAGCTAAATAATTTATATCTCAACGAACCTTCTGAGCACCTACAAAAAGCTAAAAAGTGGGAGTTGGAAGAAATCCCAGCCTGCAGTAGTGAAGAGGGATCTCTCCATTATTTTGCAAATGTATGTATAGATAGATATATGCTTACAGGTCACTTACTGATTCAATAACAGTAATTTTTATAATTCTTATACCCTCCACGGTGTCAATATGCTGAACTTTGTCAGCTGTTTCTTCTCTCAGAAATATAAGGTATTGCCTGTACAAACTATTTAAATAACAGTATTTCATCTGTTTTTGTCAGCACAGTGTCTGTCAATAAATGTTACAGGTGGAGAGACAGAGACAAGTATCTGGGGGGGGGGGGGGGGGGGACGGGACAAACAAAAAGCAATCTCCCCTTTTTTCAGATGAAAGCTGTTACCCCTCGTCCTATCCCTGTACCCCCTGATGAAAAAGCACCTCCCTGGCTTTCACAGAACCACAGAATCACCAGGCTGGAAGAGACCCACCAGATCATCGAGTCCAACCATTCCTATCAAACACTAAACCATGTCCCTCAGTGCCTCGTCCACCTGTGCCTTAAATCCTCCAGGGAAGGTGAATCAATCACCTCCCTGGGCAGCCTCTCCGAGTGCCCAACGACCCTTTGTGTGAAAAATCTTTTCTTAATGTTCAGCCTGAACCTCCCCTGGTGGTGCTTGAGGCCATTCCCTCTCATCCTGTTCCCTGTCCCTTGGGAGAAGGGCCCAGCTCCCTCCTCTCCACAACCTCCTCTCAGGTAGTTGTAGAGAGCAATGAGGTCTCCCCTCAGCCTCCTCTTCTCCAGGCTAAACACCCCCAGCTCTCTCAACCACTCCTCTTGTTCTCCAGCCGCTTCACCAGCTTCAACATCCTTCTTGTGGTGAGGGGCCCACAAGTGAACACAGGATTCAGTAGAAAACCAGCACACGCAGGAAGAGGAAAGAGAAAAAAAGATAACTATACCTACTCCCATGGCTCTGTGGCATCCTCTCAGTCTGGCAGGAGAACCTTCTCCTCTCCCCTCATCCCCTTTCTCAGCTCATGGCCAGCACTGCCCTCAGGGCTTTTCACTACCTCCACCCCTTATTTTCCCGCCCAAACTCGCACCTGTTTGGCCCCTTCAGCTCCAGGTGGTTGTTTTGTCTGCCCTGGGTCCATCTCCTCGCAGCTGTTGTGTCTGGTGCCTGTATCCATTACCAGGGAAGAGTAAACTTCTTCAGGACAAACTCCAACCGTAAGTAGCGCTGGTGTTTCAGAGCACAGGTTCACCCCCAGATTAAACCCCATAGAGGCTTAATCAGTAAAAGCTCGGGCTGCCTAAATGGGAAACACAATCACATCAGCAATATCAGAGTTAGGGTTGTCTGGTAAGTGGATAAATCTTCTGATACTTCTGTTTACAATCATTAATTAACCACCTGAATCTCAAATAAATCACCAAGTGTGTCCAGAGAAGAGTGAGGAAGCTGGTGAAGGGGCTGGAGAACGAGGGCTATGAGGGGCGGCTGAGGTGGGGGTGTCAGCGTGAGGGAGAGAGGCTGAGGGGAGACCTCAGTGCTCTCTACAACTACCTGAGAGGAGGTTGTGGAGAGAGGAGGGAGCTGGGCTCTTCTCCCAAGTGTGAGGGAACAGGATGAGAGGGAATGGCCTCAAGCTCCACCAGGGGAGGGTCAGAGTGGATATAAGGAAAAAGTTTCCACAGAAAGGGCCATGGGGCACAGGCAGAGAATGCCCAGGGAGGGGGCGAGTCCCCATCCCTGGAGGGATTTAAAAGATGAGTAGATAAAGTGCTGAGGGACACGGTTTAGTGGCAGGTGGGGAATGGTTGGACTCCATGATCTAAGAGGTCTTTTCCAACCTAGTGATTCTATGATCCTGTGATTCTATGAGCAGCTGTTTAAGGAGGAAACATGATGTAAATTGCCATTTGCCTTTTCAAGGTATGCACAGGAACTATCATTCTGAAATCTAATAACATTTTTAAAAACCCAAAACACTCACCTGGCTTTAATTTGTTTTATTTCCAAGTGGTTTTCACTTTATTTTTGCAAGAACAGCCTAACGTGATCTGAAAATGGCTTAATGAGTATTTACACAGCATGTCCATGAGCTTAACTCTGCTTAGGAGGATCCATTTCCTTCTCGCTTTGTGTTTCCTTCATACTTTGTATAATTATCTCGAAACATCCCATAATAAAGAAATGGTCCAACTGAAATAAATTCAGAGGAAACCAGGTAATCGATTTTGAACAAACTAAAAGCAAACGTGACCCATAGGAACAAAATATCAGTGAAGTATTTGTTGTCATGAGTAAGATTGATTTAGGGAAGAGGGTTAAGGTGTGCTTTTTCTTCTAACTGCAGCAGCAGTGACCATAAAACATTAACCAGACTCTCAGTGAACTCTTTTCCACTTTCTTAGAGGGGACAGCACAGCGTAAAAAACAAATATTAATGTATCTTTGACTTACTATCTACTAAGCCATAATGGCTATTTCGTAGAGTACTTTGATCTGTGAGAAAATCTAATTTCCTAACAAAGATCACCCTTTAAGTTACAGTGAAGGAAAAGTCCACATCTCTCAGCACAGTCCCACTGAAGGTAAAGTGCTTTTTACCAGGCGCCTTCTTTTCTTCCCCTCTCTGGAACTTTTAGAGTACAGAAAAGCAAACCCAAGTCACTAGTACCTTAACTGAAATACTAACTCCTAAGCTGCTGAGATCTTTAAAGGCAAATACCTATGTTTTGAGTAACTCTCATCTACCTCATTGTACCTAGTCATTGTGTAAAAGAATGATCCTGATTAAACTTGTCTTCTGGAAATTCATCATAAATTCTTCCTGCTCTGCGCCTTCCTTTACTGTGTCCCTGATAACATTTAGTCAGGTATTGATATCCCTGACTGAGCAAACATCTTACTTCAGATAAGATCCTGTTTTACACAGTTACGGAATTCACAAGTCCTCGTTCTTGGAAGCTTTGTTTAAACACAGGCAGGCACCCACAGCCACTTCTCTATTGGTGTTTATTCTTTCCTTTCCTTCACTTTCTTTTAGTTAGTTACTTTCTAAATAGAAACATCCATTCCAGGTCAAGGTGCAAAGGTGCTGATACCCGGAACTGTGACTTCTCAGAAGAAAATCAACAAAAAACCCCAAATAAATGAATCAGCCAATAACACTACAGGCAATGAGGGACCAGATAAGCAGCAGCGTGTATGCTGAGGCTGTAAAAAGTGAGATGGATTGTCTTCCACTGGATATTAAAATAGCTTTGTATAATAAAAGTGCAGTTAACAATTTTACGTCTACATTCAGCAAATTTTCCGAGGCCATAAAGCACATTCATAGAACCATAGAATCATATAATCACTAGGTTGAAAGAGACCCACTGGATCATCAAGTCCAACCATTCCCATCAATTTCTAAGCCATGTCCCTCAGCACCCCATCCACCTGCACCTTAAACACTTCCAGGGAAGGTGAGTCAACACCCTCCCTGGGCAGCCTCATTCCATTGCCTAATGACCCTTTCCCTGAAGAATTTGTTCCTTATGTTGAGCCTGACCCTCCCCTGGCAGAGCTTGAGGCCATTCCTTCTTGTCCTGTCCCCTGTCACTTGGGAGAAGAGCCCAGCTCCCTTCTCTCCGCAATGTTAATCAAATGAACACGGAGGGAGTAGCTGAAATTCAAAAACCACAGACAGCAAGTTGCAAAAAAGTTATGGAGAATAAAACAATAAAAAGCAAGAATAATACGAGCACTCAATCCCCCTTACCTTCATGTTTGCTCCAGTTTTTTTATAGTGAACTGAAACAGCCTCCACAGAAGTAGCAGATCCAGGGTCTGGACAAACATTGTCCCAGAAACATAGTTTGATCTAAAAGGAATGTGTGCTGCCAACCTAGTGTCAGAGCTTGTGTTGACAGCTGTGAGCTCTTCAGGAATTAATTCCTCTAGAAGCTCATGGAAGCTTCTCTTCCACAGGGAGCAGGCAGAAGTCTTCATCCCAGAGACAGATACTCCCTGAGGCATCACTGGGGCAATTCTAGACAACAGAAATGTTATCCCCAAGAACTGCTTACATGTCAGTGTGCTTCAAGAGCTGTTTTTTAGAGACAGAACTAACAGGGCAAATACCTTATGCAGAATGGGGAGTTTAATAAAAAAAAAAGGATAATTTAGA
Organism: Coccyzus lansbergi; assembly: GCA_033558105.1. NCBI lineage: Eukaryota > Metazoa > Chordata > Aves > Cuculiformes > Coccyzidae > Coccyzus > Coccyzus lansbergi. The sequence continues at coordinate 255,393 of JAUMJK010000910.1, forward strand.
AACACTAGTAGGAGAAAAAAAAGAGAGATAGCAACTAGAGGTAAGCTATGAACAGAGTATTCCCAAACAAAATACAAGGGAAAAAAAAAACCCACAACAGATAAGGTTGGAATAAAATACAGAAATAAACCCCCCCAGACCTGTGATATTTACTTTGGAAGATTTAGAAACCCTTTAGAAACCCATAAGGCAACCCTTTTTCTTGATAATTTCTTTTTTGGTTAAGTATTCCTTTTCCTTTCGATTAACAGCTAAGGAAGCACAAAGCCTGGGAGTTCTATAGTACAGAACTGTTCAAACGCAAGAGAAGTCTGACAGAGAACTGGAGAGCGAGGAGTTCCTGTCCAGAAACAGGAAGAGAGCACAAAGAGTTGGAGGTAAGGACAGCAGAATTTTACACTTCTACAGGCTGAAATTCAGTTTACTACACAATTAGTAGAAAGTAAAAAGCATTTGAACCTAGAAGATTGAGTCAGATACAGAAAAACCATGGTATGCATGTAATTTGTATCCTTTATAATGACCTCACAGGTACTCATTGTGCAATTCAGATAAGTCTGTTGTTCCAATTTCAAAAATGGTCACTTTCTCATCTGCCATTTGCAGCAAAGGACAAAGACAAACAAGACAAAAAAAAAATAAATAAGGGCAAACATAATACTTTTAAGAGCCTAGCAAGCAAGCTTGTGAACTCCTTTCTCACTTGAAGTAAGGGAAGCAGAAAGTAACTGAACCTGAAGTACATATCCTTCGATGTCCAAAGGTAGGACTTTGAAAACTGTTAACAGATCAGTCTTGAAAAGTATTAGAAAAGATACTAAAGCTTTTTTATTTGAATTAATTGACTGGGCCACTGACATGTAGAGAAAGGTTTCAACATGTAAATGATGTTCCAGATTCAGCACAAACTGGAGATTTAGAGCAATCTGAAAATAGTTACCCCCCAACTTTTCTTCTCTAGTTTCCAATTTCTATTGGTCTGTAAGTACCCTGCTGTGAAAAATAAATGACTGATGCTGCTGAGGCAGCTACCATGCCTATGACCACACTGGAAAAGTCACTGTGGTTAAGCCAGACAAATGAGCTGTCAGTATTTGTACTTCTAGTGAAGAAACTATTTTAAGGATTTTTTCATTGAATACACTTAGAGGAATGTGAGAAGAACAAAGTTCTCCATTTCATGTCTCAAAATTCATAGCTCAACTTTCACTGAAATCCTGTTAGCCGGGTGTCCAATTAAATGTATTCCACAAAAGTACAAAAAACAACTAGAAAACATTGAAACAAGCAGCACTAACATTTGTTGAGCATGTAGTGCAACCTTAGGAGCCGCAGTTCGATCATTTCAGTTTGATTAGCTGAGCATAACTGTTATATTTGGGTTATTTATTCTTAGCAGAGTATCAAACAGACAAATTACTGAAAAGAAAGATGCAGTAACAAACAGACAAATGTACTGGCCAGCACGAGCTGCTAAGATTTTGTTGGTGTCCCCCACCATTTCTTGCAGGGCTCATCAGTGTAACCATACCCCCAACCCTGTAAATGAAAGACCATTGCATTTGCAACATGATGCCAAACACACTAAGATAATACTGAGAGAATATATTATATTCTTAATTGTTTTTGAACAAAGTTTCCCGATGATCAGTCATTCTCAACTTTTTAAATAAAAGTTTATTACAGAAATTATTTTGAACAAAAAAGGCAACAGTATCTGTTGTAAATTAAAAAAAAAAAAAAAAAGAAAAAAAAAAGTAACATAGTATTCATGCCCTATAAGGTGACCAGAAGAAATGCTACAGGTATTTCTTCAACTGCCTTCTGTGATGCTGTCTACACTGGATTAACTCGCATCTGCATCACAAGAATTACTTATGAACACAGTCCCTTTCCATGCTTCTTTCCAGAAAGTGCTGCATATTAACAGAAAATATTGCAGATAATCCACAGTTCTATTCATTCTGCAGTATTGGAGCCAGTGTCTAGGAAAGAAAAAAAGAAAGTGTGAGCAATACATACCCTGCACTACAGTTGAGTATAAATTCAAGACAAGCGATACTGTTCCCTATACTTTCCCCAAGCATTTCAGAGCATGTTCTGTACCTGCCTGATTCCCTCCACTGCTAACAAATGTGATGCATGAACCCCTTGTGCTGTTTCACTTCTGTTACCAACACTGAAAAGCCAGCACAGAACTTTAGGGTTGTGCTCGCACATCACTTGCCATTAGGGCATTAGAAATACAAGCAGCGTTGCTCTAACTTGTAGCGATGCACAAACACTTAATTGCAGTCAGTCACAGGCACCTCTAGCTAAATCACACAATCTACTGAAGAAAGCGTAAGCTTCTACGGAGTGCAGGCTAATGTTCATTCTGAATTTTGAAACAGATGCAGGAGTGAGAATGACCTTCATAAAACAACTGACAACAATTCTGTTCTGAAGTTTTGTCAGCAGCACCAATTACCATCTGTGCAATTTCTGGTATTACTACCATTACTGCTTTCTTGTTCTTAAAAGATACAGGAAAAAAAAACATAACTTGAATAAGGAGAAAGACAAGTCAGTGCTTACTACATTCCTTTATCAAGTCAACTTCTTGTGGGGAAAAAAGATCGTAAGGTCTTATCTACATACTTTATCAAGACTGAAAACAAATAATACTTGGAAAGTAAAGCTAGCTCTACTAGCTATAATAAGCACACAGAAAATAAACAGAGTAATAAACAATAGGGTAATAAAATAAGTAGCGCAAGATTATATGCTTGGCTAATACCTGAAGTTGAGCAAATAATAAGTTCTGTCACCTCTCTAAAACTACAACTTGAAGTGACCACTGTAATCATGTTTGGATCAGGAAACCATGATTCAGAGTTCCACGGAATATTTAAATAAGGCTTTTCCCATTCTCAGTTCTTGCTTCTTTTAGCATCGCTCCCCTGGGATGGAAAGCTAGCACCGTTTCACACATCTTTGGTGATTTTCTGCCACACTAATGGTTTTAAAAGGTATAAACCAGCTTGCCATGGAAGTCACTAAATGGCTTTTTCCAGTGAGGAATTCCAAGGAACCTTGACAAAAGTTAGCCAAGCAGATATGGAACATAAATACCCACAAATAGTGCACATAGAGTGGCCTCTTGAGTAATGTATAAATATTATAATATGACTGAAAATGTTAGCATAAGCTTTTTATGTGCTCTACTACCAAATCGAGTGAACAACTGCTTAGGTAGTTTTTTAGGCAACTGCTTGCTCAGACTGATGAAGCACTCCTTGAATACAATAACCCATAGTGCTGTTCTAACAAACGGGTTAATGCTAGAAAAATCATCACACAGCAACTCAATTAAGATTACTTCTGAATTTCTTATCACTCTAACAGTATGTGCTCCCCACCGACAGGTGTACAGCTGTCTCTAACATTCCTTTTTCAGTGCTTACAAGTTAGGGAAGCACTTAGCTTGTGTTTGTTTAATTTCTTATCATCTGTAAAAGACTGCAGAATCCTACCGTTGTCTGAATAACACAACTAAACTAGCTTTAATCAGACATTTGGCGAAAGCTTTCCATAAATGAACAAGTCTCTGCTTATTTACATCGTATTCCATACTTACTTTTTCCATCACATGCTACAATTTTCACTTTATCCACTTTCACAAGCTCAGTGACCTCCCTAAATTCAACATCATTCAGTACAAATGTCCATACGTTGTCACAGAACCTGTATGTATTCAGAGAACCCTGAAAAAGACAAGAGACGTTTTCTATACGATGCACCCCAAAAGTAACAGAAAATGTTAATTATCTGTTAATTAACTACATGCCTTCTAGAACTACGCTTGCCATAAAGCCACCTCTGCAACTGAATGCATACAGACTTCACCAGCAACCAATTCTGAGCAAAACCATAGTTTAAATGCCTTCCAGTGGCTGAAATTTTCACGATCACGTAGTGGTGTTATAGTCTAACCAAGGGGAAGCTTCACAGGTATGCTGCAAAGTTTTATAACTTTTCTAATGTGCATAAAGGATCAGTATCAGAAAAGACTTCTTAAAACATGAGTGATAAGAAAACTCAGTTACAGCAGCAATCGCAAGATGTAAATTCTGCAGTTGTTTAAATAAAAAACCATAACTAAACTAACCAATATGACATAAAAGGGTATCCCTCACATTTGATGCATTACTGAGGATGTTGATATGTAACCTTCTGGCCTTTATCTTCATGTATTTTAAACTGATGGTCTTCAACTTAAGCTCCAAGCAAGTTTTTTTTTTTTTATTTAATCCACTAAACACACTCTGAGCAGTTTTCTACACATACACAAAGAAAGTAAAGCATGTTAGAGAAAGAAGTTACACTCTTCTTAACATATCTATATGGTTTAAAATTCTAAAGAGCTCACTTCATTAATAGTCTCTTCCGTAGAGACTGAGTATTAGGACAGAAGTTAAGAGGATAGCTGTGAGGTTTTTTCCTCTCAAAATTGCAGTCAAGCTGACATTTAACAATTTGCTGGCTGGCTGGGAAAAAAACCCCAACAGCTTATTGTTCTCTTATATTAACAGAATAAAGCTACAAAATGATCCAGTGACTTGCGAAAGGGTAGTTCTACAACCCTCTATTATCTCTTCACGTAACAGATGTGGCTGAAAATCTGGCCATATGTCACTTCTGCTAGGTACAACTAAAAGAAACAAGTCTCCCTCCCCATCTGTAAGACACTGAGGGTGGCAATGGTGCCCATCAAGGCATTTCCCTCTTCCCCCGTTTTCATCCTCCCACAAAAGCCATTTCTGATATTTGCATTCCTTAAAAGAAATCCCTCGGAGCATAAGATAACAAGCCTTACAATTGCATGCAGAACATACATGTAAACAGTCATTATTTCAGAGTCAAAATGAACCTTCATAAGCTTTTGCTGAGGGCACACAGCTTTTAAGGACTTTCTGGATCAATGATTATTTACTGTACCTCACAAAGAGCTTTTAGATATTGTTTTCTTACCCTGAAATTGACTCTGTTCCTGACTCGTTGTGCCAGTGCCGAATTTATAGCTTTATCAAACTGAAGTAGCACCTGAAGGGCCAGCTGAGGTGTGATTTGTTGCGACTGAAGTAGTTTAAAAGAAGAAAGGTTTGAGTTGTTTCAAAGTAAACTCGAAAGTGCAGTAAAAAATAAAAAACTTCAAAACAAATTTCACACAAAGCAGATCTCTACAAGAACAATTCACAGAAGTGCTACGTTCCTGTGCTTACTTCCTTTCTCCTATTTTAACTCTGAGAGAAGCAGCAATGTGCTAACATGACTTTTAGAGCGACACAAAAATTCTTCTGATAAATATCCACTGGGAAGAAGCAGAAGAGCAGAAAATCAATGACTGCATCCAGATTAACCTGGTGGTCCTTTTACTGAGCCACACAACAGGGGTTATGCTACTCCCATAAAACTTCTTCCATCACCTAGAATGTCAAGAACACTATTTCCCACGTGGTCACTGGGCATTGGAACAGGCTGCCCAAGGAGGGGGTTGAGTCACCTTCCCTGGAGGTGTTTAAGGCACAGGTGGATGAGGTCCTGAGGGACGTGGGTTAGTGGCAGATGAGAATGGTTGGACTCAATGATCCACTGCGTTTCTTCCAACCTGGTGATTCTATGATTCTAGAAATGCAGCATCAGTAACTTTAAATTTTTCATCAGTGTTTTGCTGGCCTTAAACACCACGAGACAACAACCAGGGAGCAGTTTTAAGCTCCCTGATACTGAGCTGGCTGCTGAGATCCCAGTGTCACACGCACCTGTATGAGTTCGTCCAGGCTCTCCTGCAGGCTGTTCCCCAGCGTGGTGTTCCTGTACAGCTGGTACGCCATGGCTCACTGTGATGGGCTGCCTATCAGCCACAGCTTGGCACGCCAGCTAGGTCCTCGCTCTCGTTTAAAAAAACAGAGAAATTAAACAAAGAAGCAAATCACACCACAGAGCCGTCAATACAATGAGAGGTTATTATTACATTAGTGGAATACTTCTGATTTATGCTAAGGGAAAGTTAAGTTTGATCTGAGTCACTGTATTTGTTTCAAAGTTGAACGGAACGTCCCTCGAGAGCGTTTTTATTCCGTGTTTGCCAGGCAGGGGCTGAGAACGCCCTGTGCTCAGCCTGCCCTGTGCCGAGCAGCTGTCTCTGTGCAGCCCCTCTGCCTGCAGCCTCTCTCCAGCCCCAGGACGCGGGCAGGGCTAGGGGCAGCTCCCCGGGAGCGAGGGCTCCGGCTGCTCACAAGTTCATGAGAACATTAAAATGAGTCCCGGGAGGACTGAGCATCGTCCCAACCGCGAGGACCCAGCGAGACACCCCCAACCCGGCCCAGCCGCCCCGCGCCCCACTCACCGCCGCGCCCGCCGGAAGGGGCGGGGCCACCGCCCCCCACCGGAACAGGAAACTGAGTCAGGGGGTGGGGCAACGGCGGGAGGCAAGGCGATAACCAGCTGTGGTTTGTAGCGGGGGGAATAGGTAACGAAAACCGTCATTATTATCTATTATATTGCACATATTAACATAGTATAGAATCATAGAATCACCAGGTTGGAAGAGACCCACCAAGATCATCGAGTCCAACCATTCCTATCAAACACTAACCCATGTCTCTCAGCATCTCGTCCACCTGCACCTTAAACCCCTCCAGGGAAGGTGACTCAACCCCCTCCCTAGGCAGCCTCTGCCAGTGCCCAATGACCCTTCCTGTGAAAAATTTCTTCCTAATGTCTAGCCTAAACCTCCCCTGGTGGAGCTTGAGGCCATTTCCTCTCGTCCTGTCCCCTGTCACTTGGGAGGCCAGCTCCCTCCTCTCCACAACCTCCTTTCAGGTAGTTGTAGAGAGCAATGAGGTCTCCTCTCAGCCTCCTCTTCTCCAGGATAAACACCCCCAGCTCTCTCAGCTGCTCCTTTTAAGATTTGTTCTCCAGCCCCTTCCCCAGCTTCGTTGCTCTTCTCTGGACTCGCTCCAGAGCCTCAACATCCTTCTTGTGCTGAGGGTATGTTTATCATATTGTCATTATATATTAGACATTAGATTATTTATAATTACATGTATGATATACTAGTATACAGTATATAAGTAATGTATTATGCATTATATATTGATACTGTAATTGTATATTATATATTTTATATATATAATACAATATATTCTATTTAATTTCTATTATATATAATAAACCTAAAGACGACACCACAGACATCATCAAGATGTAATACGTAAAAAATATATATAACAATACGTAGTTTGTAATAGAAAGCTATAAAATATAATAAAAATCTATAGTATATAATGAAAATATATAATCAAAGGGCTGTCAGATACCTTGCAAATGCTGCACAAGAGCCTTTAAGGCTATATAAATTTTGGACTTGATCCAGTGGGTCTCTTCCAACCTGGTTACTCTATGATTCTAAATATATATATTTTTCTATATATTATAGAATATATGAAGTAAATAGTAATACTCAGATAAAAAAATATATGTTTAATATATTAGTATATAATAATGCATATATAATATATATATAACCACACACTTGTATATATAATTATATATTGTGTTATATTGAAGGAAAAAATGATCTGGTTTAAGTTGCTAACCTATTCTATATTTGAATATTATGTATATATTTTGTGATTTTAGTACTAAAATGTAGGATTAGCTTGAATGATCGAGTTTCTCTAGCCTGTGCCTGGATACTTTCGCTTAACTAAGGACTTTTAACACGGCTGCAGTTGGAAAGGATGGGAAAGGAGAAATGGTGGTTGTGTGGGCTTTGCCTGCCCGTGGCCTTTATGAACAGTCCTGGATTTATCCCCTGCCTGCCTCATGTCGTACTGCAGAACACCTTAATAATCAAGTTGGCATTGATTGAGTCTGGCATCTCAGGGCATCAATTTACTACATAGCTCAAGGAACAGTTGCTGCCTTTAGGTTTTGAATGTTCAAGTTACCAATATCTGCGCCCTCTGTAAGCCCAGAGCTTAACCCCTACTCTTTGACATTAGAAAGTACCAAAAGGCTTTCAGCTATTCAACTCAAAACTTATCTTTTTTTTAAACCTCATCACGGCTGCTGAACTTTAGGAACCGATTTAAAGTTCATGTTTTAATATAAGAGCAAGTGGGTGGTGCATACCATCTCTAAAATTTCTTGTATTATTATGTGTTCCTAAGCAGTAAAAGAAAACATTCGGAGATTTTCCAAAGGTATTCATTGCATACAGCATTTATTTATTCCCCTTATTAGAAAGGTTCCCATCAGTGTTAACAACTAGCACATTCAGAGATGTGTTTATCATGTTACTTCACGACACCTTGGAACGCAAACAGAAGCTCATTTAAAAGAAAGGATCGTAGCATTCTCAAGAGGTAGGTGAAGAGTTTTGCACTTTCATAGTTTAATATTAAGAGGGAAAAGGAAAATAGTCGCATCTGTGAAAAATAATGGTCAATTTAAGCCAGTTACAGCATCTGTTCTCCACAACCTGTGTTTTTGCATGACTGCTGTAGCTCCCCTCTGCTGAACACTGCCCCTGTCCCACATCACCCACGGGATCAGTAAATTGTAACAACACACCATGTCTTAACCTTTCTGTCTACCTGGTACCCACCTACTCAGGCTCCTCTGGGAGGGTAAAGCATCCATCTTCCATGAACAGATTTTTCTAATTATTAACCTGAAATGCCACATCATAAATACCAACGAGCAGCTGAGGAAGGTAGCGTAAGGAGCAGTAAGATATGGACTTAACTTTCTGAAAACACTCCAGTAGCTTCTCCTGAGATACTTTCAGTACTGAAAAAAAAAAAAACCCATATGTATGTTTAAACCAAAGTAATCTGGGCAGTTCAAATTGGGGAGAAAAAACAAACTAGTTGAGCAAAGAATGGCTTTAAATTTAATTATCTGTCATTGCCTGAAGGGAAAGATGAAAAACTGTAACACGATTGCACTCTCTTCGCTTCACAAATTCCCTTTTTATCTGTTACCTCAATAAAGTGAGCAAGTAAGGGAAACAACATAGATCAACTTACAATTTTGCAGCTTGGAATGCTGCAAAATCTGTCTTTCAGAGTATAAATTTTTAAATATTCCTTATTTTTCAGAGTGCTACTCTGACTAAAACCAGGTGTCCTTAAAAAGTGTACATAAAGCACTTATTTCAAGCATCTCAACAACTGCTCGGTGAAACAAATCCTCTAGAGAATGACCTGCATCCACAAGGATTGAGAAAGAATTTTCACAGAAAGCTTTATAAGACTTCCGCAATTACCAAAAGCACGCGAGCCCTTATCCCCCTCCCTTCTGTTCCTCATATGGAACTTTTCTGAGGGGGGCTGGAAGGACTAGGGAGGTTAAGTCATCTCCAAAGAAAACAGCTTTTCATAAGAGATACATTTAAGCCCTCTTTCTGCATAATAAATACTGTATGATACACAGGTGAAAAACTGACACGGAAGAAACACGCTTCTCACTAGGAAACCTTTGTGACTGACTTAGTTTATAAAGTGCCCATTCGCCTTGCAGTTCATTGCTTTGTTCGCTATAGACATTTCCGTAGACAACAACACAGGCACGTGGCCAGGCAGCAAGGCCACCTTCTCTTCCCTATGACACACTTCAAGGTCATTTCATAAAACATTCCACTGCCACCAACCTGTCCTCTAATCTTCAAGTTTGACACAAAGTAAGTGTTGAAAGGATTTAAGCTGCCATTAAAAGTGTATGATGCAACAAATTTGCTTAAGAAATAGAGGCTATGTACTAATGGTGTGCAATTTGGAACACAACTATTGTTTCTTGGTACAAAGTTTCTCACAGATTGCATATATACAATACATACTATTCTAACTAGTTATAAGTTTTTTGGAACTAAAAGTCTCCATTTTCCCATGCCAGAATCTTGAAGACTTCACTCTGCTTCAGCTCTAAATCCTTCCACATCCCTCTCTCCATTACTTCCCCACAGAACGTCAAGAACATTCAAGCAATCTAGTGTCTACTCACATCAGGCTTTAACGGCACTTGCTTCAAAGTATCTTTGCCACTTCTGAACACTTAATTGCGTTGCAGAAATCAAAGTCTCACAACTGCACACAGAGAAGGCCACTGGGCCAAACATCTCAATTTCAGTTGCGCACAGTAATAACAAAGTAACTAATGACTTATTACCACAAACATATATGCATATAAATGAGCTAATGAAACCTCCAAATTAAAGGTAAATTAGTGACTCATTACATTATCTTTTCTTGTCAGAGTTCAAACTGTATTCTAGCCACGTGAATTTTACTCTTAGAAGGAAGTGCCACTGAAAGGTAAATTCCCTACGATACTGTATCTTATCACAAAGTGATTTGGATTTTGAAATAACATTTACTGAAGTATGACATTCCAGCTTTTCATGTTTTTAAATATTAAAATATATTAAATTATTTTCTAGATTAAAAAAATGTTTGACAAAGTTATCTATGAGTTCAAGATAACTCTGGGGCCTCTTTGCTTTCTCTAAACATCTATCACATCATTAAATGAGCTGCAAAAGGTCCAAGGGTAATAATTCTTTAGCACATTTGTTTCTCCAGCTGTGTATCTTTAGGGTTAGAAGAACTGTTGTGCTGTACATTTATTCACAAGACCCTTTACTAGAGAAATAAAGTGTTAGGAAAGACAGTAACATTCCCCTCACCTGATAAACATGGTCTACACAGAGGACTGGCTACTCTATACTGCACACATAGGAAGCAATGGGACGCAGAGAACTACAATCCTTCCACTAAGAATTTGATTGCACTGAGAAAAATACTTTTTTTAATTGGCAAAAATTTGAAATGGGATGATCAGAACGCATAGTATCTAGCTGAAGACCCACATAGGACCAATAGGAATGAGGAAGGTTTATGGGTTTGCACACTCATACATGTCGCCCTGTGAAAGTATCGTAGGCAAACAGGCTGGAAGTGTCCAAATCAATGAATAGAACTTGGCATTATTCTGGGTCAACATCAAAACTTTTACAGGAGATAAGTCAGCCCCAAATAAACCATTCACGTTTGTGTTCTGCTTTCAGAGCAAGATCCAAACCTGATCAAACGGATTCAACACAACTTGAAATTAGCATTGCCTGTTGAAAGAGAATATCGTGTATATTAATCTCTACAACTGCGAATTAGATACTACTATAACAGAAGTGCCTAGATCTTGAGATGAAAATCTCTGAATTGCAGAGCAGCTCGCAGAGACATGGGCAATTTGCCCTCTTCTGGACACGTATATGCTCTCAGTGTCTATGCATGTATCATTAGAGACAGTCGATTAATTGTTAATTGGTAACAAGTCACAACCACGAAAATATCTTGACTGCTGTCTGCAGCTGTCAAGCGATAATCTGGTTGAATGCAACCTTGTAGGTTTTTTTTTTTAAATTAAAAAAAATGTGTAGAATATCTATGTAACTCCTAAGCTTTACCAAGTACGAAGTTTCCTACTGGTGACAGGCAATACTGATTCAGGAAGAACTGCAACAAACTCATTTCCTCCTGGTAGCCAAGAGAGATTCTGCTTCAATAAACCAAGACTGAATTCACAACCTAAATTGAGAAAGGTCTGATATCCTACTACTCATTCAAATAGTTCAGCTTCGGTGTGGCTTAGGCTTAAGCCTTTTGGCGTAAAGACTGAAGTTCACGGAACTGCCATTCTGCGGTCTGAAGAAACAGCCTAGAAGACACCAAAGCTCAAGCTCACTCTAGTGAGGTAAAGGAGCACTGCTTGTACTAGGTGTGTGAACAAAAATAAGCATCTCCACACTTGTGAAAGAGTATGTTATGTGACTGTTAATATCCAAGCAAATTAAGGTTTTTGTGACAATGAAGAAATGCACTTGACCATTTACAGCAAAACAGATTTATACAACAACAATAAGTAACTTACGGCCTTATCTACCTGCAAATGAATTCCTTCAGCAGGTACACACAACATATTGCTCAGTCATAAAAATATATATTATCTCTTTCCTTTAACATTTAGGTATATAAATATTTTACTGAAGAACATGCATGACTTAGATGAACAATTGCAAGAACATCCTCTGAAAATATAGGGTTCTTTGACATTTAGCAGTACAAAATGATTACATAAACATAGCTATTAAAGTCAAGACAAACCAATACAGCAGTAAGCAGTCCATCGTGTGCTAATCCCAAGAAGTTAAGCACCTTTTGCAACAGGTTATATAATATGTACATACACAGAGAATGCATTGTAAATGGAGCAAAAATAGCATCATTCCATCTGCATATTCTTCAGTCTTGTTTGGACTCAAAACTCACTGCTCACTCTTCTGCTCTTGTTTTCCATTCAGCTCTTGGTCAACTCTGCTTAGCAAAGAAAGCAGTAAAATTACAATTATGCTGAGGGGTAGTTTAGTTTGCTAGCTCATATATTAAGCAAAACCTAGTTATCTTAACAGGAAAGCACAAGGCTTTTACATGGAAAAAAGTTTTAGTAAATAAATATTGAGACTTTTATTGAATGTAGTCATAATGCTTTAGAAAATTAAAAAAAAATAAACCAGAAACAAACCCCAAAACCTAATTTCCTATCTCCCCGTAGAAATGAATTAAAATTGTTAAGAAAGCATTTAAATATGCTGTAGCATTCAAGAGGAAGCATCTGAAAAGTGTAAGCAAAGTCTGACTTACTGAAGAAGAAAGCAAGTTCTGTGCTTTTATTAACAAATGCAAGCAAGAATATAAATGTTGAGGTAACACGACAATACCATCAAGCACTACTACTCTGATGAATTCACACATTGCAGAACAAGCTCAGAATTATCTTTAATGTTACAAAAATCAAGCCTGAAAGGTAATAGCACTAGTTGCATTAACAGAGGTGAAGGGGCTACTTAACTGCAATACTTTTTCAATGAGATGCTAAGGCTCTTGTAATAACCTAGGAAAAAATTCACCACCTGCCTGCTAAAATGTCGTTTGTGGGTTTGGTTTTACTCTTCATCTCTGCCTTGGGACTGGCAAACAAAATATTACTTTTCAGAAACCAGTGGATGGTTAACAGTCCTGCACAAGAGGTACTTTTCCTCTTTACAATAAGAACAAGATACAGTCTTAACTATATTTTCTGGAAAACAAGTTTCGCATTAATTTGAAAACAAATAGCAGTTACGAGGTGAGAGAGGCTAAAGCCGAGGTTGTCTTCTAACAACCTAATTGTCTAACCTACCTGCCCAGTCTCAAAATACAACTAGCCAGTTCCGCAAAATGATCAGAACAACAACAGCTTTTCTAGGCCATTAACCCACAAAAGGGGGAGGAAAGGCTGGGGTTTTTTTTGCAGCTGTAGAACTGAAGCTGGTACATAAAGAACCACTAGGTCTGGACCAATGTTTAGAAGAAAATACCTGTCAAATACCTGTTCACCTGCACAGTACACAGCTGCAACCCACCCCCGTCCTCAGTGCAGTATCTCAGGAAAGGTTGTTTTGACATAACTTACAGGAGTGATAGCAGGAAGCGTAAGAAACCGTGGTAAGCTAATCCAAGCAAGCTATGCATAAACACAGCCGACAAATCACTAGCTCTACCCTCTGCTTTTAGAAAGAATTTAAATTCCTTCTATTTTAATCTCTCAGCATTCCTCTCCATGTCCACTACCCAACTTAAGAGAGTGAACTTCCCTCAGTGGTTATGCACACAGAGGAAGAGTAATAAAAAAATAGCAAAGTGAGTAGCAAAACCTTTCAGTTCATTTGTTAGTGACAGAGTGAAAAAGTAATGTATCCAATAAAAAAAACTTTCATCAGCTGCTGGAATAGCTTTAACAGTAGCAGGAAACTGAAAATGAATAAAATGGAAATCCAGTGTTTATTAGCAAGGAACAGAGGCACTGCAAATACAAACAGCACTAAAAATGCTAACTTAGATTGCATCTGTGCAAGTTAATGACTATAAAGGTAGTGAATAGCAAAGAATACAAAACAGTATTCAATATCAGAACTTCTTCCAGAGTTGCATCTCTGCTGATGCACAGTTACAGCTTAGCACCTAACACCAGCTCTTCTCCCTTCAAACATCACTTCTCAGAAACAGTGAAACTTGACCTAAACAATTCACACAGAAGCGCTAATTTTGCCTCTTGAAGATTCAGTTGAGAATCCAAGTATCCCCTGAAAAATGAGCATCGTGTGTAAAAGAGTAATAAATATCTGTTTGAATACTCGGGGTGCATTTCTTTAGTTGATGTACTATACTTCCAGGCAGTATAGTTACTTTCATATGTGAAAACAGTCACTAGTGCATGTTTATATTTACAAATGCTTATTCCTTTATGCAAGCCAGTCAACTGGGAGTTAGTTGCAGTGCAAATAGTCTTATCTAGATGCAACCCTAATCAAAATGTGAATATACCTTTTCAGTTTCTTTTTAAATTTTTCTTCTTCATACCTTGGTGAGGAAAAGTTTGATTTCAGTAAATATAACATAGGAAGGCCAAATTCAATACAAGCTGCAAACTGGTATTAGTGTCAATACAGTTTGTAGAAACATACTGAAGTTTTGAAAGTAATATAATTAAGAAAAAAAAAATATTGTAACTCCAACATTTATAAGCAGTAAAGAACCATTTAGTTACCATGACATAAAGTTCAATTTCAATACAACTTTTTGCACAGTATTAACATCCATCACTAAAATTTAGTCTGTATTCACAGTTTGAAGCCAGATCTAATCCTACACAGAAGTCGGAGAATGAACTCCTAAAATCAACCACGTTCAGCCTTTGCAGAGCAATTAAAGGTTCATCAATACAGAAAGGAGTCTTTCAAGACTTATTTAATGACAATCTGGATATTCATAGCACATGCTTCTAAAGCCCCAGTAAAAAAAAGTACTCTAAAGATAGCACAAGGCTGCTTCAGTGTTGTCATGTGTTTCCTCTCCCCGCCCCAAGAAAACTGTTTTCTCTACTTTATAAAAAGTTAAATTGTGCAACTGATACTGGCTGAATGTTTCCTGCAGTAACTGGCCATTTGAGGGCTGAGGATTTGTGGCTGTGCCCTTCTGCCCACGCAGTGAGACTGTGCTATCTTCCCTTACGGAGTTCCCAGGCTGTGATCCCCTACTGCCATGCACACTGTAGGTTTATGTTACGCCCTCTAACAGGCTGAGCAGTTTATCATCAGAACCATTAGTTTCTTCATCTGGCTTTAAGATCCAGATTTGCAGTTTCTACTACTGCACCCACAAAGGCTGCCGACAGAAGTATCATCCTCACATTTGACAGCAGAGCTGTGCTGACATTAAAAAGGATAAATGTATCTGGAGGGAAGGATAAAACCAAAGACACTGATGCTGCCATTACCTCTTCACCAAAGTAGTTTTAGAACTGTTATAGGTTGGGATTTAGCACTGTTCCACTACAGCTCCTCTTTTATATTAAATCCCAACCCAACTGATATTTCACCACTTAATTGTTCCATGTGTTAGCATGAGTGATGAAGATACTTTAAATAACGACAGTATCAACATGCCCAGAATTTCTTACTCACAAGTCAGTTAAGAATACCAAGAACTGGTTGCTAGAACAACCAGAAGGAGGTTTTGTCTCTAGAAGACTAACTAACACCCATAACTTTGTAATTATGTAAGGCACTTTGTGAAAATCCCTGTACGTTAAAATTTTGAGTATCCAAGCTACTTCATACCAAAATGTTAGCAGTATGGTCAAACATGGATACTCCTCCTGGAGACAGCAGTGATCTGAGCTGAATTACATTTTATTAAATGCCAAGTATTAAATTCCAACCAATCGCCGAATACAACATATACTGAGTCTAAAACATAATCAGCATAGAACATGTTCGAACAATGAGACGTACTGTTTTATGCATTCTGGGATGCCAACATATTCCATGGGGATGAGCTCAGCTAGTTCTGCCAGGGTAAAGACATACCTGATTTTTTGGCTGAATTTTGAGCTGTGGAAGAACAAATGCAGGGCACAGTTACAACTTTATTTTTCAGAAGGTCAATATTAAAACCTTTTTTTTTTTTTTGACATTTACTTTAAACAGTTGCTGGAATTATTAAAAAAAAAAAAACAAAACTTCCAGAGTATTACCTGATAAAAGGTTTTGTGATGGCCAGAAGTGTTCTGATGAACCAAGAAGGATGGACTATGATTAATGATTTCAGATTTTTCCTTAACCTGAAGAATTCAAACAGCAAGCATAATTACTGAACAAAGAAGCAGCATGACAGCAAGGGTTGCACGACTGTCACATAGAAATTATCATCTGTGAACTATATAGACCAAATTTAACATTTAAGTAGTATCAGTTTGACAACAATGACAAGGAAATAACATCCCAAGAGAAGCTTATTTGAATCTTCTTACACAACTAATGATGAAGTGGTACATGAAGGACCTTCCTTATTACCTTGTGTTAATACATTTAAGTTTTAAGGATTTTCTATGTGGTAACAATATTCAGTATTCTAACACCACTATTTTCACTAATAAGACCCCAAAATAACAAACCCACATGGTGTAGCTTAGGAAGAGGTTTTCAATATTCCAAGCAATTTGCTTATTTAAATGTTTACCAATAGACACCAAATTAAACAGCAGTTTCACCTAAGCCCTTGCACCACTGAGCATGCGAATACTGTAAGAAAACACTACAGAGCTGCTTACCTTCTATCAATTTGCTGGTAACATTTCCTAAGCCAGCCTAAACTTGGCATTTTTCTCCGTGTTGTTGCACCATTCAGGTAAACTATCATATAGTTCTCTGCTACTAACATTTCTAAAGTGCCAATTACATACCTGCAGAGACAAGCAAAGAAAACTTGCAGGTGATCTGGGATATTAAGGTAACTTAGTAGTGCTCAATTTTTTATAACACAGTTGGCAATAATACTGAACAACATCTAATAATTTTTTTTCCTTCCCTTGGAAGCAGATGTAGTTGCTTTTCTATTTGCTACTTTACCCTCACCTCAAACATAAAAAGCTTCATTAAAAAGAGAAAGACGTAATTGCCCTTCCATTAAAATGATGACTTACTTAAATAGATTGTCCATTAGGTATCTGTAGTTAGGCTGGCTGCTTTCAGGCATAAAGCAAACCGCAAACACAACAATGGCATTCAACCCATCACCATAATAACCTAAACACAACGAAAAAAGCAGCACTAGTGACCAAGGTGACTATACATTGACTACAATAAGCTTTTCGATTATTTACTTAAGAGATATACAAACCTCTAGGCAATATAGATGCACATACAGTTACAGAAAACACAAAATTGCTTTTTCAAGTTTGGCTACTCCTAAAGAAATAGCTGAAGTTGATGTAAATCAAATGCTGTACCTACAATCAACATTACACTAAACAATCAGTATATTTAGCAACATTTCATAGACAACACTCCTTCCAGACAGCGGAAGAGTCATTAAATTCATTTATGCCTTAGTAGATCTACAGTTAATGCTTTCAACATCTTAAACTCAAAAAAGGTATACTGATATAACTGACACCGTAGAATAGATAAGAATATAATTTCATATGTGAACTTTAGCAGCTTCATCTGAATATGTTTACATTTTGGAACTTTAGTTTAATACAGTAAATATTAGATCAACCATATGCCTCAATACCACAACAAATGAATCATCACAAGTCTTGATCCCCAAAGCTCTTCCTGTGCTGCCCCAACTCAGCTTAAAAAAGCAGTTTCGCAGCAGATCCCCTCAGCACAACGCTAATCCTTACCACCATGACTGATAACTTTTTTATATGGTTCAATTGCCTTCATGTCCACCCTATGGTCCTGTTCTCCAATCCTAAACATTCGCCAGCGTCGATCATTATCCTTCTCCTCTGCCACAGTGTATTCAGTCAGTGATCCTTTCCTAATTACATCAGTAGTTTTTGGTTTTGGAAGATCATCTGCCAAAGTTAAAACACGTTCAAGATTGATTATGAATACTACAGACGGTGACAATCAATTACAACACAGGTTAACCACTTTGCTATTTAATCTCTTTTAATAATCTTTAGACAATCAGACATATCGGCTAACTCGGTTGTTACAAACTAGGATCTCATGTGTGTTACATTTTACCAAAATATTCTATGTTGCAGTGACTGTTGTTTGCTATGTTAAAAAAAACTTTGATTCATGTAAGAAGCCCATTTAGTCGTAGGACTTCAGAACACAGACCTCGATGAATCTCACCAAAATAAACAAAGTGGTTAACTCCAATGATAATTCCATGGTTTGCTTGATCACAGATTGGCATAAAAGCATGATTTAAAACATTGACAGTACCTTGCAAGCAGACATGCAGGCAAATCTATTAGAAATTAAATCTAATTCATGTGTGTGCAATCAATAGATATGAAATTTATGCTGACAGCAATCTGTAAAACAATTTTCTCCAATTAAATAATGATTCTTGACTTTGTTGCATAGACCTTACCCAAAGCGAGAAAAACCTACTGCAAGTTAGTTGTCTGTTCCCAAGACAAAGCTGTTAATTGAAACTATCCTTCCAGGAAAATGTGGGCAGCAGCATTAAAGGAAGAAAAGACAGAAACCCTTTTCAGCCACTTTTAAAAACAAGGCACAAACATCCGGAACATTCCCTTGCATCACTGCAAAGCTAACCCTAAATATCAAATCTTCTTCAATAATACTACTTAAATCCCTTTACAAAGGTAAACCAACACGCTCTGTTATGAGAACTTCACCTGCAATGTGTCTTCAGCTTTTGAAAAAAAACCCAAACCCACCTTATTCTATAGAGTGTTTCCACTTCCATTTATAAGCTGTTTTGAATGGAGAATAGGTAGTGTTGCAAGCGTAACAGTGAAAAAAGCTTCCTGTTTACTCAGGAATTAAAATGATTTTATTTTCATAATAAAAAAATAAGAATTCAGTTTACATGTTTCCTTATTAGAGAGACATTAAGTTAGGAAGTTCACAGAAGTTAGACTCCAACTATTTGAACAGCAAAACAGTTCTTGGCTTACATAAATAGGGCCTTACAAGATAATTAAACTGCAAGTTTAAAACTTTTGCTTTAACTCCCTTTGTATTTTTCCCTTCTCACAATACTCAGTTGCAGTTATTTCCCACCTGAAAAGCTGTTGGCCGGCACATGTGAAAAAAGAAATACTTTAGGGCACCAGATAAAAGAAAAAGAATACTTACCTTCCCATTCAAACTCATTGCTGTTTTCTGAAGGAGTGTCTATATCATCCAAATCAATCTCTCCGCTCTCATCCAAGTCATCAGACAAAACAGATTCCTCGCTGCAATCCAAAGTTACACTGATATCTGGAGTCATTAGTTTCTTCTTCACTTTGGTTCCATTAACCTCTGTATTTTAAAAAAGCAAATTATTTATTTTCAAAGCTAAAGCAAATTTCTATAGGTCAGGACAGGACAGCACAGCATGCCCCAACCCCTGGTTTTGCTGGGTATCTATAACATCATAACCACCTCTGATGAAATGAAAATATAACATACAAGCTGGGAAAAAAAAAAAAGACAACTGACAAACAATGAAGACAGAAAATTAAACTGGGTGAATACACAGCATGCTTTGAGACATAATGCAAATAATTAAAATCAGGGAATAAAATTAAATGACTGATCCAGTGCTAGAAATGCCACAACTAAAGCAGACAAACAAGACCCCACAAATTTTAAAATTTAAAAACTCCCACATCTGTATTATTTCCCCTCTGACCATTAGCAAAGGCAATGTTCTTAAAAGGCCACAGAGCTCTGAAATTTAGAGCAAAACTAAAGTAGGTCCCAACTGATGCACAGACACCAAATAATGAACCAAGATTTTAAGACAGGTCAGGTAGCAAGTGCAGCAACTCGATTTTGTCCAGCAACACCTGGACAGCTCTGTCCACAAGGAGGATGAACTGCCTCATATTTTATCCCCAAACCCTCTTCTTTCTAGAGAAATGTTTACAATACTGTTCACATGCAAAAATGGCATTTAGAATGCTGTTTCCCCAAGCCCAATTCAAAAAATCCCAACCCAAAGAATAAAAAACCCCAAAAATTAGAGCTTTAAAACAACCCCCTAAGTAGGAAGCAGCTTGACTGGAGTGGAATGTTCTTACCAGCCTCACTTTCTGTTGCAGCTGCAGCTAATACATCTGATTCCACAGGATCATCCTCTGGTAGAGGCCTGGGACACAAAGCAGAAACTACCATTACAAAAATGTGTTGGTTTTCTTTTTTTTCTTAAAAACAGACAGCTAAATGCCAAATATTTAGACTTGCTGAAAAACTACTGCGGGACACAGTACCAAACTGAGTTTATTTATAGCCCAAGCTCAAGATTTCAGTAAACAAAGTTCCAAAGTAGCAGAAAATTCCTTTACAGCATTCAAACAACCATCTGCTGGTGTGACAAATGCTAAATATGCATTTAATATTAAGGTTTCTTAAGGATGACACGCACTAGTAACCACTGGTAAGTTGCTACTAGTGCGCGTCATCCTTAAGAAACCTTGTCATATTTTTGGCTTGAGAAAATTTGACATTAAATACGTTACAGAAGTGGTTTTGTCATGTTGCTACAGAATTCCTCTGAAGTTAGCTGGTTTAGTTTCGCCATAGGTCTGTGCAACACCACCTTCAGAAACACTGCTTAAGGAAATAGCCAGGTGTTCAGACACTGGTAATAGGTGCACGAAGTAGTTGCAAAAGGTAAACCCAGAAAACAAACAAAGCCAAACTTAGAAGTTTTCACTTTGGTAACACTTGGAACTTCTAGCATGGCATCCCTGTATTACTTGACTTACAAATACAAAGTGAACTCTTTCCAGACCCTAAAGAAACATGACATAAAACCTTTTCAATGTGACTATACTGATGGAAATCACTGCAAGATTATCATTGTATGTTAGTTCACCAGGAAGATATTGGTAGCTTATTCTCTATATTATGTACTTGAGTTGAATTAGTTTAAAAAAACAACTTTAAACCTTGGAAAATCTTCATCTTGCCATTCTTCCTTAAACTCAACTCCTTCCATCCTGCAGCCAACTTGAATTGCTAATAGAGACTCCTGATCAGCCAGAACCTCTTGTCTTCAGGACAGTGGCTAAAAAGGAGCTGCAGGAACATAACAGAACATGCTACTTCAATACTACTGTAATTCCCAAACTCACACCACATCTTTTCACTATCACCAAGCTGAGGTATTATGCAGGGAAAAAACCCACAGGGAAAAGTTTATAGTTTATTTCCTTTCTTCCCCCCCGCTCCATACAAAACTCTTTCCGGAATGGCTTATTATACAACGATTTAGGCTGGAAAGGACCTCATGTAGTCCAGTGCCCTGTTCAAGCACGATCAACTTCTCAGTCATGACTAAGGCCCTGAGCAACCTGATTGATCAGCTGGGATTACACCAGCTCACTCCAAGCTGTAAGAAGCCCGACGTCTCTCTAGATTTTAGAGGAGACGTTGAATAAGTGTATATTTTGAGAAAACATATCCAAGCGGTCAGATCTAAAATACAAGCCAGGTCTTAAAAAAGAAAGCACCATGCACTTTAAAGATAACTATTCCAGAAAGTGTTTTCAGACAACTTACCCTGTGATGTGCAAGTCAAGCTGTGTTTTTTCCTGCTCACCCATCACCAGCAACAAGGAATCCCCAGTAATGGAACATAATAAACCATTCAATTCCAACTATGTGGATGGACTTGATCCTGCAAGTCTTTTCCAATCTAGTGATTCTGCTGACATCCAAGTCCAAGTCTGTTGAAGCTCTTGGCTGCGGTAGCTCTAGAGATTGGCAGAACCAGGTAAACTTCTCAATCAAGATGTTAAGAAAAAAACACTAATAAAAACGGGAAACAGCACCATACCTTATGCTGTCAAGAGAATACAAAGTTTACAATCAGTATGGAACCCACCATTTGATGCAAAAATGCAGTTTGCTGTAAACAGACACTAAACTCAAAGAAAACCTAAACCAATGACTTGATTCTTAAGGGATAGATGAAGAAATTAAAAAAAAAAAGTGCTCACCTGCACTGCCTTCACAATACAGTCCCCACAGGACGGCTTAAAGTACGGGTTAAGTGAATTCCAAGTTCCAGACATTAAAGAGATGCCTCTAAAAGTATTTTTCAAGCTTGATTTTCCAGCAAGCCAGAAGGAACAGGTATTTTCTGGTATGTGCACTCAATATGGTGCAGTTCACTATAATTTCTACATGTTTTTATCACCCCATAGACTTCTAGAATACGGCCACACTAGCCACAATCTCAGGAAACACTTCCTGCAGCTGACGGCGGATATTCAGACTTTATCACTTCAAAGTCAGCAGAACGAGGTGATGCAAAGCCTTTAATTAACAACAAGACATTTTTTAACCTCTTTTTAATCCCTTCTCTCGGCACCAAAGCACAGAGAAATCAGGCAGCTAAGACAAAACTTTTGAAAACACTCTTGCTTTCCTCTCTGAGGACGTGCGTGTTCTAGTCGTCTCCAAGGGCATCAGAGCAATAGCAGAACCTGCATTTCTCAACCACCGAGATTCATTTAAAGGTAAACACTAATTACAAGACAAGAGTAAGAAAGAACTTGCACCCTAGTCCTTCATAAGGTTTAAATATCAAAGAATCACTAGGCTGGAAAAGACAGCTGAGATCATCCAGCCCAATCATAGCTGCCCAGTACTAAACCGCACCCCTAAGCATCTCATCTACCCCTCTTTTAAATACCTCCAGGGCTGGGGACTCGAGCACCTCCCTGGGCAACTACTGCAGTGTTCGATAACCCTTTAGGTGAAGAATTTTTCCCTAATGTCTGATCTGAACCTGCCCTGGCACAGCCCGAGGCCGTTCCCTCTAGTTGAACACCTGTCACCTGGAACAAGAGGCCAACATCCACGTCCCTACAACCTCCTCTCAGGCAGTTGTAGACAGTGATACAGTCTCCCCTCAGCCTCCTTTTCCTGGAGCTGAACACCGCAGTTCCCTCAGCCGCCTTTCGCAGCCCTTCCCCAGCGCCCTGACCAGCTCGCCCCCAAACCCGCAGCATTTATCAACCGCAGCCTGGCGTGTCACACCAGCGGTTGGGGAGAAGGAGGAACCACGACAAAAGTCACTAAAGCAGCTCCAGCCGTGAAAGGAGAAGGTTCCCCGACCGGGGCGCTCGCACAGGAGAAGAGGGGAAGCGCCTCAGCCTCCTCAGGGGAGCGGCGGCCAGAACGCTCCCCTCCGCCGCCCGGGCCGAGCCCGAGGGAGCCGCGGGGCCACGGGGCCGTCGGGCCGAGCCCGAAGGAGCCGCGGGTCGGTCCCGCCGTGTCCCGAGCGCGGCCTTGGCCCTACCTGGAGCAGCCGGGGGGGACCGGGCCGCCGCCTCTCCCGCCGCGCCGCCACCCGGAAGCGCACCCGCCGTCGCCGTCACGTGACACAGCGCGAGGGCTTATCTGCGCGTGCGCGCGGCCGCGACCGCCTTTTCCCGCCCACGGGGCGCTCGGCGCGCGCGCAGCTCCTCCTTCCCGCGCGCGGGGCGGGGCTCGCGCCCTGTGAGGGGAGGAGGGAGAGGCGGCTCTTCCCTCACGCTCTGTGAGGGGCTGGGCTGGGCGGGAAGCGCTCAGGGTAGCTAAAGGTGGAGGGTTTAGATGGAAGCTAAAGATTCATGGCTGTAAATGCGTTTCTGGGAACGTGGCTTTTTATTTCACAGAGTCACAGGCTTCTGGGATGGTTTGGATTGCAGGGACCTCAAGGCAGGTGTCTGTTGTGCAAGGCCCTCAGCCTCCCTGCGAGGGCGAGCCGGGCTGGGGCAGCTCCCAATTAGCAGGAGATTGGACTGTTGGGAAGTTCGTAACAACGTGAAAATGATCCTTGGAGAGGAATGGAACATGTGTGACATTTCTGGGAGGATTGATCCCCTGCCCGTCAGAGGGAATCTCTCCTGCCCCAGCTGCTGTCTGGCTGCTCACGATTCATGGGGATCGCTCCTCGCGTTGCCCAGCCCTGAGGATGGCGCTCGCTTTGTGAAATGCCAAAATGAGTCTTGGAGAGTGGATTTTCAGGCATTGAGGGCACCCTCAGCAAGTTTGCAGCTGACACCAAGCTGAGAGGTGTAGTTGTCATGCCAGAAGGATGGGATGCCATCCAGAGGGACCTGGACAGGCTGGAGAAGTGGAGCTGTGACAACCTCAGGAGGTTAAACACAGCCAAGTGCGAGGTCCTACACCTGGGTCAGGGCAATCTGTGGTTTCACCATGCGATGGGGGAGAGATGCCCTGCAGAGAAGGACTTGAGGGTGTTGACTGACGAGAAGCTCAACATGAGCCGGCAATGTGTGCTCACAGCCCAGAAGGCCAATTGTATCCTGGGCTGCATCGAAAGCAGTGTGGCCAGCAGGGCCAGGGAGGGGATTTTGCCCCTCTCTTCCTCTCTTGTGAGGGTGGGGAGGCCTAGGTTGCCCAGGGAAGCTGCGGCTGCCCCGTCCCTGGAGGTGCTGGATGGGCCTTGGGCAGCCTGATCTAGTGGGAGGTGTCCTGCCCATGACAGGGGTTTGGAACTGAGTGATTTTAAGGTCCCTTCCAACCCAAACTATTCTACGATTTTCAGTGTCACCCTGGAGGGGCACTGCCCACCCCGCAGTGTGGTGAGGGTGAGGCTCGTGCCCTGGGGGTATGGAGTGGCAGCGCTGCTGTCCCTGGACACTAACGGCTCCACCCACAGCAACAAGTCCTGGGCCAGGTGAATGGCACCAAGTGGAAAAGAGAAAGTTACCTCCGTGAGTCCTGTGTGCTGGACTAGTGAGCTGTGCCTGGCGCTTCAGGCACCGAGGAAAGCGTGGGGTGATCCTCAGAAATGAGATGACCTTTCTCTGCGAGGAAAAGAGAACAGCTGGCACCTGTATTACACACTGGCCAGAGATACCGAGCGAAAACCTGAACACTCACATCATTTGAAATGACATCTTTGACTCTAGAGACAGGGCATCCAAAGCACCGAAGAAAGGAGACAAATGTGGAGAAGTGTGGAAAGACTGAAAAAATGATGTAAGGAGGCACAAAATGAATGCAGAAAAACATAAGAAAGAAAAATACTACTGAAGAAGAACAGAAGGCGCAGGCACCCCCACCAGCAAAGATGAAATCTGTGAATAACAGAGAAGAAATGACAATTATTAAGGTAAGTTAATTGGACTGTTGAAAATACATCTATAAAGAATTAGTATCATGCACAGCAAATGATCTGAGGCCTATAGGCATTACTGTAACGTAAGTTTGTCAGGTGATAGTTGTGAATATAATGCAGGAGAAAAGAGAAGTTCCTTTTTATGGGCTGCTCAGTTAACATGAATCAAAACTTACCTATTAGCTTGATGCCTGAACACCAATTATTTCATGAGCAAACCTGAGTTTGCAAAGTGTCAGAAAAGAGATTTTTAATCAGTACTGTTGTATTCTGGTTTAGATAAAGTAGAAAACGAGATTAAATTATGCTGTAGAGAATCATTTTAATGCCCTGTAAATAATTTTCCTTATCTTCCAGCGGTGCAGTAATAAATAAAGAGGCACCATGACTTACTTATTAAATCAAAAGGTTGAAAGTTTTCCAGCATATTAATGTTTTAAGAGAAATTGTCTCAATAAACACTTTTAATGCTTTTAAAAATGTGCTCCAGTTGTTGATAAACTCAAAACTGTCTTCTAAACTCATAAATGTCATCTGCAGGACAGCAATGCCAAATTCCTGTCCCCATGGTCAGCAGAAGTCGTGCAGTTTCCCATCTCTTACACGGGGTGGCACGAGATAGCTGGAAATCTATCCAGTGTTCAGATGGAGCCTAGAAAACAAGCAAACAAGAGGTCAGAACCAACTACTCGGGAATGTTGAATAATTCTATTTTTAAACATCAGACAATTGCAAATACAAGCAGATTCTCACATGAAAGCTTTACCAAACAGAACAGGCTTGAAGGAATAATGCTCTGTCACAGGAACATGGGAAAATTCAACTGTCACACAATTTGGGGTCTGAAATAGTTGACAATTAACCTTTAAATATAAAATAGGCATCAAAAGCAACAGGATACCAAAACATTCACCTTTTCCACGGTCTCCTCCCAATTTATTTACTAGAAAAATATTTTCTAGTTATCTAAAAATAAACCCAAACAACCCTTTTCCAAGTGATTCAAACAACAGCTCCAAAATGTTGGAATTTTAATTTAGTAGTCCGTCTCTGTGGCTCATATGTAGAATCTCTATTTGTATAGAATTCTTCCTTGCCATTTTCCCTATGCAGAAAGTACCAGTACTGCAGTTTTTTCCAACTTTAATTTGCTCTTTTTATTATAAACGCTTCAGGTTGTAGTTTACCTCTGCTTTTGTAGTCCACGTACGTAACTTGTCTCCTCTCTTAGACACCTGTGACACAAAATGGCAGGATCACCATCACCTCTTTAAAGCCTTCCTGCTGTAAACAGCTGTCACACCACTGCAAGCCAAGTGTCATAGCTGCATCCTCTTTGCATGTAATAGCATAAATATGAGCAGAGTGACCCTTACCACAGTCCTTTCTCCCAGACCACCCATGACACTCTAGTGAACTAGTTCTTAAGCAAGCTTGCATTTCATGTCTCCTAGCACTCACATTTTGCCTTTTTCGATTTCTGAACTGCTGAAAAGAAGTCAAGGTCTAAGTTAGGTCTAAATAAAGATCTTGTGTTTGGCATTCAGCTAGGGAAGTGCAAAAATACAAAGAATGTATGTCTTCCATAACAACCAAACCGAACCCCAGACACTTGGCATTTCAAGAACGCAGCTATTAGCTATGTACAAAAGAGAACCTGTTTATCCTGATTGTGTGATCTTCAGGGTTTCTTTAATATATTTTTCCTATCAGAGAGCATCACAGTGTGTTAGGTACAAACAGCCATATTGATATGAGAAAAAGGAAGCACCACCTCAATAGCCATGAGAGTCTTCACAACTGCTTATGGTGGGGGATGGATATATAATGATTATCTTGTTTACAGAACTTATTGGTGTATTTAAATAAGATTTATGCATCTGCAAATGAAAGGTACTAAATACAATGCTATTAATACCATACTTGCTATCTACTATATCCTCAAGAGGAACAGGTATTAATCCTAAAATTTCACTTTGGCTGAAAATTCAGGGACCCATTAACTGTGGGAATAATGTGGAAAAATAAAAGCAATAGGAGAGCTCTTGCATCTGCCTTTTCCAGTTAAATTCCATTAGACAATTCCAGTACACCAGCAGAATTGCAGACAAATCTGTGGCTGTCCATGGTTAACTCCCACTTCTTAACTTGTACAAGAAAGTCTGCCTACATCAGAAAAAGGAGAGAGTTTCACCAAGGTACAGATAACTGCTGTTTTCTGAGGTTATTGTCTTAATAAGTATTTTTGACATGGAAAACATTCTTATTTTACAGTGCCTTCTATAAAATGTCTGATCTTTGCCATTTGCAGTACCAACTTATTGTCTAGCATAATGCTATGTTAATAATATAATTTTTATCATACAGTGGTCAGAATCCAATATGAAGTGCGGATTAATCACACCAGGAAAATATTTATGCATAATCAAAACCCCTGCAACTTTCTTCCTATGAAACTGTTGAGTTCTCAGTTTGTCCTCTTGTGTGTTCTGATGGTCAGGCTGTGTGCGTGCAGTATGATTTCAGTGATACTTGGTTCAGCTCACTTTTTACAGTTTCTGAAAAAAACATGAAGTACCCTGTTACATGGACAGAAGAGATCTTTGCTGGTTGAGCTGGAGGGGAAAACTGGGTACAATTATATATTCTTTTAATTATTCATGACTTGGGTCTGAAGCGAATGTGTATACGTTTTTCACTTATTCACTTTATAAAATTCAAAACTAAGCCCAGAAGCAGTTTTATTCTTGGCAGCGTGACAAGTTTCCTTTCCTCAACGAACCAGTCAAAGGAATTGTTCCTCAGAGAGTTTGTCATCCTCACGTATCCCAGAGAGTCGGGAGGGGAGCTGGCATTCATTACACCTCCCATCACGCGTGTGTGTGCTCAGACCCTCCCTCCTTCTCCCCCTCTCCGACTGTGACAACAAGCCCATCTCAGAGGACTGTGTTTATAACTAGCATGTGGTTTCATTTGTGCAGCTGATTTGCGGTTCATTAATCTAGAAAGCGTTGCCCAATTCTGGTAAGGACAATGTATCCATTCACATTCCACTTATTTCACCTTCTATCCCTGATGCAACACGCAGTTCAGAGAGAGGGAATTTACTGTGTTTTGTGGAACAACTAGAGCAAAAGCAGCTCTAGAGCCAAAGCTGATGTAAACATACATTAGGAAATTGTTTTGATCTGGCCGCTCAGGCTGCTGGCAATGCACGGTGCTTCCTTGGGAGACATGCAAATGTAGGGACACAACTTGACATGATTAAGGCAATGCATACAGAAGAGGTAGTTGCCCTTCGGCAAGAAAATGATCTCAAGAACCAGTGATTCTTTACAGTCTTGGCAGTGCAGGTAGGATCATGAAATAAGGGACCTCTTCTAGCATCATTTAGGTGTTGGGTTGGATATTTTTTAAGCTATGTTTTTCCTAGGTTTTATGGTTCTGTTACTATTAGTTGTTTGTCTTCCAGAGGAAGCTAAGAACAACAGTCAGTTTGTCTTCAAAATCTAAATCTGAACCTGCTGATATTGTGATAAATTATGATAGCTTTTTGAATATGGATAAACCAAAACCAACCAAACACACACACTAAAAAAGGGTAAGTGGGTTAAAATAATGCCATAAGGAGACATCGACTTCTGCTAGTCACTCACAGCAGTGGGGTTCTTCACTTTGAAATTTAATTATGAGAGACACTGACACTCCTTGTTGACAGACATGTGCTCAAACCTCATCCACATGCTTGAGCGGAGTCAGATTCATCTTGTGCCAGGGTTAATGAGAAATTACTGATCACTACCTGGGAATTTGGGGGTAAGAACAACTGAACTTAAGGTGAGAGACTCCATATCCTATTACTACTCCCCTGAGTCAGCCTAGCAAACAGCAAACTGTAATATCTTAATTAACCATGTGTTAGAATCACCCTTATTCTCCCTTGCAAGCTGTACACAGTGCTAATTATGTTAGGTAAGCGCAGGAGCACAAGGGAAGCAGGCACTAGTGCTGTGGTGTGGCAGCCAGGTTTCTCAGTGAGGAGTAGGGCAAGTCTGATAGCACTGGGGTGATGCCAGTGAAACATCACCCTTTAACTTAACACAAACACAAGGATGAGCAAAAGCCATAATTTTTGTATGCTGGAGAACATTGCCCTTCCAACCTCCAGGACTAAATGGGCACAGTAGGCAAAGGAGGCTTTCCTTGCATTCCTTTATTCTGTTAAGTTTGGCAAAGGAAGAAACTAGTAGGAAGAGCTCCGTGTAGCTCTGGAAGCTGTCATCTTTCTTATGCCTGCTATCCAGAGAGCCGCCGACACACGTTCTGCATCCTTGAATGCTCATGAGCCCCAGAGTCAGTACAGCCTCACTGTGCTGGGCGCACCGTGAGAGAAGAGGAGGCATAGCTGGAGTGCGCTGTGTTCCGGCTGTGCACAGCTGGCGTGCGATTCACCAGGGGCTTGTACCATCTGCTACAGATGAGACTCTATCATGTTACAGAAATAGGGACTTGGAAGAACATCACAAAACTCTAATTAGTTTGCTGGTGCAAATTTAACTTTTGAACTACAAACCTTATACGAAGAGGCTGACCACCTCCACCAATCACATTCTTTAGTCTGTCTATGGCAGACCTGCCAAATACTTGGTTTTTTTAGGCTCTGCTAGTTGGTTAGAACTTTTAAAAGCATGTAAGTTCTTGCATTGTTTTTAGATCTAATAAAATCCATTCCCAAAGTAATTTTTAATGCTAGAATGCTTCAAATTTGCTTTTTCCATCCCTCTCCACCAGTATGCAATTTCTTTTACATTTCCCCACCAATCCCCATAATGTTCTTTCAATTAATTTTTGTTTTTCTCTTGCTTTATGTCTTAAATGCAATTTTTGGAGGTAATTCCCATCTAAGCATCCTATGTCAGTCCTTGGCCTTTCATCTCCAAGCTTTTACTCAGATACGATACTCAGATTTTATCTTAGCCATTAATTTTCATTTTCAAACTGTACTTTTTTGAAGAAGAGCTAAATTAAATCATTTTTGTAATTAGTGTCAAATTAATCCATAATGGAAGGTAGGTAACAGCAGAAATGGAGTATCTTACGTTTTGACAGATACCCTCATTGGGTTTAATGTTTTGTATAATATCTCCTTAAGTGAGCAAAGAGCTTGCCTTGATGACTTCTTTCCCTCATACTTAGGCTGCTGGCCACATTGAAAGAATATCTTTCATTACGGGGAAAACTAACTCTTTTTACATTCCTGAAGTTGGAGAGGGAGTGTTAACCCTGATTATATTAAAAAGATTTTTTTTTTTTTTGCTATTTTCAGGCCTTATCTCTGGCACTTTATAGCTAATGGTTGCTGAAATTTCATGGATTGTAACATACAAAACCTACCACAAAAAAAAAAAATCCCAAACTTAACTTCATAGAGACAGGTGAAAAAGAAGCCAAATGATCAGTTTAAACAGTGTAACTGAAGGGAGAGTAATCTCTGGTGGACAGACTGCTGGAGAGAAGGAGGCTGGAAATGCGATAATACAACCAGTCATCTCAGGATCACTTCCTGGATCCGCAAGAGATGGGTCTGAACATACCTCAATATCTTAACACTTTATCTTTTAGACTGATTAAAATAAAAGGAACCAAGCACACTGGGACTTCATTAGGCTCATTTGGGTGTTTGATTGTAGGTGCATCTGTGCCCAAAGTGCTTTAATTTGAGGTACCTGACTCTGAGCAGAATTTCTGCCCTGATCTGTGATTGAACTCACCTTGACTTTCTCCAACGACCACAATCTAAGGTGTGGTTCCTTATTACTCCAAATCATAAACAAACTATGTAGACTATGAATTCTTCTGAATAAGGATGATGTTAAGCTGGTAGTTCTACACAGTGAGGCCTTAGCTTCATCACAATCTACTTCATGTTACTGTAGTAGAAATCAACAATACCAAACTATTGATCTGGGGATCATTTAAAGTCAGTGTTAATGATTTTTGTTCAGCCATAGTCTGTGTATGAACCTCACAAATGAGGAATACATCCAAGTCATTGAAACTCCTATGAATATCCTCCGTAATATTTAAGCCTTTCAATTTACTTTACATTGAGCTGGAAGAATGAGCTGTACAGTGTTTAGTGTCATCTCCAGGAATGGAGATGGCTCTCTCAAACATTCTTGCCTTGTAAAGTTTGCACCTAAATGCTTCCAGGGACCTAATTATCATTTGTGGATATGAAGTCTGTTCTCTCAGACATACTGTGGGCCTCAAATTCAATGTAAGTAGAGAGATGTTATATAGAATGGAAATACACCACCGTACTTTGCTGCCAAGTTGTCACATATTCAGTTAAATCAGTCCTATTTGTTGGCTAGAATATTGGAAAAAAAAAAAGCAGAACAGCAAATTGTTTACATCGCTTCAATTCACTCTAGATAAGCAAAAATAAACACAGATTTGGCTAGAGGTGGGTTTTGTTAGATTCATAAATAAAAGCACTGTTACACGTGACAATGCTGGGCATCACAGGCAGCATAAGAAAACAAAAAAAGCATTAAGAGACATGTCTGCTGTGTCCCACAGTCTTCAGTTTATCCCCTAAGTATGCAAAAGAATTGATGAAAGCAGAAAGAGCCTTCTACGATGGAGCAATCTAGAATATTGCCCTCAATTTCCAGTGCGCTTACAAACCACTATCACTAAATATGACTCATCAAGATTAAAAAAGAAAAATAATTTAGTCAGTGCTGTTAAGTCACTATTTAATGTTACTTTTTGTATTTGCTGTGATAAGCACTAAAATTTGCACGCTCCTTGATAAATCATTGTTTAGCGATGTCTAGAGGGTCCAGTAAATGGTCTGAAATTGCCACAATGTAATAAATGGTTATTTGATAATGAATGAAATTGTTTGAAAATACTGTTAAAATGTCAAGTTTTAACACACAGAACATTAGTCAAAAGGAGTGCAAACATGGAAACCTTAGTGACACTATAAATATACTGCAACAAATGCATTTATTTGTACAGGGCAAATAGTAGGTGCTGTATACAAACCAGTATAAATTGATATATGAAGTTAATTTCAATCTGTAAAAGTAATTGCATTGGTTTAACTTATTTAACTCTTCTTACAATAATATTTATAGCAGAGCGAGAAAGTAAAGAAATAAATGATGATAAATAGATAAAATACATAGGAAATGGGAATTGTTTTCCAGTTTAATTATGCTGTCACATAAAATTATCACAGAAATACACTATGCCGACAGGAAGAATACATTAAAATCCCATTATGCTGTGCAGAGCTGGATAGCTTTTGTTGCTGCTTATTCCATAAACAGCTTTTCTTTTTTTCAACTATGATAAAAAGTTAAACTCTGTAAAAAAAATTTAGTGATGCAAAAAGGACAATACAGGCTGTGCCAGATGATGGTTAGCCTGCAGCACGAAGCTGGGAAGGAAGAACGTCAAACTGTTCTCTTCAAGAATAAATATGACCACATAATAAAATCTGAAGGGAAAAAAATGCCCACATAGAATAAGAAATTGTCATTGTTTTCTTTTCTTACCTACAACTCTAACTGGAGAGGTTTTCTGTGCCTGTAGTCTCTATATAGCATGTTTAGATCTTTTGGTGATGGGGCAGCATCATAACTAGAGTAAAAGCAGGACACACAAGCAGGCAAAACATTTCAAAGAAGGAGCATTTGGGTGCTTTCAAATTGAAGTTCATGTTATAATTTCTTTTCATGATGAAGAGCATTAATGTCTGTAGTATCCATCAGCTTTCCATGTCTTGGGCTGAACACAAAATTACATCCTCATTGGAGACTGAAAGATCATAGAATTTCTATGTTGTAAAAGACCTTTAAGGTCATTGAGTCCAACCATACCTGTCCACTACTAGATCATATCCCTAAGCACTTCATCTACCCATCTTTTGAATACCTCCAGGGATGTAGACTCCATCACTTCCCTTGGTAGCCCCATAATAGATGCATGTATTTCTCTGAAGGGGACTTGATTTTCAGAACAGTTGAAGCTTTGATTGCTTGAAAATAGCTGTCTGCTTAGAATACAGGTAAAGAACACTACAATGCCACAGTTAGTGCTAGTAGAATGGCTGCATTATTTTGACACCTCTATTATATCCTGAATCTTGCTGTCTTTTTAAACTGGTGACTTCCAAAGCCATGTGGTTAAGTAGGAATTGATGTTTTATTTAATTGAAAAAAAAATATTACTCTTTAGGGTTCTATTAAAAATCTGGAAGCATAATTCTTCAGAGACTTCAAATTCAGAGGAAAATTTTTAATACAGACATTGATAATTTTTAAAATCTTGTTATTTTTAAACCTACTTTATAAATCTTTAGCATCTGATTGATGAGGTTTGATCAACGAGGATAAGCAATACTCTGAGTAGAAAGGAAATCTCTAGAATACGAAATGTCTGTCAAGAGAATACTATGTGCAAACTGAAATCCCCAAAGATACAGCAGCTTCCTGAGCAAGATGAGATTTAGGTCAAAGTTATTCCTAGTACTCATCATACTTGAATAAATTAAATGAATGGACTTGCTCCAAAATGTTATTCCAGCTCTTTAAAATGATATGTGTGCCATAAGAATGATTTTTTAAAACTGTCTATTGCTATAAAAGAACTGCTGTAAGTAATGTAAGCAGTCATTAGAGTTTGGAAGGGATTGTTCATTATATGCCTAAATGGTCTGTTATTTACAGTTTTTATCAAAAAAAAAAAAAAGAATGTAGAATGCATTCAAATTTCACCAAAGTTGTACCAAACTTCACCAAACTTGCCTTCTAACAGTAGCAAATGATATTTTGGCTCACAAGAATGATTTATAGCCTTTATACTATCACATAAACATTTCAGAAGGACAAAAACTGAAATAATCACCTGAATGTTTTTGCAAATCGGAGACAAGCACCTTAATTCTCCTCTTGTTATTTTCTGCTACTAACCTGTAAAGTCTGAGGCTTCCCTTTGCCACAGGCTGCAGAGGACGCACGGCACCTGTAACTCTGACGTCTGATTAAGATACAGATGAGCCATATGCTAGTGAACTAAACTGTTAAATGGATTTTGGGGGAAGTTGAGCTGCGAGGAATTTTACAACTGCCAGCTCAGATTTTCCTTTGAACTGCATTAGCCATAAATATGGATTATTCCTGTAGGTCCTATAGATGGAGAATTCTATCTACTTTAAAGGTTCGGCAGCAAAATATGAACATAATTATTTCCCAGCCAGATAAATGAGTCACTTTAGTACAGACATTTTGATAATTTGACTTAGTGTAGAAAAAAAATAAATATTTCCTTCCCTGTCTGCTTGAAACTTTTACCATTATATAAATATATACATATATGTACATTTACATAATATACACTCACAAAACATTGCAGATTTTGACAGCTTCTCTCAGTCATTTAGTTTGAATAGGAAAGCAGCAAACAGGTTCCTAAACAAAAGGATAATCCAATTTTATTGCTAAAGTCTAAAATGAATTTAGTGTTTCCTTCTATTTGTGAGTAACTGCTCTATGAAAACACTAATTTATGAATAGTATTGAGGAGGTGACCACTAAGTGCTTAATAGGAACTTGCAATTAGTGTATGTAAATCAACTAAGACAGCACTATTTCAATTGCTGTTCTGCATAAAGGAACAGTTAATTTGTAAGAATACATGTTTCCAGCCCAGATTTGTAAAAGTCACGTTTTCCACTGCTGAAAACCTCAATACCTATCATATTTGTTGTGCTTTTTCTTAATGCCCTTGCAAACACATGTAATAAAATGCTAACAAACCATCATCCATTACTTAATTATGTTTACCTAAACGGATAAAGTTGGGGTAGAGGGAGCCCGTGGTTAAAAAATATTGTTTCCCATTTGGCAAACACAGACTAAATTTACAGCTTAATTATTCCTTGTAGTGCTATAGAGAGATTTTCCTCTTAATCATACTCGGGTCCAGAGTTGATTTAAAAAGGAGAAGGAAAAAAAAAAAAGAAAAAAAAAAGTTGTGGTTTTTTTGGTGTTGTTTTTGTAGTGAGGTTTAAAACGTACATTGACTCCCAATTAAGTCAGCTTCCCCTCCAGCAGGGGATTTAAATATTTGTGAGGCTTCTGTGGGAACTACACAGGGAGCTTCTCTGACAGTGATGAAACACCTTCCATAAGGCAAGACAAATATCTCGGAAAACCGTGTTATGGTTGCTTTCAGAAACTTTGCATATGGAAAATATCAGAATAATTCATCTTAATTAATAAAAAAACATTTATGTTTCAGTAACCAAATGCAAGAAAAAATGAGGTCCATTCCAGAAACCTTTACTCATGAAACTGAGCCACTAAATTCCAAAAGGTCACTTGTGTGCACAAGGATGCCCCACGTGACTAAAGACTACAGTTTATCTCAACGTGTTTTTCAATGCTCTATGAGATCTTTTAAGTTTGAAGTCTCTTAACAGTGGTTTTTTTCAAAGCCAAATCTGTGCCAATCACCACAGGACCACCAACCATTACAATCAAAATCTGGAGTTGCATCTTGTAACACACTGAACTCTTCTAGCCTCTTGCTAGTCTAGGAAGAGCCTACAGAGGAGAATCATCAACCAGTCTTCACAGTTTATCCTTCAGCAGTAACCAGGCAAAAGTATTTATTGCAGTAAATATATTGCAACACAACATTAAATTTGTATGGTAACCCATGAAAATATCTCCTTTTTTGCTGAAGTTTACCATCATCATAGTCATAAGATAATTTTGCACATCAATTAGCTGCATGACAAGTTGTCAAAAGATTGTTTGGCATCTATGTCTTGGCTCTAGTCAGCTCTGATTTTATTAACTTCTATGTTAAGCAGTTAATAAAATGGTTTTTGCTAAATATTTAGAAGTACATAGTATGAAAAGTTCTGAGTTCCATTTCTCACAGCGCATCTTTCAAAAATGGCACAACACCTGCCTTTGTTGCATGAACACAAAAAACTCACATCACCATTTTAAAAAGTGTCTGAATTCCAGACATGCATTATTGAAGTACTTGTCCTAGTATATTTTTCTCCTGAGATTCTCATATTTTTTCCTGATATGGGAATAAGCTGTAGGATGTTAAGCACCCATAATTAAAATAAGAAAAAGATACTTTACTCACAAAGGCTGAAAATCTCTTTGGTGGAGTTCTAAATAGGAAAAGCTTAATGAAAAAAAATAAACCATTCACAGATATTGCTAAGATCTCATTCATCAGTCTCAGTAAAATGTTGAATTAATTCCTTTTATATAGATTTGAACCTATAGTACCAGGTCATTAATGTAAACGTAGAAATTCACTACTTAACTATTTGCCTTCAACTTTGTGGACACTGGCGTAGGTCTTGGATAGTCAATTACCTGTATTACTAGTTCTTGAAGACATCCTTGTTAGAACAGATTATACTTTAAGAAAAAGAGCTGGAAAAGATTTTTGGTTTCTGTAAGAAACAAAGCAAATAGTTATTTCTGTTTTTCTTGAGATCATCATGTTGCAATTACCAATCTGTAACAGCACAGAAATAATCAACAGTGAACAGTCACAGCAATGTACTTACAGGAAAGGTTGTAACTTACCTTTTTTTCTGATGTTATGCCAGCAAAAATTTTGACATACATGAAGGTTCAGAGCTTTAAAAGGTGCTTTTGAAGACTAGAAGGCTTGTGTTTCCTTCATATGAATATGCTGTATCAATGTAAAAAAAAATTCTTACTGATCCTATCCACATTAAGGGCACATTTTTACTTTTCATTAAATCATTATAAAGCAGCAGGGGCTTTTTTAATTTTTGTTCTTAAGCTAGAAACACTCCCTAAATGAGACTCACTTTTTACAGCAGAATTGTTTTAATGCATTTTCTTTAATTCAGCAGAAAAACATAGGAAAAAAATAAACCCGAAAAGGGAGCTTTTAGGAGAACTGCATATAATGCTGGATGATAGCTTACATGTAATGGGGAAAAAAATTAAAAAAAAATAAGATAGGGAAACATTGACATTAGGGATGCTTTGTATGGACTTGGAGCTTTTGAAACTCAGTATATGGTGCACTACCGCAAAACACAGAAGCAATTCCATAGCCTTAAAAGCATTTCTAAAAGCCAACTTTCAACAAGACAAAAAAATATCAAAGTCATTACAGATCATATGTTCCCTTCAGACGAAAGCCTTTCCAGACACTGATCAAATATTCAACAGAAGAACAGTCAGAATAGGCTGACAGTAAAATCTGTAATAGAAAATTCAGACTCCTATAACTTAACGCTTTTGAAACCTGACCAGGAGGGGGAGAGGAGTTAAAAACCAGCAGTCTTGACAAACTGTTAAATAAAGGTTAAAAATCTTTATTCCTCTCTGAAGGAAGGAGCTTAACATATTAAATGAAGAAAATACAAACCTTTAATATGTGAATTTGAAAAGCTGAATCTTTATTCCCCAAGTTAAGTAGGTGTGCAGACATAGCCAACCTTATTTAAGTCCTAAGAAAGATAATTAGGGTTGCTTTTCAGGAAAGCTCTTAATCACATGCTTACAGAAGTCGATACCTTCAAATACCTGTCTAAGCACTTTGCTGAAACAGGCCTTGCTAGGTGAACATATAATGATTGTATAGAAAGTATCTAAATAATTTCATGTCTATTTATAGCCCAGACAAACACAAACTCTCATTTCCTACTCAGTTTTCACATGTAAAGGATTTCATTTAACTATGGGGTTCCTGTTAATAGTTGGATTTTTTCCGCTGAAGATGTTTGTATAAAAAAGCTTGTGAAACAATCACAAATTCTGTACCCTTTAGGTAGTAAGTTTTCCAGTGAAATCAGCTGAACCATAGGCTGCAGGCTGGGGCTCTCAGAGAGTCAATCCAGAATTTAAGTCGGAGAAAAACAAACTTTTAAATATTGTGACTGGTATAGATACATTCATAATCAGACATATTACAAAGACTAAATTCAGCCTCACGTGTAAATTGATTTCACACCCACTTCCTAAATTTCCATCATGTGAAAACTGCTCATGCAGATACCATCTATCAACCAGGCTAAGCCTTATGCTTTCAGCACAGTTCAGCTGAGGACGGAGTTTGTAATTGTTTCTTGTGTTACTTTTTAGTTTTGATCAAATAAGCACTAGATTTTTAGTAATAATCAGAAATCTTAAACATTTCCAAATAAGTACATAAAGACTTAGGAAAAAGTTACTCTGCTCTACTATAGACTGCAGTAAGTTTAAAAGAACCCCAGCAAAACATTAAAAAGCTTAACCTTGAATACCTGAGATACAATCAACTTAAAAACAATTCCTGCTTGCAATCTTGGATGTTGCCTGTTGTTTTTCCACTCGATCATTATTCAGACAAATTCTCCCTGAATTTAATGGATATTGGACAAATAAAACACAAAAAAATTATGAATAAGCCACCACTGTCTGCAGTAAGATTTTAAAGATTTTAATTTATAGCACTGCAAATCTAAAATGTCTGGTTTGGTGTGGTCTTGTCTCAGCCCATTGCTTGGGAGACAGAGTTCACATTATTACCCACATATGGAAGAGATGACAGTTAGATTTTCCTGTACTTAAATGAACTTGGAATTCTAAGGTCTCCATACATTTAAATTTGATTCATATGTTCCTGTAAGCAGGATGGGTGAACAGAACATAGCTCACAGGGATGTTTATAAGCGGGAATTTTGAACTTGTCAAGGCTCTACATTAAAGACTGAATGTAACTGGTCATTGCAGGTGGTGATAAATTTAGAATCAAGGCAGGGGGGAAAAAAAAAAATCTCCATTTGAGTGATTTGCACCGAACAGAGAAAAAATGCCCCATCACTGTTGATGGAATGAATATTCTATCAAAACTGCAGCCACACACTATTCTATTGAGATTAACTTTACCTGCTGAATGTTGTGAAATTTATTTCAGTGGCCTATGACCACCATATATCAGCATCCGACCCTTATCTATATAAAACAATAAGCGTGAGCTTAAGGCTGTCTTAAAGGCTGTCTGAGAGATGTATATTTACTGACATATAACCTGACTAAAGCCAAACATCATTACCCCTGTGACTGATTGGAGGGCAGCCCTAACTTAACAGTTTTATTTCCCTTCTACAGCTGAGCTCCTTGACCATGGTAGCTGAGCAGACACGGCATTTCAAGTCTTGTTACAAGCTCAATGGGTCTGTTATTTTAAAAAAAACAAAAGGGAGGGGGAACTGGAGAAGACAGAAAAAAAGCCATCTCTTTATTTAGTCTCTTCATCTTGATTACTGCTGATGGGCTATCAATAATTTCAACTTGGTTAAGCAGCTGACTGAAGGTTAAATAAATTCTTCCTGGTTGTTTGCATGATCATACCCGAATTCAAGAATTTAAATTTGAAGCAGATTTCTATTTGAGTGCTTGTTGGAAAATTTGAATAGAGTCAAAAAGATAGGCTAGAAAAGGAGTTCTCTCTCTGAAGAAGGACAAGAACAAAATTAAAGTTCATGAGGCAAAGCAACCATGCTTTGAAATTTCTGAAAGGAAGTCTAAAGGGATAGTAAAAGGCTTCATATATATATGTACACACGCATACACCAATTTAGATGAGGAAAACCGGAACAGAGGTCATGGGTAATCCTCCAGTCAGAAGGATTCTGCCCAACTGCTTTAACAGATTGTTAAATTTTAAGAACAGCTATGCCTGGATTCATGAATGAATCATGGTTTTAAAACAAAATGAAATGGGTCATGCCATTTTTGCCTGCAACGTGTTCAATTATCTTCCACACTACTATTTTGACACCCAGAGAGTTATTTACAGCATCCACAGCTACCTACGCGCCTCAGCCAGTGTGTACTAATGTGCTCTTAATAATGCATTCTGTGGACTCAGCATTTCTCTTACTTGCATCAGCTTTATTGTTTATGTAAGTATTTACTTCTCGGGAGTATTTCTGTGTTATTTCAGTACAAGGAACTCCGAGCACAATATGAATCAAATACACAGGCTTTCACATTTAGCTGTAGTAGGGTGGTTATGGAAAAAAACACGCTCCTTGTTACTGAGACAAAAGGAAAATGCACACTGAAATTTGTCTAAAATAATCAGAATAGTTAATACTAAGTTAACCACTTAAATAGCAGGTGGTGTCCTGTTAAAGGAGGAAAAGACTTATGGTTATGGAGACTGATATAGCAGCTTTGCCTTGTACAGGTTTAAGCGTATAGTTTACTTTTACACAGCAGTTGATTTGGACTAGTTGCCAGGTGGGGTTAAACCATGAAAATAACTTATTAGCAAGTTAAAAAAAAAAAAAGTCTATGAAATAATTTTCTTCTTCCCCTGCCCAAAGACCCTTTGCCAGGGAGCATGCTTTAAATTCTCACCTATTTAGAAGTCAGCAATGCATCCTGCAAAATCTCTACATGTATATAAAACTTAACACAGGAGGCATAAATCAGATTTCCTGTGACAAAAGAAATGTTTCTTTGCCGAATTTCTTTAACAGTCTCTCAGCTGTCAATTTTATGGCTGTTTGATTCTGCACTCAGCATAACTGGAGACAATTCCTATTCCAATCTACTTTATGTTCATCTGTTAATCTGATGACAGAATTTGTCTCCTTTGCCAACAAAACTGGGGACTAGAATTTATCCACCAGTAGGTTTCATTCCATTGAAGGGTAAATTAAGGTGGATTTGTAATGTCTTTGTTTATCCGAAAAATTTAAATATATTGAAAGAACTTGAAAGCTGATTTAATTTAAGAGAAAAGTAAGGCCATAATATAAACAGCAGCAGATCTCATCCAGAATGTGTCACATAAATATTATACTATCAAACAAGAAATGTAAATTATCATACATACTCTATAATTGAAAAGTGTATTATACATTAGTGAAGTCACCCATTTATCTAATCATAATCAGTTCCAATAAAATCTCATTTAGGAAAGTTGAGTGTAGTTCAGGGTGGATGGTTATGAGGATATCAGTCATGCGAGTATGCACTGAAACAGTTTTGAAAGGTAGTTCTTATACGTAGAAATCCAATTATTGGATAGCTCATGGAAGAAACTGAACACTGATATGGGCTAAGCCCCTGCATTCACTACTAAAAGCAAGTCCATTAGAAAATGAGGGAAAGTGCAACCATTTTCTACTACTACTGCCCTTCTACTAGAGCATTTCAGATAGAATAGGCTCTAGACATGAACAATAAGACATGAAAAAGGTTAATTTTGCCATTCATAATGTACATCATTCCAACTGAATTGCAGGAAAGTTTGCTCTCTCGGTTTCAACAAAAATGCCCATGACTTTCATAGTCACTAACGGTATAGGAGAATCTAACAGCAAAGCTGTATTAATAAAACGTATAACAGGAGTACAGCTAAAGAACCAGTTCATGACCAATACTTAATTAGGTACCATTAGCCTCTTCTGAAATTATCATTAATGATTTTTGCTCCTCCTCCTCCATTTATTGTGCACAGCTGCTCACTTAATCACTTGCAAAAACTTATCTTAACCTCTGGATTATTTATTACACATTCATCATTCTTCTAGCACTGGTAACCTAAGCTATACTGATTTTATCTCTGCTACATGTTCCAAGCCTTAAATTTTCTATACAGCTGGTCCCCATTCCATTTTGTGGAATACAGTGTACATCCATTCTGATGGCAATATTTGTATGCAGATATAGTCAAATCACTTTCAATCTTCCAGTAGCATGGAGCATAACAACCAACCCCCTAAATGTTCTTCATCAATATGGGGCACAAGAAGTGAGAAAACATAAGCTTAACAAAAAAAATATTCATATACCCTCTTTAAATTTTTTGGTACTTACTAAGCCCAGGTATAATCTTCCATCAAATACTGCAGTTTCACCTTATTTCTTATATTGTGATAGGTTTGCTTTATCACAAAGGAAAAAGTTTCTTCAGAAACTCATGGGAAAAAAGAACAAACCCACATTGACTCTGCTATCCTTGCAGCCGTAGCTAGCCCTGATTTGCTCTGCTTTGCCTGGCTTGGTGCGTGACCAGATGTACTTGCAAGAGTATAAAAGAAGATAAAATACTGCAGGCACAAAGGTTTCCACTGCTGGAGAGCTATGTCTAAAGAGATCAAGAGGTGACAAGGTGCAGAAGGAATGCTATATTCAATATTTTCTACCTAGAATTTACTTTCATTCTCTGACTGTCCCAACAGCTTTAAGAGATTTTCTTCTTCTTCATCTCAGCCAGTGAAAAAAAGTATCACTAATATACTGGTCTGAGGGTCAACTCTTGTAACAATATTCTGAAAATCCACTGCTTAGTAGTTTGGTCTGGTTTGGTTCTGGAAGATTCAGTTTAACAGACGCTATGGAAGATCACACTTAAAACCCATGGATGTTGTTCACTATAAGAAGTCTGATACTCTCACACTCCCTAGAGAGAACACTTTGCCATTCCAGCAGCATGCGTTAACTTTAAAGTGTTTAATTTAAGAAAAATAATTCCACAGTAGAAAAACTTTCTGTGAAGATATGCAGAAAGCTAAAACCTGCTTACTGTTCTCCTTCCCAGTTCATACCATTTAGCTTAAACCAGCAGTGAACGATTTTGACGTATGCTGGGCTTCAGCCAGCAGTTTAAATGAGTAGATGTGATTTAGTTCATATTTTCAGGCCTCCGTATTAAACACCTCCCAGTTCCATCTTGCCTAATATTTGATCCAGCAAGTTTAATGACCATTCCTTCATTAAACATTACAAGCTTTTTAAGACCTTGGCAGGGCTGCATTTCATTCAATAACCTAGTGCTGCTACAAAGTCAACACTGAGTGCCAAGTTAATCCCTCGTGTCCACTAATTATGTCCAGTGCTGCAGCTCCTTGGGTGAGCCTGAATCACTGGGGAAGTGCAGGATTTCCAGGCCAATGGAAATCAGCGCTCCAGCTATAGCTCATGTCTTGACACTAGATGTCAGCGAAGGGTAATTGTTGTCTCAATTTAGAGGCCAGCCCAGGTAGCTACTAGCAACCCCTGTTAATGTTTTATAGCAAAGGTGAAGTATAGCTTAATACAAGCATCTGACATATATTACAATAAAAAAGGATATAGTTGTCTAGTGTTTTTAAAGTCAGTCGTAAAAGATGAATAATGGTGCAGTTTAAAGCTAAAAGACAGCTGCCAAGCTGAATGGCCATGATGGATGTCTAAACACCCACTGTAGAGAAAAACTGTTCCCTAGAGACCACCATCCAAAAAATTAATTACTACGATTCAGCATCTTTAAATGTGCCACTTAATATACTGCCACCATAATTAAATTTCCAGCCCTGTGACCTTGAGACCATTTCCTGAGATAATAAATGAGATCAAGGTTTAATCGATGCAGATGCAAGTAGAAACTGTCCAAGGAAGCACAAAACCATCACAATATAGTCAAGGTCAGGAAAGAAAAACCAAGTGAAGCTGCGAATCAACACTAATTGCTTTCTTATGATAAAAGATGTTTATTTTAATTTGCCTTATTTGCAAACAACAGTTCCATTGTATGCTCTCTGACAGCAGCTTTTAAGCTCTAGCCACAGCTGAAGTCAGTAGAGGGCACATTTGCCTCCTTGCGGATCGCACTTTTTGCGGCAAATGAAGCCAGATCCAGGATCGTGCTGAGATCTGATAACTAAGCTCATCACACATCAAACGATACAAAGACAAGAAACAGCAGACTGCTTCAGGTACGCTCCTTCCTCTCTAATGCACAAAACCAAATAAAAAAGGAGAGACTTTGGGAAGAGATACAGAGATGTGAGGGCTATTGTGCGTCCTTTTTTGAGTTGAAGTGAGAGAGTCTCTGCAGACAAGTCAAGTGTCATTAATTGTATGCTGTTACAGAAATTAGAATGAGGTGATGGTAGGAGAGGCATGTTAAAAAAAAAATCTAACTTTGAGACCAACCTTGTGTAAAGGTAGGCTTCCTTTCCTTCCAAGTGTGGAGGGGGAAAAAACCCAAACCCCATGTTCTAATACATAAAACCTCAGTACTTTAAAAAGTATAGAAGCCATCAGTAAGAGGACAGAGAGAAAAAATCCTGGAAAACAAAGTAGACAATAGACCTTAAACAATAGTACTTGGGTATATATATATTTTTTGGTAAAATATGGATTAAACAGCAATATTAATCCTGTTGACATAAAAAAATATTAAATTATGAACCACTATAAATTCCAAGGTTAAAATGAAAATTATGTAATAGAAGCAATATCTAGAAATATCTCAAGCAAATTGAGGGAGATGGGATGATATACAAAACCTCAGTGCTGTCAGAAACAAAGATTGTAGAAAACTGGACTTGCCAGTATGGAATTATTTCAATGTGCAAAAATTTGAACCAAAACAGGACAAAAAAGAACAAGTCCACTGACCACCTGGGATTAGAGCTTCCTAGTTACAGAAATGCCCAAAAGGGACGGTGCAGGGAGGGAAATAACATTCACTTGACTGAACGATTCCAGACAGAACTATCATTAGGGCACGTTTTCTGAGATACAAG
This sequence comes from Coccyzus lansbergi, assembly GCA_033558105.1. NCBI lineage: Eukaryota > Metazoa > Chordata > Aves > Cuculiformes > Coccyzidae > Coccyzus > Coccyzus lansbergi. The sequence goes on from JAUMJK010000910.1 coordinate 300,273, forward strand.
TCACAGGACTGTGCCATATACATCACTAACATTCGTGTTAATCCTGCAAATGTGGATGAGCATGTGTAGAACCTGAAGACACATTGGGGATAATTAAGACAATTATTTCCTGGTCAAAACCTAGCAACGACCCTTGAGAAAAGGAAAGTCTTGCTAAAACAGTTATCGTGGCTACAAAATGATGCAGCAAATCACTTTGAGGACTCAATCCAGCTGTAACTCTGAAAAATAGGTGGTACTAGTGTACCTGATGTGAAACTTTTCCTCCTGTCATTCTCTATGTACTAGTAAGGCCTTCAGAGAGTGAAAGTAAGGGGAAACAAAGTGTCTCCTCTTATCTGACAGGCCAGGTCCATAAATAATGTACTGTTCTAAACCATTCTCAAGAAGTCACTTTGCATGACATCGGTCCATCTTTTCTTATTGAAAGATCCATTCAGATGCATCAAGACAACATGAAGGCTACTTCTCATAAGAACAATGGGCAGTTTCAAAGGAGAATAGGCAACATTTCAATTACAAATTTTTATTTTACATTTTTAGCCTAATTTGGTCTCTTTGTGATAAACAAGATGTTTTACATATGCCTAGTAGGAATAATTGATAGTTCATGCTTCTGTGTGTTATACTTGTTAAAATATTTGCATTTAAAAGCAAAGTTGGACTTGTAGCTCTAGGCTATGTACGTGTCTTTCCTAAGGAGTCTCAACTAGAAGAAGCATTTTGAATTATAACTGTCTTCCAAATCTCAAATTAAGAGAGACAGAACACTGTTAACCCTTAGCTTAAATCACTTATCCACGTGAAAACAAATTGTGATTTCAGGAAGTTGAGTAGAGACCTAGCAGATAGGCTGGAGTCACTTGACTCCTCCCACATTCAGTCAGTAAGATTAGACTGATGAGTAAAGATTACTTATGCTGCCAAGAGATGAAAGATCAGGCCTCAGCATTCAAACACATGTATTTCATGAGAAGGCCAATTTTACACTTGATTCAGGAAAGCAAATTACTTGAAACTTTGCAGAAAGTAGCAATAGATTATGAAGGAAGAGGTTCTGTGTTCAAAACGCTTGCCAAACTCCTTGCATGACCATTTCTTACCTTGAAAAAGATGTGCCCTATAGGATGTTTCTTTCCTGTGCTGGTCTTACAGAACTTTTCAACATGCACACTACAGAAATACAAAATAGAGATGCAAATCAAGTGGTTCTGGCTTATGCTTCTGTAATAAAGGATATAACATTTGAACGCTAAGATTTTCAAAAATCACTTGTTAGTTTCCCATGTCTGTCTTTGTTATGTGCTTGTGGAAGCATCAAGAACACTCTTTCTCAAGAGGATCAGGATACAGAAGCATAGACTCATAAAATACTTTTTATTCTGGCATACACTGGGAAAAAATAGAACAGATGAAGTAGTTTGTAATGTTACTCTTTGGTCAAGCAAAATTATATCAGTATCTATATCAGATGCTACATCCAGGTGATGCACTTGCCTGCAGCATCCCAATCAAAAAATGAAGGTTTAATTAGCTTCAAAATACTTAACTGCCCTTGGCAAATATGGACACTAACATGTTTTGCTGGAGTGAGAGACTTTTTATTAATAGGTTCCTGTTCCACATACTACACTGAAGATGAGAGAAGTGAGTGCTTACACTGAAACAGCAGGGAGGCTTATTAAATCAATACACATCTGTTAGATAATGGGCTCTAAGTCAAGAATGTTATTCCGAAAACCTCTCAGCAAAATGTTGCATGTTTGGCAGTGTGTTCCTACAGCTATTCCCTTGTTGGGGGATCCCCTCCAGAGCTGACCATCAATTTTGTAGCCCTAGTTCCTAACAAGTGTATCCCAATGTCTCTGCCAAGCGGGAAGGATTCTCCAAAAACCTCAGACAATATTCTCTAGTATGTCAGCAAGATGCTGTGAAGTATAAATCTCTTCATGATGTAACAGAAGGTTAAGGCCACAAGAACACTAAGAAAGATAATAAGAACAAAAACATCCCCTACACTACTTGCAACGTACATGTAACAATTTGTAATGACATCTTGAAACACCTGCAAAATTAGACACATATATATCAATATAGAAACATAAAACTTGTTAAGGTGTCAAATATATTTTATGATACACGTGCTGTTGGGACATGTAGCTCTTTCTGGTGATCTCACTGCTCAGTCAGCAGACGTGGTGCTACTCTACATTCTACCTCCCCCTGGTAAAGTCACACCAAGTCACTTCCCAGTCTGTGCACACTCTTCTATTTTGTCTGTCTTGCTTACTTTTTTGCTACAAATTGTGTGAGGCAAAAGTTGCCCCTTGCAGTATCTATGAAATGTTCAGCACTTTCATTCACAGCCCCTAGGCACTACTGCAATAAACATGAATAAAATAATATTTACCTAGGTAGATATGGATAAATATTTTACCTTTATCACCTTAAACTAAACACACAGCTCAGTTGTAAAGCAGTGTGCCTATATGCGCTCAGAATGTAACAATATGGGAACATAAAGATCAACACAATTTTAATAGATGTGATTGTGATGAACAGGAGCCTGTGCAAATAAACTAAGATGTTCTGAAAAATGATAGAGAATGCAGAGAGATCAGCCTATGTTTATGAAACATCACTCACCCATTTTATTTCCATGACATACATCAATTTGGCTACTTCTGTAATATTGGAATTCATGTTTTACAGACAGGTCAATGTTTTCTCTATAGTAGAAAGCATAAAGCAGATATGTGCACACAAGGCTGTCATCTACTGACTCACCAGGGTAATTCCCCCTCAGTGGTTTCAGCAACAGCAATGAGCATGTGCAGAAAAATATAAAGGATGGCTGGTGTTTGCACTCTAAACAGTGTGAATCATAACATGATATCAATATTAATCTACCCCTTGTAAAATCTTAAGACCTTTTCATTTAATGAAAAAGATGCTGCACAACAATATAATCTGTACTTTTCCAAATTAGCCACAAACCATCTGGTTTCTCTCCAATTACTTGATTTTTTTTCCCTATATCTCTAAATGTTACTGACCTAAAAAAGATTTCATCAAAGGCTGCTGGAATCCTAACCCCTCCAGCAACTATTAAATTGGTCCACTCTATGTCCTGTGCTGACAAATCATTATACTCCAGAGCCTTACAATCCATAGTAGTATCTCAATTAAAGGCAAAGATGAAGCAACAGTGTACCAAATTCATCCATCCATCCATCCATCCATCTAAGTATTACTTTATTCTTAAATAAAATAGAGAATTGATATACAGCGATCTGGGTTGGTCTTTGCTAAGTTCACTCGTAACAGAATACTGTTCTGCAGGAAGCCAATCGCATGGTTTCAAATCAACAGTTTAAAGTTATGTGAAGAGTCTTGCCTAAGTTAAATTACATTGGAAACAGCACACTCTGCCTTCTTTCTTATGTTTTCTTTCAATCTGCATTAAGCAAACTGGATTTGTGCACAGCTTTTATTTTAGAGTTTTCCTTGACAAGTACTCTGCTTCATCAGTGAAAACTGCCTCACAGTGGCACACAAAGTGCTGATCTAATTGTTAACTACTCTAATTACTGACTACCTGCTGGTCTAGGAAGGTTAGTTAACTGTACATTTAGTTCTTTCCACTGGTTCTATCTTTTTGAAACACTGCAGAGATTGACGGAAGCATTACCTTTAGATCATATACCGGTATCAGAATGTAATTAGTTTCCTGTATAACCCATCCAGTGGGTCACTTGGTGCATTTCAAGACATGATCACTTTCATCCACTGCACACGGGCTGCTCTGTTGGCTTGTCGTAGCTAAAACAGGGTCAATAAAACGTATTTGCCATGGTTGCCAAGGAAGAATAATTTTTAACTCCAGCAAAGGAGTACTCTAGCTTCTAGAAAAACAGTAATTAATTAATCTCACTCTTTGTACGTGCAAGCTAGATACGTACATTAATGCAAACAATTTCCCCAAATTGGGACAGTGTAGCTCTCATGCTTTACCTCCATCTTTACAGTTATCTTAAGGTGAGGTTGTTGTCTAGGATCTTTACTTGTTCTCTTAAAAAGAAAACTATAATTTTAATACTGGAATGTTTTTTGATTCCAAATAAGCTTTCCTGAATCAATGTAGCGTTCTCTGTATCAGCAGGTCAAATCTCATACTGAACTTGAAGTTTCCTTCCTAATAGATGTGTACAAAGAAAGGCTGCACTGCGTTCCAGCCTGTGCAACAAGGAGCCTCAGAGGACAGCTGTTCTTCTTTGGGCACTTTCTTTAATTGTGAGACTGTCAAGCTATTTCTTTCCCCTCTGGAGTTCAGAACTGGTTCTTCTAATAGTAACATAGCATTTTGCTGCTATTCTTAAGGGAGCAGTAAATATTTACATAGTAGGTGTAAAGTTTTATCATAAATACACTTCTCTGGCATAACAACTCTCATCAGCTCCAAAGGCCTTCGGAACAAGCACTGATCCCAACTGCTAAATTCCTTTGAATTAGATCTTGTCTGTAAGGGATTGGCATGATACCTAACTCTGAAATCTTTAACTTATCAATCTTTTTAAAATTTAGTATCTTAATGTGACCCATGACTTAAGTAACCTTTTCTACTGCTTTATGTTTGATTATAATTTTATCTATTAATCATGTTAATCCAACAGAATCTGCCTTAATCAAATGCAAGTCAATTATACTTTGTCAAATTATATTTTTAATGAAAGACATTTTTTAAGACTGAAAACCAATTAGGGATGTGTGGCTAGCTTTAGAGCCTGGAAACACTTTACTGTCCACTAAGAAAGTGGGTTTTATATCCACTGTTGGGTCAAGTAGTTTGAAGAACACTTCTGAATAGACACTGAACCCACAGCAGACAATTGTTGCCTGTGCACAGAGGCACTGGCCCACCTGAAAAATAACTGCATGATCGCTCTCTGATCACACAGAGGAATTAGGCTAGACAGACATTAGAGGACAGCTCATGTCTTGCCACATGAGAATTAAACCAGAGGAATGCTACACTGGCCAGTGGTTGTAAACCCGAGACATGACAATCAAATGCACCAGCCTGTGCCTACATATTCAGATCCTCAACCCCAACAAAGGCTTAATCAGAAAAGCTTCCCTGAGTGTAACACCAAATTTTCTAAGAAGAACACAGAAGAACAACCCCTGTATTTTCATGAGTTCATTTGCGACCCCGTGTGACCAACTTCCATGCAATCCTAAACCAAATTCAAACTATGGAACAATATACAAAAAATTAGTCATGTTTTTTTCTTTTTCCTGTATGATCACACACGAACATGAGGAGTGATTGACCTGATAGAGTAAGAATGCTGGCTGCTCAACAGCAATCAAGCCTTCTAAATGTAACGTGTAAAAAGATCATCTTCACCTCCCTTTGTTTTCCATTCCCATCTCTTCAGTTCTGATTAACTGAGCATCTTGAAGCCTCTCCCATTTGACTTTCTCACCTGACAGCTCCAGGGAATCTTCTTAGAGCAACTGTTTAATCTGCAGGCAGGTCCACGTACCAGCCCTTTCAGCAGTCCGGAATCCAGTCTCCTTGGTATTTACAGAGTACAAAACTGTCTGTCTGCCAAATAAGACACCTCTAGTTAAGTTATATTTATGTTACACTGAGGCCCTAATGGTACTCTTATACAAAACTTCAGATATTTACAAGTATGCAAAGCACATCTAGCATAAACTAACCTGAACTTGCCATCTGGTTCAGGAGGCACCTGCACTGCAGTGTAAGTCTCTGGTTTCCACCCAGCATGCTGGAGACACAACAAGCCCCAGACCTAAGCTCTCTTTTGCAGAGGTTTGTTTGCTTCTGATGCACTAACTTGCGTAAAAAGCTGTAGGCAAAGTCAGCAGCCCAACATGCAGGAAACTAAACGGCACCATAAAGTTTCACAACATACTTGCCTGGGAAAGAGAAGATCTCCCTTAACACGCGGAGAGGTTTGTAAAGCTGCCTGAGGTACCTGTGCCCATATCTAGGTCAAAGAAAAACTCTTAAGCCAGTGGTGCTTTTTAGGAAGAATTAAAAAACTTTCAGTTTCAATATTTATGTCTTATTGGAGAGTGTGGCTGCTTATATCCTCTTAATTATACAGCGTACTTGGAGGGCAACAGCTTTTTGAACTTTGAATTTACATAGCAAACTAAGCACCAGGAATGTAAAAGACTTGGTCAGGTATTGTAGAATGCTGAATAAGATAAAGCACCAAACACATTTTGCCTGCAGATACACTGCAAACAGAAAAGGAATATCTCAAAGAACCTTTAAAAATTTCTCCTGTTTCATTATTAGTGACAAACATCTTACTAAAGAAGTCATCATAAATTATATTACTAATCTCCAGTTTGAATTAAATTCAAAATCCTATATGTGTTCATTAAGCATAGCTTTTCCTGCACCGACTTTCCTGTATAGGAATTTTTTTAATCATGTCAGTACAATTTCTAATGAGACTTAAAATAAAGTGAGTTTAAAAACTTTTAATATCCTAAATTCTTTAACATTAAAAAATTAATAGTTTTAATTAGCTGTTAATTTAATATCAATAAACATTAAGCAACAGAGACACTTCAGGCTTCTAAGAGAAATTATGCCAGTCAGCCAAGTTCACTCACTAATCTGATTGATGGCAGGTAACATAGTAAACAATCTATTTTCTAGCTCCTAACAGCCATATAATGTCCTTGTTTCTTAGAGTAACTAGATTGCCAATACAATATTGACAAAGCATCACTAGGATGAAGCCAAGCTGACCTCCTCTCACCATTTTTCTTTCTGGACACATAACGTTGCGCTGCAGTGCTCTGAGAAACAACACGGCCAGATCTCCAGCTCTCAGAAAGAAAGGCAAAGCTCTCAGGCTTCCTTGGTAGATCAGTCTCACGGTGAATCATGGAATCGTAGTTTGGGTTGGAAGGGACCTTAAAGATCTTCTAGTTCCAACCCCCCTGCCATGGGCAGGAACATCTCCTGGAGCAGGCTGCTCAAGCCTCATCCAACCTGGCCTGGAACATCTCCAGGGATGGGGCAGCCACAACCTCCCTCGGTAACCTGTTCCAGTATCTCACCACTCTGATGGTGAAGAAATTCTTCCTAATGTCTGGATGAATAGCTGAAAAGTCACTTAAAACTGAGACTGTTTTGTCTCACTGTTGAGGTAGCAGGAGGGCTGTGAGAGCCAGGTATTTTCCTCACATCTATATACACTTTTCTGGATTCAGATCAGAGCTGCACAGGATGTTGGTTGCCTGAGCACTCCCAGGCACCGCGTCCCCTCTGCTGGGCACTGTGAAAGGAAACACAGCACTTTGCAGGATTTGCAAAACTTTTGAGCAAAACCACTTGCTTTCTCAAAGCTCCAATCAGTCAAAAAAATCTTTATGGCCTGGGACTGAATGCCAAGTCCTGGTTAACACAAAGCAGAATAAAATCAAGCCACCTTAAACAACTGCAATTGATTTCAGTATTCCATAGAATCTAAATATCCTGTGTCTCTTTTGCTGAGGTTATGTGAGCTCATCCTCTGAAAATAGGCATATAAAAACAAATTAAGTAAAAACTGCTGTGTATACATTAACTGGCTGAATTATACTAAGTTTTGGAGAAAGGTGTTCTGTAGAGTGAAGCCTAACGAAGCTTCCCTTCAAAGGGAGCTGAATCTGTAAATATTCTTCAGCTCTTTTTGCTTATTTTTCAAATGTATGTTACATTGCAGTGGTTTAGTCCTTTATCAGAACTACTGACTGTTCAACCAGAATAACTTGCTTTTTGAAGCAGTAACCACTGATTTAACTGAAGATCAGCATGCGTTTATGTTTTGCATCATAAAAGGATATGGAACAGATTTATATAGGAAATAAAGGCAATTATAGTACATAATTAACACTAAAACATTCTCCAGCCTTAACCATCCCATACAGTGACAAAGCAGGGCATTTATGTTTCAATTTACCAGGTTAGTGCTGGTAGAATCAGGCAAATTTCTGGACATTTATCATACACCATACCCTCATACACCATACCCTCAACAAATTCCAATTTTCTGTATTGGTTTTTAATTTCTGACCAATATTGCCACGGAATTCCACCACCCAGGTACTTAACAGCTATTCTTCCTTCTCAAAGCCGTCTTCTCAGCCAGTTATAGACTGGAGAGTGTTGGCACCTGTTTGTCCTCTTGCCACTTATTAACAGGTTTGTGATAAAGCAGCTCTGTACTCAGTGTTACAAAACTTCTTAATCCTTCCACTCACTTCTTTTTCAGAGGACCCAGTTCTAATTTTGTCCTAGTCTATACAGCTTTTGGATTTCTCCCATCTCCCCTCCTTTCCACCTCTCCTTTGTCTGAGCGATGTAGCCGGTTGAAACTATGGGTGATCGGTAAACACAAAAAATTAGAAAGCTACTTAAACCTTACCTGATAGAATTGCAGTACTTGAAGTCTCCCCAAAAGATTCCTACTCTCATTTACATGACCTACATTATTTTCCCTTCAACACTCTCAAGCAGAGAGGCATCTCTAAATTGGAGTGAACAAGCTCACCCTCGTCCTAGGCTGATTACCCTGAGCTTGCGTTAATATTTTGAAATAGTTTGGCTTCGAGTAACTGCCATGAAACAAAATATCACCTGTGCTTGCTCCCTTGAGTTGGTTATTCCTGCCTTCACAAGTGACATCTGTATGAATTTCTTCGGCACAAAAGGATATTTCCATCCCTTTTTAACCCTGGTTGAGAATAATTAAGCTACATGATTCTCCTGAGCCCACAGCAATTTAGCAGAAGAGTTTTGCATTTCCATCCAGCCCTACTGGAGAAGCCAAGTGCCTGACTAATTTCGTGCATGTGAACACGAGTGTCTGAGCAGCTCCACTTACATCAGTCAGACTACTTGCACGCTTAAGATTAATTACACATTTGAGGCAGATTTGCCAGTGAATGCAATTAATTGCAACTGCAGTGATTTAGGTCCTTCCATGAGAGTCATTGTAAGTGTACATGAGTTCTTCTTCATTACTTTTTTCCTTTATATTTCAGTCAAATGCCCTCCTTGAATTCTTAGTTTCCAAAAAAGCTAACAAACCCCCTAATATCTAAAGATGGAGCTGTGGTACCACAGTCAAATGTTATGAACTCTAGGGATGTGTTCAAGTGCTCATCGGTCTAGCAATATTGGTGATGGTCTCGGGACTCTATCACCTTGTTGTGAAATAAGCAAATTTTATGAATTTCTCAACTACGTTAGAGATACATGGTAGTGCTTAGAAGCCTTCTACCTGGAGTAGCTAAAAAAAAAGTGATACAAGCTGATTTCACAGGTATATATCATCATTTCAGCCCACACAAAGCAGGTGTGGTGTACAGCAGCCGGTTTAGGGAATTAATAGCTTGGCTGTGGAGTCCTGTGGCTGTAGAAACAGATACAAATCAGAGATCTACCATGACGTAGCTGCATGTGTTCCTACATCACACCGCCCAGAAACTGGGGAGGAGGGAAATGGCAAAAAAAAACCGCAGAAAGGAGAGAGGAAACCACAGTCTGGCTAGTGTTAGCTCCAGACTAACAGGACCGTAAGAGAAGATCATTATTACAGTTTACAGACTTTTGCTGCTACGCCTTTTTCTGATTCTCATGCATTATCATGATAACGCAACGTTATTTTTTAAAAAGTTTCTAAAGGATTATGAACTCCAAACTTAATGGAAAATGACAAATTTAAACAATACTATATTTTTATAATATATCATTTTCCATACTAAATTCAACATAAGAATTTAAGCGATATGGTAGTTCCCTTTAATTTCTGCGAAGGGCTAGCTTTATCTAGCAAACGTGTGTGGTGGAGGCAGACTGAGCGGGAGGGACAAGGGAGAAAATGCAGGGCTAATAATGATATAAAGAGATTTAGACTTCAAGAAGTCAAGTCAATTTTCATCCTGATTGATCATAATCAAATACAATAATTGCCAGTTAAAATACCACTCTGAGAGGGCTCAGTGCTGTAAGCAGAAAAGCTCAGCTTCAGCTATCATCCCAACTGCTGTGAGCAGGGCTACTTTTACCAACTAAGGCTTTGCATGAAATGGTCCTAAATCATGAGCAAACAACTGTGGAAATGGGGAATTTCTGTGTATGACAGCCTGACACTTTTCTGATAATCAAGCCCCTAGGGGCACAACGCATTCTGGGATGTAACAAGGAAAAAAACTGAAGTTCAGTTTTAGTAAGCCCTTCTTTAAATCTGCAATATTTCTTGACTCTTCCTGGGACCCTGGTTCCTGTCATAGAACAGCCGCTTGGAATGCAACAAAACAGAATAGCAGTTGCTATTCTGCAAGTTTTATACTAGCATTAAAAATGATCAAGGAAGGAAGGAAAAAGTTGCTCTGTCAGATTCCTTCTTTCAGAGTCCTCTTCTTTCAGATTCCTTTCTCCTCCTTTTCTTGACAGTAGGCTAAAATGCAGAGCTGGAAATTCAGAACATTTCAGATCTTCACCAGATATCCTGACATAGATTTTAAGCATGCTTTGGTGTAACCATTAATGATATTCTAGTCATTGTTTTCTGCCATTAAAATTCAGCTTTTGGCCAGTAATCTGCTACTCTGGGGCCATCTAAAATGATTTTGACTTAGTATTGGTTCATCAGGAAAAAGAAAACCCTCTTCCATGCCTCATCCAAACCTAACAAGTCAAAATGTCTTAGAACGGTAGTTTTGTTCACACGGTACCTCAATGGTGAAGGTCTGTGTTTATATTATGACATATTTACACCTATGCAATAGTCATAACTCGTGTCTGATATTTAGTGATTATCTAAAACAGCCTTATCTTCAGAACCAGAATCTCTACAATAAATTCCAATCAAAAGATGTATTTGCCTAATTTATATTTGACTTGTCATATTGATTCCAATACTTCTTTTAAAAAGTTTATATTTTTACATTTGGACAACAAAAAAGCATGTCTTCCTCATGCTTATGCAAAAATGTAAAGATAGTTACAGATATTCATTTATAGCTATGTATCCACCATTACACCAATATCTAAGTGTCTCTAAGTGCATATAGCAAAAAAGACACAAGAAAATTAGAAACATATAGTTTATCTGTACACATAATAAAGGCAAAATAAATATCAGGGTAGTCATTTTATATTATCCTTTTGATCTATAGGCTACCAGTGGAAGACATAATCTTTTATTTATATTATGTGAGGTAAAATTTTGAAACAGGATTTTCTGTGTCTATCTTCCTTCTCGCTTCATAATTAAGCCTGTAGGGCTGCATGGTTTATGTTTTAATGCTGTACTTGTCAATTTGTGTTATCACTCATTTAAAGTTCACAGCTCCATATATCATAAAAATATGAGGGCAAAACAATTTATATTAAAAAACCAAACTATTTCAGTTGAGTGGGTGGCTAAGTTTTGCTGTGTGTTCTCTTGAAGATTTCATTTAAAACAGCTGATTTACAAAGCTGGAAAGAGAGTACAAAGCTCTAGTGACACGCACTTCCCTCCACACCTCCATATCTTCCCCCCACTCCAGCTTTCTTTCTCTCTTTTTATATATATGAATGAGATAATTTTTACTTCATTAGTATGTCAGCCCTTTTAATTTTGCTCGGAACTTGGTAACAGAGTCTGGCCTACCATGATCAACTATGATATTCACGAGGAAGAAAAAGCATCTTTTATTTTACACAAATCATTACAAGGTCAGATCGGCGTCTTTCATCTCTTCCCACCTTCACCAGCCTGAACAATAGGCGGCAATAATCCTGTGATATCCACAACTAATTTATCCAACAAGGAGACAGGTAGCACTCTGAGCTGCACTGCAGCCTGAATAGGTGCAGTAAATAAGCAGCTTAATGGTAGCCTTTCAGGCAGGAGGGCAACATATCACAGCATGGCATTTTTATAATCTTCTTGGCATGCCTACAGCCAAGAGCACATAGCTGAGCGTATGTTCCCTCTTCTGTCCGGCTTCGGATGCATGTAATCGTTAGATTGTGACACATTGTGCCTTTAAGCAAGTTTAACTGTTTTATATCCCCTCTGATCTACAGCTTTGTACATTTGTTAAGTTGCCTCTTAAACTTCAGTCAGCACATCTGTGGATCTGATCTTTCTGAAGCTCATTGCGTGGCTTAGGTTTTGCACGGTGGTTCTTTGTATCTGTCCAGTATTTATTTGCAAGGAATACCTTTTGTATTAGTGTTCTTGCCTAGCTACAGCACAGACCAGAGTTAAATCTATATGGGGCATCTTCATCTGGCAAAGAAGCAAATGGGGCACTAGAAACTTATTCCAGTAACTTGAATTATAATTGGTGAGGTGAATAGGTCCCTTTCCTTTATGTCTTTGAGCAGAGGGAATGCCTTCTCCTCACCCAAAAGACATTTTTCTCAATAGGCATAAAGGAGCCAGTTACTGGACTTCTCCCAAAAAGTCCCTGAGGAATACTGATGAAACAGCCCCAATTATGGATAGATGCACTAATTTGCAGGCGCACTGACTACACTCTTAACCTCCTACTGATGCTGGACAGATTGCAGATACTTATTATATGTCAACTAGTCTCTTGGTATTTTGTCCTCCAGCACAAAGCAGCCTGGTACCAGTCAGCATTCCCTAAAACGACAGCACAGAGCCCAATTCAAGTGGCACCGGGGAGAGGATTGAACCAGCAAAGCAGAAACCCCTTAGACTCCTAAAAAAGCTTACATAAGTCCTCCACAAAGGAGTATCTATCAGTCATAGTGGTAGCCTGAACATCTCCATAGAAAGACTCAATTTATTTTATGTTGTTATACAGTGCATTGAAAGCCTTCGTAGAAACTGCAGGAATATGGGAAGAACATCTGACTGCTCCCTAGTATTGAAAGACTGAATAATGCAGAGACTGAGTAATTACACTTAAAGATCCCTGTAAGCATAAACTCCAAGTCAGGAGGGCCTCACAGCTACTACCATGCAGCCACCAAAATGCAAGGGTGCTACACTAAACCTTAGACTAAAATAGTTACCTCTACACATTGCTTTCTTCATGGTTTTTTCTTGAGAAGCTTTTCCAAGTGTTGGAGGAAATATGAGAAATAACTAGTGTAGCAAGTGATGAATCCTTAGGTTTTTTCCTACCTTGTATTGAAAGCTATGAACAATTATTTTGCTAGTGAAAAGTTAGAAATTGCCCCCTCTAAGTGGCTAATTCAACAGAAGCCTACATTCAGCCAACAGCATCGGTGCCTCTGGGAAAGTAGTTCCTGTCCTATCCCAATGTCAGTACAGCTCAGGGAGTTGAAGAGAGCAGAGCAAAGCTCTCTCACCAGCAGGACAGCAGCTTCCCCAGCCAAAAACACCATGGGCAAAATCTTGCCTCTGTTGATGGCAATGACAGCGCTCCCCACTACCTCATTTATAAGTTATACTCAGGCATCAAATATCTGCTTTACTGCAGGATAGTTCCTTTGGAGATACTACCCAGATACGAGTACAGTTTTTAGTTACTCTTCTGCCAAAATATCAGTAGAAATCACATAACTATTTGCTTTTTTAAAACCCTCCAGAAAAGCATATTAAGCTGCAGAAACTGCTTTTTTATTATTCTCACAGTTGGGATTTCATTTGGTCTTATAAAAAATATCTCCACTTCAAACCTAGAGGCCCGGAAACTGAAATGAAAGCCTTGAGGTTAGGCAAGATCAAATGAGACCAAAAGCAAGTCTATGAGGAAGCGTGTGTTTCTTCGAATTACCCTGATGCAACAGTTCATTATCTCGAGGTGGAGTGTGCTGCTGGACAGGGGGATAAAGGAAAAGAGGCTGCTGCCTAGGTTTTCTCACTAGGATCCTTTCATATGCTTCGGCATCCTGGTCAGTAATGAACATGTGATTTATCAGTGTTGCAGGACTACTAGAGATGTCATTGCTACCTTTTCCCAACACAGACGTTCAGCTGCTGAGTTTGCATCTTTAAACAACTCTTCAGCAGCAGCAATACTCGGTTGCCCAGACAAGTTTCCTGTCTTTCTTTACCCGTGACACCTTTCACACTCTCCCCAAAATGATGCTCTATGTTTATCTATGATGAATTTTCCGGAACAGTGAGAACAGACTTCTTAGTGCAGCATCATTACCCCTTTGCTTGGCAGAGAAGTAGAAAAGAGCTTGTGTGAGCTGGCAACCATCAGGCTTTACAGTCTAACAAGTTCCACTACTATAATGAAAATCCAAAGACCTGGAAACGATATACAGAGCTTCCCTGACTAATTTTATTATGCAGACACACTTAATAGCTCCTGTTACAATCACATTTATAGCAGGAAAACAGTATTGGATTGTGACTATCACACTAAATCGACACGGATTATCAGTCATTAAAAAGGAACAAAATTAGCAGCAAGCAGTAATATTTTACACTTATCAAATCTACAGCTGGTCAAGGTTCATTACAATACTGTGCAATAAAGTCAGGAAGCATTGGCTCATTCTCCAGAACATTTAAATCTCTATTGTATTTGTGTAGGATATAATTTCTGATAGCAATAAAGCCTAATAAAAGTTACACCCCGATGAATAAAGTGTTAATAAATTGACCCAAGACATTTAAATGGCTAATTATATTTGAAATAAAGGAGGAGTCACTTGTTTCTGCAGATTGTTTGAAGCTGTACCAGCTAACTAACCAACTACAAAATTATTTTATATAAATATATCTCCATGATATAAAATATTAATATTTCTAGCTCCTTTTTCAATCGATTAATAATTAATCAGGATTTCCTAACACATTTCCTATTCATCAAAAGACTCATACCTCTCTCTAAAATGTCCAAGCTTTGCATAACTTTACTTGAACTACTCCCTAGATTTTATTTTAAAGGTATTTACACCAACTAAGCTTAGCTTTTCCATAGGCCCTGTCAGTAATAAAAAGGGGCACTTCATTATATAAATAAAATAAATAATAAATAATCATTTGTTACTGTGCACTTATAGAAACGTGTAGAAGTATAAAAACTTCACAAAAAGCCCAAGTCAGCTTAACAGCTACCGACTGCAACATCCTGAGATGCTCGGCATCCCCTTCTTGTGCAACTGAAGGTTCAAGAGGAGGTACAGTAAAGGCAAATGTAGTGCAACTATAGTTCCTGCTAATGAAATGACACCAACTTTCCTACAGCATCTGCAATTCAATGCAAAACGTCTGACTCTTCATCTTGCTACGGAAATCACACCCTGTGAAACATCCAATTGATATTGCTGTTGTTAAACGGAATTTGAAGTGTCAATAGCTGCAAAACCAGTATTTACTTTTCCCCCTTTGATGTTTTTTCAAAATTCTGTACTAAAATCCCAAAAGCCTAAGGGTGTTTGTTCTTATTCAAAATAGCTTCAGTCTCATCAATGTGCTACCTTAATTCTTCGCATGCTCAATTTCCTTCTTAAAAGCTCTCTGCATTGTGCGTGTTTGCAGTGGCTTCCCAGGCAGGTGTTAGGTTTGCAATGCGGTGCAAACGCAGAGAGCAGCGAGCGGGCTCCCTGCTAACGTCCTGCCTGCTGGGAACACCTTGGCAGCCACAGGAGTGGGTTCTGTGCTGGAACCTGCAGGGCTGTCTCAGATCACTGGTCCTCAGCGCCAAACACAAGTAGTTTTAACATAGTTGCCCTGACTCTGCTTCCCCTTGCACGCCTTGTCCTGTCTGTAAGGTGCCATCAGCTGCCACCAGTCTACAGCATCAGAGTTTAAAAAAAAAAAAAAATCACTTTCTAGAAGCATAATCCACAAACACAAAGGGGGAGTCCCATGAGGTGGGAAGGAATCATCCCCAGAAAGACAGATCAGTTCAGTCCCTGCAAGGCAAAATGCAATAACATTTATTCAAACAAGACTTTGATCTTTTCAGCTGAAGAGTTATGAAGTTTTTAATTTTTTTTTTTTCCTGAATGTCAAAATATTTTCAGTACAGACTGGTTCCTTGAACATGGAGACTACCGAGGACTCCAGTTGATGAAGACCTGTGGTTATGGGAATTTCAAACCATCTGTTTGCACTTAAGTCACTCCCTGGCAAAATCCAGGAGTTCTGCATGTTTCAGAACTTAACAGGAGTTCAGTTTATCCTTGGCTTTATTTATTTGTTTATTGCAGCTAGCTTTTCTCAGCAAGTGTACTACATATCCATACCAAATATACAAATTAACATTTATGGTCTGAATTAATTATTGTGGGGTTTTCTTAACTAACCATAGGGAGGAAGTAAAAAAGAAATAAGCGTCTTCGGAACTATGGCAGCAGGACTGTGTGACATGCAGAGAGAAGCACAGTTAGACAAGAGGAAGCTGCTCTCAATGGAAGGGCAGTTCATAGGAACAAAGATCCGTGTGTTTTAGAGCTGCACAACTGTACCAAAATCATCAAGGATGTTGTTAGAGACAAGACAGATTACACACACTGCAAAATGCTATCATGTACCTTTCTCCATGAACAAGACACCTAGAACTACTTGCCGCTAGGACAGTTTTGAGAGACATTATTCCTGCAAGTCACTGTTATGAAACAAGGGGGAAAAAGTTTGGAAATTACTCTAATAGTTACAGAGTATTTGGAATAACAGAAAGGCTGGTTGAGAAGGGGTTATCCTGCCTTGGAAAGATTGCTGGTTTTGCCACAGCCTTGCAGTAAGGGAGTAAAAGTTGCCATCCTCCAGGGTGCAACACACCGTAGGGTATTTGCCCTGATGCAGCCTGGCCTCTGGCCATAACTAACAAAACAGAACTGAAAGGATGCTGGAAGCAATGGCAGAACACTATCAGCACTCCTTACCACGCTGCTTGGCAAACGTTGAAACAACAAGTTATAAACATGCCCAATATTTCATCAGCGAGACTGCAAGTGAAGGAACTGCTCAAATGCTCATTTTCCCAATTAAGATAAAAACTTGCATAAGAGACAATTACTCAGTGTCTCTTCAGCGTCCTTACTCGCAGTTTTCCTTGGGCCTCTGAGCAGGAATCAGACTGTGCAGAGACACAGAGACAGTTTACTGAATTCTCAAGGACAGACTATTCTCCCAGATTAAACAACATTCACTCTCTGTCAAAAGCTCAGCTTCAAAACTACTAAAGCATGAGGAGAATGAGCTGCTGCTTAGACCTTTCTGTGCATGACAGGATAAAACGCAAGACTTCTCTGCCTAAAGGAATCCAGATAATGAAATAATCTTTAATCTTTGTCCCTTCAAGGCACTCTCAACACCTGTTATCCTTGATACTGTCACACGTAAAAAAGTGTGTGAATTTGACTCAAGGCTGGTAATTATTTCAGCTAATTACTCATTTGGATGTGGGGTGATTACTAGTGCTCCTTCAGGTGCAACCCTGGCCATGGTTTTTTTCAGCTGATGTTTCACAAAGCAGGAGAGCTGCTGTGCCTCTTTCTCCATTCTCACAGAAAGATGGACTCCCATGCTGTCTAAAACCTACACTGCGGAGAAACACCCTGGCCAAGGGGTTAAATCCAAATCTTCAGCAATTCATTTTCCAGTCAAACATTACTGACTTCATTTAACCATACTACATGCAGCAATATCTCAGCGCTTAGTATCCTTCTGGATGCGTATTTTTAGTCTTCACAGATCCATCCAGTGCAACTACAGTGAAAGAAGATCCTCTTCCCTCACTGCCACGGAACAAGCAATCCTCTCTCTCCCCTCTCTGTGCCAGAGGATGGCTGAGGAGTCTCCAACTCTAACGATATTCACGACTCAACTGGACAAGGCCACGAGCGGCCCTATCAAGCTGTGAAATCACCCCTGCTTCCAAAGGTTCCTCTCAAATTATTCTGTGGTCGTTGGTGTTCACTGGAGGCTCTGGCATTACCAGAGGCACGCCTGCGATTTCTTGAGGCACAGGTACAAAATAACCCGTCGGTTGAAAGCCACAAGCCTCTTTTTTTCCAGAGCGTAACTGCCAGGGCAGGAGGGAGTGGGCAGGGCAACTTCTCAACACCAGCTCTTATTTGATCAGCACACAGCTAACCCTCAGCCAAGGAAAGGCAGCAGTACTGGTTCTGCCCAGCTTGAATTTCCATTCATGTGTCTGTACAAACAGCAGTACAGGTCCTTCAGTACTACTTTTCCCCACAGCAGGCCAAGCTTTTTAAAATTTATATCTCAAAGAGAGGAATAGTATATTTCCCACATCTGAGAGAAACCTCCTCAAAGATTTGTTCAAAATAATAATTAGAATATTCTTTACTTGGAAAGAACAGTTTGGAAATAAGAGAAAATGGATTGTTTTTATTTATTTAATTGTCTTTAGTTTTCTAAATGTTAAATTAAATAAAAACCCAGTACCATAAACCGATCATTTTAATGAACAATATAGCACATCGCTTTGATTTTCCTTCCTAATACTCACCACTCAGAGACTGCTTCAGGTTCTTAAATAATTGGGAAGACAACTGTAGCCCCTCAGAATCCTGTGGTCATTAGCAGCTAAAGATCCTAAAGAGCTGCACTGCTCTAAGCAGCGGAGTGGTTTTATATACTTAAAGAGGCAATTAATATTTCTGTATTGTTTTGTTCTCCTCAGTTTGAGAATTGTCTGTGCTTTGGCAGAGGGCATTATTTATGGTCTAGTTTGCTATCAAGTGGAATTTTTTGCCAGCTGATTGATGTCTTCTGACACATTTCATGCAGAAGGGATACAACACGGGAAGAAGAAAAGTAGTGAGAATCTATAGGCTCTAGTTCTGCTTCCCCTAAAATAAAACAGTCCTTTGAGAGTCACCGATCAGCAGCACGTTCCCTCATCATTAGCATCAGTACTACATTCTCTGCAGCACCTCGTTCTGCCTGGAAGATACGTGTGCAAGGCTGAGATTCTTTATACTATATTTAGGCAATTAACATCACATCACCACATATGTCTCTTCAGGACGTGATCTAATAAATGATCTCTGCTTGCCTCTGCACTTGCAGCTCACATTCTGACACCACCACAGGAATTGCTCTCTTGTTTCCTGCTAACTCTTTACAGCAGGGATTGTTCCCTGCCATCCGATCCTCTGGCTGGTCTTCCCGTAGCACTAAGCACATTCATCTCCCTGCTCCTAGTGGCTCGGAGCTCATCCTTCACCTGGGGGCTGCTCAGACTGGAGTGAACTGTGGCCACTGCCATCAGGAGCCGATCCTTTCCTCAGAACCTTCTCTCCAACCTACCCATGCCCAGGGTATTCCTAGGGACTTCTCCCTTCAATTTTTACCCTTATTCTGCTTCTCTTTCAGCTCATCTTTTTCTCTTTCTGACCAGCGTGTAAACAAAAGCAGCTGCTTAACAATGAGACCATCTATATTAATTTGCCACTTTTTATGGAATAACTATAACATGCAGACAAATCTAAGATCATAATTACATAGTAGCAACAGTAACAGAGGCAGCATCTGACTTGACTGCATTAATTAGACTAGATAAATAATATTATCTAATTTGCTAATACTGTGAAACCAAAGTTTGCTGTGAGTGACCAACAAACTCATAGTCCAAAAGTAAACTGCCCATTTAAAAACATCTACGTCTTGTACCTTTGTAAACTAGAAAACTGAAAACCTCACGCACCACAACTTGTTAATGTGACACACTGGGTATTACAGATTGAAACTACTTCAACAGCTTTAATGTGGCCTTTTCCATTGTAATGACTTGGTGCATAAAAACGATTTTTTTTCTCCAACATGATCCCTTGGCTCCTTACTGAAGATTTCAACTCATTTTACAACACATGATGAAGCATCTTCCTTGTTATAATGTGACAATGGCACTACTGAGCACAACAATTTGAATCTGAATGTGCCACTGCAAGACAGAAAAAATCTGAAAAGCCAATTCCACCTAGAACTATACGGCAAATGCATAAGAAAAAGGAAGAAGAATTATTAAGGATGCATTAGCACAGTCTGAAAAAACAATGCTCTCAACAAAAGAACCCTTGATACATCTGGTAAAAGGGGAGCAGCACACAGCTTAGCTGCACGAGAGAAGGGCGACAAATTTGAGCGATTCAGGTGGAGTCTCTTTGAAATACTTGAGATGTAAATGTTTCTGTTCAGGATACATCAATTTTAAAACAATCTTGCTATAAAATAAATCACTTCAGAAGAGGATTTTAAGTATAGAGAAAATCCTTTTCCTAATTAACCAGCTCAGATATTAAATTTGGCATCTGAAACAACCAAAAATGTGTTAAGAATGACCCAGATAGTTTTATTTCAAGTAAATTAACGCACCACACATCAAACATTCCACACACACCACTGCTTTCTTCTCCCTCTACAGTGAAGTTGCTCAGAAAGTTTGGAGGGCAGTTTTGTGACCTGTGCTGGAATTATTCACTATCTCATGCCAATCCACAGCACATCACTTCCCCTGCACTCGTATGTTTGTTCTTAACTATGGATCAGAAAAAATCCCTATCCCAAAAATCAGCAGCTGGGGAGATTTTGACTCGATCCAGCTCACCCCCCTAATAATTAGGTGTCCTCAGAGAGCAGCAGCTGTTTGTCTCTTTTGGTTTGGTATGGCCACATCTCTGCATACAAAGTACCTTTAGAGAGACTGACTGAAAATGTAAGTAGAGGCGTATCTGTTTTGGACACATTAAACTACTTCTTTTTGCCCTTTGTTCACACATCCACAATTTTCCAAAAGTAAACACCACACTAACTCTCCTGCTAAAGAGCCTGAGCCATTTTGTGCATTGGAGACTGCAGGAGAACCCGTAAGGACGGATGCTCTAACTTCTTTTCACACATTTGACAGGAGCTGACATCACAGTCACTTGGTACAGCGGCTCCTAACAACTTGGTCGCAGCCGCGTTACTGTGGGGCAGCAGCATCTGAGTCTTTGCTAACAAGGACACTGCTGATGGCTGAACCAAGCAACAAATTCTTCAGTCTCAAAAGGAAATTAATAATTTTTAGACATTCAAATTGTGAAAGACACTTAAATAACATATTTTAATGAGTTTCTCTAAAGATCTAAAATACAAAACTTTGATAAAAGCACATATTCTAAATCTGATCTGAAGACTGCAAATTACCCATATTAAAAACCCACTTCCTTTTGCTTGCTGTACAGACCCTTCAGAATTGTACAACACAATGGTCCACCCAAAGAGGGAATCACTCCGTTTTAAAAAGAAGCCAGTATTCTTTCAGCTTTTGTAAATCTGAAGGTTTTAACGTTACTCGCTATCTGCGCCGTGCTTCATACCACACTGCGTACCCTCATGGTATGAGAAAACAGAACCGTGCGGATTCCCAGCCCGATTCATTACCAAGTTCTGCATCATTTACTTGTGTTTTCTACAGAATTAGTTTGCAAAAAGCGTGGGAGATTTCAGGAGTGATGAAACGCCACAGCTATGCTGGTTCTGCTGCAGTGTGTGAATGCCTAGCACCCTGGTGCGTCTCACAGGGATGCACAGCCCAAAGAAGGCAATCTGAACTGATCAAGATGTTCCTGAGGGAACTCTTCATTAAATCCTAGCCATTTATAACACTAACTCATTACAAGAAATAATTACCATAGCAACCACTGCACACCATGCCTGCACTAGCACGAACAACAGTGTCTTCTTAGGAGGGAACTGGGAAGGAAACAAGTCAAAACAAAAACTTCTCTAGAAGTTTAGCATAGTCAGTCACAATTAGATTATATTTTCCTGTATTCTCCTTTACTTTCAAAAGGCATTTCCTAGTTAAGGATACCACTGCAAACAAGCAGCAAACACGGCAGAATTTTTAAGTGTGACAAAGCACATCAACATTTCATAGTGCTCTGTACCGAAGCCCTTTGGTGCTTTTCCTTAAAATAGCACTTTATATACCACAAGCCATCTGATTTCACTCAGGATGCAAAGTCAAGCCAGCCTGCTAGCTGAAGACTTGAGGAACCTGACTTTGTTTGGTTTAGTTTTTCTCTTTATGTCAGAACTCCTATGTAACTCCCATTTTAACCTAGGTGCTCAAAAGACATTTAGGTGCCTACTTATCTTGGAACTGGTAATAAGAGCTAGGACTTGTGCAGATGGTGCTCCTCATCTGCACAGGGGAGCGGAACTGCTCGACTGAAGGTTCCTTAGCACATTCTTACGTGCTTGCCTCAGAAGAAATATTAGCAAAATAACTTAGGAGGTTCTAGCCTGTGAAGGTCTGGAAGAACACATCTCATCAGTGAGTCCTATAATATCAATGACAGATTTCCAAGAGCAATAAAGCAAAATGTTTTGTCCCTTTCTGAGCTCTTCCCACTTCTCAAGCTTTTCCTTCCTTTCGTCAGAGAAAAAAAAAAATCACTGTTATTTTAACTTTACAGGATTAAAAAAAACTGAGAAAGTGAAACCCTCGGGGCTAGGAGACTTGGACTTTAAAGGACTCCATAATGAACTGTTTCATGGTAGTTAAACACTTTAATCGTGCTTCCTTTTCTCAATAAAAGTTTCCCTGCCTGTACTCTTCCAGCGCCCTCCAATCCTTCTCTAATACAATGCACATAACTGCATTCCAGCACTGGAACATTGGCTTGGGCAAAGGGCAAAACCTCTGGTTGATTTTACTCTTCTGGTTGATTTTCCTCTGAATGCGTTCCAGGATTATCACCACGCTGTAACTCCAACCCCATGCAGAACATACTTCTGCTAGCAAGTACAACAGGATCTTATTGTATGGCTCTGTATTTGTAGAATCAGAAAAGTTTGTGTTGGAAGGGACCTTAAAGATCACCTAATTCCAACCCTCCTGCCATGGGCAGGGACATCTCCCCCTAGAAATTATGAAGCTATTAAGTTATGAAGTTATTCATCAGCTTTCCATTTTGTATCAGTTACATTTCACAAGTGCAATTTTTTAAAAATACTTTGGATGAAATCCTGCACTTCTTTCATGGTAGTTAACTCTTTTATTTTGGAAAAGTAAGCTTGGGATAAAAAGACAGAAATACGGATTTGAGACCCACTCCAGTGGTTTCAGCAAATGGCAGGAGGAAGGAAAACACCTTATGAGTTTTGGTCCTTCTAGCTCACTGAAAGAAGAGATGAGACTCCCAGTTAGATGCTACATGCCCCTGCATCTCCAGGACTTTCTTGTAATGGGGAGGAAGGATTCCTGACAGTACTGGAGGCTCATTGGGCTGGTTCTGCATCTCTCTGACCTTCTCCTTCTGAAGCGCTTGGTTTGTATACAAGTCTAAAGTATGAGCCTGCAAGCATTTCTCCATATTAACAAATCATTAACACTGCGTCTCTTTGTAATCAGTGATCATTTAGGGGGTTGCTACTTAAAAAATTTGTTGCTTTTAAACGTTCCCTGTCTTCAGTCCTATTTTAAATTTGACTTTTAGCTTATTATCCTATTGGGGTAAGTGTATTGGTTCACAAGATTGAAAAGAAGCCGTTTTCCTCCAAACACTGTAACATAACTGCTTGCACAGAAATAAACACCGAAGCTTACAGCAGTTCCTTGTGCCTCCACAACAGTTTCCTCCCCCACCTTTGCTTCTTGCCAACTACTAACAATAAATGTAAAAGTAATCCTAGTTTTTATTTGAAGCTATCTCAGCTTTAAAAGAACCTTCCAAAAATGATTGATGCTACGATTTAAACCCATAGGTAACCCCTGAAATCTGCTTTGAATAGCAACAAATGCCTAACAATATCTAGAGCGTTTGTAGCAAAGAAATCTAATCTCTGAGCTCCTAAAGGTCAAGATTTACTGCCTGGTAACATGGCTCAAGTGTAAATGCTCTGTAATGCTACCCGAGGTGATTGCTTTGCTCTCTAGACAATGTCAATTTTGTCCAAGTAGCGGCAGATGTGTCTAGCATTAAGTCAGAACAGTGTCAAGGGCCCTTCTTGAACAGCACCGCTTCTCAGAGAAACTGGTCCTAAAGCCCTAGTCTATTAAGACCATACCCAAAAGACAGGCATTTAAAACTTAAAGGAGGCTGGAGAATCTAGGTGCATTAGAGCTCTAATGTTTCACAGTCAGAAAATCCTGGAAAAGAAATTCTCTTGTGATACAAATGCACATCCTCAAGGTGCAAAAGCCTTCCCAGCTTCTCCAAAATCAGTGCAGCTAAGGTAACTGCCACCAGAAAACTGTTTGGCTCCAAATATTCTTCTTCCTGAACTTGTTCCTCTTGACCTTCCTCAATGAGGTGCTGCCACGGAGCTGCAGTTCACAGCCTCTGTATCCCCAGCTCCTCTACCTGAGCCACTTGTGCCATGGAACAGATCCTCCTAGAAGCTGTGCGAAAGCACACGGAGGCCATGGAGGTGATTGGTGGCAGCCAGCACGGCTCCACCAGGGGAGAGGCCTGTCTGACCAAGCTAGGGGTGACCGCAGCAGTGGACACAAGTAACCAATGGGTGTGATCTACCTGGACTCCTGTAAAGCCTTTGACACAGCAGAAGCAGCAACACCAAATGGCTCCAGGATCACCAGCGGGAGCTCCTCAGACACCTTCCCATTTCATGCTGACAGCACTTGTAGCTTGTTACAACAGCAAGATGAACCCTGCTGCCAGCACAGCTCCTGACATCTGCTGCCAGCCCTTCACACAACGATACTGCAGAGCACAGCAGCGATCAGCAAGGCACCCAGAAGGTCTCAGGAAACAGAAAACGGGCCTACAGTATTTTTCACATCTCCAGTGTCTGAGGAGTATTCATGGAGTAACTAAAAAAATCGATGCAAAATCCTAGGGCAAACAAGAGTTTAAAATTAATTACACTGGCTGAGTTTCTGGTTTTAAATCATACGAGTAATTTCACCAGTGTTACTAGAGTAGGCATTCCTGCCAGACCTCACTGTGAGCTTGCTCACCTATATCATTTGAAGTGATCCTTTTGAAGTCTTATTTATGGATGCATGAAAAGCACGATGCCACAGAGCCTCATGCTGGGCGTGTCGTCATTAAGCTCTGAATGGCAGCAAATGTAATTTAACTTCTCTGAACAGCATCATTTGGAACAGGCCCAGAAAAACCTAGTATAAAGCTAATTTCTAGCAGCATCAGATATGTAAGTATTTACAGAGCTCTTTGTAAACACACCGCAATTAAAAACATTTAATAGAGAGCAAACCCACTTTACCATATGGCAAATCATCTTCAGTTAAGGCAAGAGAGCCTTAGTGTCTGACAAAGAGGGCAAGGGAGACAGACTGTAAATTCCAAAGACCTGACAGAGAAGGGGCCCCCAAAATAGCTTATCTGTGTTGGAATTGCAACAGCAACAGAGAAAAAGTAGCCCCAGGCCTCAAATCTTTGCCATGGGATACCAAGACACCTGTAAAAATCCCTGCGTAGGACCAACATATCTTACATGAAAAATAACGTCTTTGAGCAGCAGAAGGATGAGGTGCAGCATTATCTCAGAACATCACAGCCTGTAAGTGCTGTCAAGAACCGCACCGGGAGATTAATCTCCATCTCTGCAAGGCTTTCTCTGGAGTTAAAATTCCACACACAAAGTAAGTATGGAGGAGAAAGCCTTACAGTGGAACGGAAAATACAGCTGATCTCTACAGCAAACTCCTTGGAATCCTCCTTCAGGAGCCATTTGGTACAAGGTGAAGAAAAGGGAACTCAGTCAATTTAACCGAACTCTTGAAATTGTTTGGAAATAGAGATTTCTCCAAACAAAGCTTCTTTTTTAATTTTTTTTCTTAAGATAAAAATGCAATACAGTTTCTTAAATGAAAAAATATTGCTCTTCCTTTGTTACTAATTTGGTTTCCAGAGTCCTGAAGTGACCCTGGTGATTAGAGGTGTCTGCCCAGACTCCATTTTAAGCATCAGCTTTTGCAGGATGTCAGTCACTAGAGTATCAAATGGTTCAGAAACACCTAAGCAGTCTGCACAGGGTTAAATGCTTTCATGTCCGGTCAAAGTTGAGTGACGTTTTTAAGTTTCAATTTGTCCTAAGTAAACCAATATGCAAAACTAATGAGATCATAAATTTTTCCTCCAGTTAATGTGCTAGGTGGAGGATGGAGAGCAGGGAGAGTCAGGAAGATGAGAGCTGCCCAAATTCATGCACTTGATTAAACTAATTTAATCTGCAACAAAGAAGACCACACATAAAAGCAGAGACATTATTCACTGGGATCTGCTATGGCTTCAGCTGCTCTGCCTGCCCAGGATTCAGCCCTTTTAAAGTTATAGGATGAAGCTAAAACACAAGGTTGTTTAACAAGAAAGCACATGGCTTTGGAAATTTTTTTTTCAGGTTCAGTAAAATAACAT
This sequence comes from Coccyzus lansbergi, assembly GCA_033558105.1. Taxonomy (NCBI): domain Eukaryota; kingdom Metazoa; phylum Chordata; class Aves; order Cuculiformes; family Coccyzidae; genus Coccyzus; species Coccyzus lansbergi. Next base: position 326,632 of record JAUMJK010000910.1, read on the forward strand.
GCTCCTGTCACAATCCAAGAACTGTCATTTTCTCAATGTATCCTCTTAAAAACCACAGGGAAGGTCTGGCAATAGCAACAGCTGTAACCGAATGAAGTCTGACAAGTTACACGTGTATGTCCACGGAACTGCTACTCCTACAACTACAGCAAATGCAAAACACAGAAAGCACCACCCTGCACTAAAGCAACGTAAACTCATACTTTATCCTGGTTAGCAGACACCATGCATCACAGACCCAGAGCAAGACTGAGAAAACAGCAGGTAGATACAGAAGAAACCCATCAAGAAACCAACGCTTCAGGTTACTGTATTAGTTACAGTCATCACACAAACTGAAGCAGGAGAATGTTTCTCTGCCAAAATCCTTGCATTTTTTATTTTTCCATCCTTACAACACACATTTGAGAGTAATCTGATTGGCATTTTCCAACCAGGAAGTATTGGTTTGATTGTATGCACACACACTCACACCAATCTACCAAAATTAAACCAATGCACATTAAATTGTTTATTTTGAAAATAAGATCACGAGAACTACTTTTCTGAATTCCCTTCAGCAGATTTATAAAACCTCCTATATTTCTTCACTAATTTTTTATTTACTTTTCACATTTCAGGACTGAAAGAGGATTATGCAGCAGTCTCTTTATCTGCTGCAGCTTTCCCTGTTAAGATTGGTTTGAGTTTCCTTCCACAACAAGGCTTGTGTGCCTCAAATTCCTAGCAAAGAGAAAGGGAAGTGCACTAGCTGGCCTGCAACAACCTGCACGCAAAGTCTCAGCTCCAGATGCAGTGTCTCAGCTCCTACTTTTTTTTTTTAAAAAAAACATTTCCCTTTTTATGTAGTGGGCTTGTTTTTTTGAGGATTACATTGAAGAGCGCAAGGTCCTCAGCCTTCAGCAGTGTGGGCAAAGCACTTAGACAAGTGAAGGCAAAGCTGGAGGGGGTAAAGCTGGATATATACTGCTAACTGATGAATGATATAGTTCAGCCTTCTCTTCCCCATCGCCCAACATGCATGATTTCACATTCTTCACATTGACACAAACCTTGTCATAAACACACCTTTTCCCTGATAATGCCTCAATTCTTACACTGCCCACCCGCAAATCATTTATTTGCTTTGTGCTGCACACCACTGGCTGTTAAGGATTGAAGAGACCAACCTGTTTCTCTTATAGCCTTGGATTTGAATCACAGAAGTGGTGTAACTCCCAGCATGTGATCACAACTGAAATGAGCTAGTCCTTAATTAAACAGAGGTAGAAGCTCATTGTTTAATTAAACAGATGTAAGTGCCTAATCATTCAACTATTCCAAGCATACGCTGCATATCATTTAATCTCACCACCCATGTGATGAAGGCACAGCTCTAAATCTTTGCTGCAATCAAACTATTCCCAATAAGCCAGCCTGTGCTTCTAACAGAAGAACTTTTCCCATGACTGGATAAGCAGGTAAAAGATGAGTTTGAGCGAATTTATTAACAGAGCCGTTTCCAGCAAAGCTTGTGTGAAATGAGAGTGTCTGTATGGAGCTGAAAAAAACCCCAACCTCCTGCTTTTCCTGATGTGCAGAGGCCACACTTCGAAAGGCTTTATAACACCAGCCATCTCCTTCAAACAACCCTCCTGTAACACGTGGGATACTACATAGAACCTGGTCTGGGCAAAGAGGGTAGATTTTACTTACAACACTTCAAGAAAGCCTGAGCTCTGCATTCATACATACAGCCAACAGTTCAAAGATCTGCAAGATGAACCTGCCTGCAGTGCTAGACAGACTCTTTCTTCACTGTTCAAAGTGAGATGCCTGACACCAGAGGAGGCAAATACTTTTCTGTATATCCTTTTTGTGTAGCAGTCCAAAGATAGTTACTTTCTGGAGCAAAGGAGTTTGTCTCAAAGGATTTTGCTGCATGAAATAAAGACCGATAGCTTAGGCTGTCAACTTTTTAGCCATACATGATAGATCTAGTTGCTTATGAGTAGAGCACGGGGAAAGAGACCAACGTATTTTTCCAGATCCCTCAAGCATCCTGGTGGAAACGGGAGAAAGCAGCCCCAGCAGAGCAGGAACAAGAGGCAGGAGGAGGAGAGCAAGACCTGGATTAGTGTTACCAGAGGCTTCATCATGCCTCCCACAGACCAGCACCTGACAGGAGACTGGGGTACCTGCAGCCAGAGAAACTTCGTTATTTTTTAAAATGAGAAACTTGTTGGCTCTTTGCTGGGAGGCTGGATCACACCTCTTCAAAGGAACAAAAGTCATTTTCTTAGCAAGAGTCAAGCTATCAGCCTAACATACAGCCAGGCGGTGCTGAGACAATCCAAAAGCAAACAAAGCAAGCAATCCTACACAGGAGAAAACACGCAAGGATTAATTGCACCAGGAAGGAGTGGGTCCTTCTTGCCTTTATCGCTCAGCTAAGCAGTCCAGGTTTAGGCCTTACAAACATCTACAAGTTTTCCACGCATTTACAGATATCCAACTATGAAGCTGATGACTGAAAAAGCACAAGACACACTTAGACCAATTAGTTTTCCAAGACCACACATAAGGTGGCGAATAAAACGATGGGAACTGTTAGAAGAGGGAGAGGAAGGACATTTGGAAATGAATTTGTCCCTGCTCAGCTTTTCTGTTCCTCAGGACAGCAAGGTCACACTTGCTGGCATCACTCTCCACAACAGTCCAAAGTATTCTGAACAGATTTCAAAGTGAATACCACAATGCAATAATTTTTAACCCCATACATACAGCTGTCATAGGGAGAGAAACGTGCCAGTTAAGAATTATCCCACAATAGTAAACTTCGAGTGGTTTGGGCTTTTTGTTGGGCTTTTTTTTTTTTTTTTTGACAAACCATACAGCAAGAAGAAAAACTTCACATCAGGCCTTGCTAACAAATTACCTTGTGCTGCCAGTAATGTTACTAAGCGCTAGGACTCCTGTTGTTAAACTTGATGATCAGCAGCATCGCAAAGGGACACCTAACAACCAGTGAACTTTCCACAAAGCCACTTTGCTTCCCATAGATCTCCATACATAACCTTTACTGGTCTCAGTAGGATCATTACATCCATTAGACTGTGGACTCAGCACTGCTTCAGCTCTTAACTTAATACAACTGAGACTTTTTTTTTTTTACTTTCCTATTGGGAAGTAGCATGTGCAATTTTAGTGATTTCTTAGATCATTCCATAAGTAAATCAAATATTCTTTCAAGCCTAGTTATCAAAATTGTGTCCTTTGATACTACATCCTCCATCAAACTGCAGTAATCCAGATCAACACATTTTAAACCTCCGCTATCTCTCCTAATATCATTCTAGCAGATAGAGTAATTAAATTTGTACTTTTTTT